>JANRMT010062840.1:5304622-5335765 GCA_026402145.1 Polypterus bichir lapradei | reverse complement strand
AATAATAATAATAATAATAATAATAATAATAATAATAATAATAATAAAAAGCAAGCTGTGCAATCTGGGAATGAGGACATCTGAACAGACTTACATTATAGCAAAGTGTGGTAGAGACAGCACTCTTTTTTCTTTTTTATTTGATTGAGCTTATAAATCACATTACAGTAAAGTAAAGCACAGTTTATTTCAAAGTACAATCAATACAACATTGTTATTGCTAACAGTGTTTTTTTAAGAAAATTACATTAGGTCAAAGTGAACACTCAAAATCGCTCTTCTGTTCAGTTCAGAGAGCCCAATGTGTGGTAGCCTCTCATGTATGTCGAGACATTACTGAGGTCAAGCAGAAGGTCCAGCGTGTGTATTTCAGAACAGCATTGATGGACTGTTGCCACAGTCTGTGAAAAAGTTTGGAACTTTCTTCATAGAGAAAAGTTGAATTTGTTTCTAGTTTTAGATGTTATTAGACATCACTTTCTCATTGAGTTGTGGAGGTTGGGTTAGGATTCTTCTTGAGTAAGGGAAGTTGCCACATGAGCAAGCTAGTATAGAATATCATGTTGCATTCTCTGGTGTTACTCCAAATAATGCTAATAAAGGGTATTGTGTGACTGTGGAACCAACACAATAATAGATAAGAAGAGTGTGGGACATTCCCAAAATTTATGATCTACCAAGGCATACCTCTGATGACACAGTGCACAATCTTGATTTGTCAGGTACATTTTTTATATAATTTGAGATGGGTACCAAGATTGGATTAAAGATATCCAGGGTCCCCAGAGTGCTGCTAGGTCCAAGGCCTCATTTCTCACCGAAGGCACCCACCCTTTCAGGCACACAGATACACTCACACATTATGAGCATCACCTACGACAATAATAAAGCAAGTATTTAAGTAGATAGAATAATCCAAAATTTTACATCGGGTCAAATTCATCTTTCTTTTTTTCTTCAGTAGTATACTACAATGAATGTAACAAAGTAATTGAAGAGTGAAACATCACAGTTGTGGGAAATCAACTTTCTTGTGATAGCTCAGTTAATGAACATCGGTTAAACGAGTTTAAAGGATTACGCCACTCTGGTGAAAAATATGCAACTGATCATTCTGGGTTTGCATATTTTCAGCAAGTAACATAAAAGAGGAGAGTCCTGAAGAGAAATGTTGAGCATTTACAATTACAGGACGTAAAAGCAGATACAAGCAAGTGCAGGGGAAAACGTCCAACTGTGACAGTCGGAACACAGGACCCCTTCAGTCGAGTGTGAAGCATTGTATCTCCTGCAGCGAGCGGCCTCATTGTCTTCCACATTGTTGTTCATGTCTAAGTCAGTGTTATCGGTCATTGACGCTGTCATTTCTAGAGGTTGTGATATTAGCCTTTGTCTCACTATTTGCAAGGTCCAGCTCATTCGTCTCAACTGCAGTATTTATGATTTAGTATTTATGACTTATGAGTGCTAGTTTAAGTTATCCCTTTAAAACTACAGATATCAGAGAGTTCAACAAAACATTGTCTTTTGCCTCTTTTTCTTGTTTCACGTTTCAGACGTGTTAAAGCCCATGCCAAGCCATTCCTTGTGTGATTTTGGGCTATACAAGAAAGAAATTGTCATTGTTGTTTTTATTGTTGGCTGCGACTTGAATGACTGTTTCTTTAAGTTATCCAGACATCAATCCTATGCCTTTCCAAGTCCAATTCCACAAAGGATAAAAGACACGAACAAAGTCACATTAGGGTGTGGAGGACTGCCGGCTTCGTGTTCCGGTCCTCACCCCCAGGCCGCCAGGAGGAGCTCTCCCGACAGCATGATCATGCCCCGAGGTCCAGCAGGGCCTCATGGACTATGTAGTGTTTGTGCACAGCCCTGCTGGATACCTTGGGGGCCACAGGGAGTCGCTGTAGGGGGGCTTGTGGGCTCACGTCACGGTCAGTTGACAGGAAGAAACGACGTGCTCCCGGGTTGAAGAAAAGGACTGTTTACCCTGACCTGGAAGGAATAAGGAACTGTGGACTGGTGGGGCAGGAACACCTCCGGGAAAGGGGCTATAAAAGGACTATGGGCCAGTCCAGACACTGAGCTGAGCTGGGAGGTAGAGGGGCAAAGTGTCTGGGTGAGGAGGAGAGATTATTGTGATTGTGTAATTTATGAGTAGAGTGGAGAGATTATTGTGATTGTGTAATTTATGAGTAGAGTGGAAGGTGCTTGGTACACTGTGCTAAAAGACAATAAAAGAGTCTGGGACTTTTACCTGGTGTCGGGCGTGGTACCTGAGGGTTCAAGGGAGCACTAGCACCCCCTACTGCCACAAGGGAAAAATAAGAGCTGTGAGACCGAAAGATCAGAGTTCATCTTAGTTCCTGGTGTGATGCATAGATTTGGTAGGAAATGAAAAAGGAGAGTTGTTGAAGCAGGACCGGCCTCCGAAAAGCCTGTGCAAAATGAGGCTGAACTTGGACTCTAAATTGGTGCCAGTGCGCACACATGCATTTTGGGAGGACTGCTTCTAGAGATCTGTAACATGAAGTCTGAAAGGAGTTTTACAACAGTCAGGCTCTGAACAGTTTAAGCTGCGCGATGTGACAGGATGGAAGTCCTGGGAGGTAAGTCTACACTTTGTAGTTTTAGGTGGCCTGTCTGTGGAGCAGTATGGGGAGCTGCCAACTGACCTGAAGCTCTGGACTCAGTGGTGTGCAAGGTTTAGTATTTCGGACAGCTGCAATGACGGTTTATTTGGACTATTTGTGAATCAGCCGACAGCTCCAGCAGATGGTGTGAGAGCTCTGTAGATTGAAGTTCCTGAACGTCTTTCTCTCGCCCTCTCGCTTCCTCTGCCACTTCTCTAATTCTATCAAGTCTGCCTCTCACTGCAAACTCCAGACCAGGCCTAAATCCCTGTAGTTATGAGGAAGCAGAATGTTTTAATTCGCCACCTGTTTTGCCACGTGTCACAATAAAATATTATTTAGGGTTATGCAGCTTCACGAAGCTGGGTAGTTAAACTAAAACATGCAAAACGTGAATTCAAAAGAACAGCAAACAATGACAAGATTCAGGGAGGGTGCTCAGGTGTGAAAAGCGGGTAGGCTGTGCCAGCAGCCACAGTGCTACTGCTGCTTTATTGCTGCCAGCCTTTATTACGATGTCATGACCCATTAGCCTTCCAGATTCTGCACCTCTCCTCATTCTAGCTTGTCACAATTTGTTTAAGGATTTCTTGTGCTAAATACATTTTCCTTACTTTTTATAAATATGTCAAAACAAAGCAGGTCAGCAGCAGCTGGAAATAATTTGAAGTGCTCCCAGCTGCTAGCTTGGGAAGTGTCAACAGACACGGAGGCATTTCATTAATGCAGTAATAGATGAACGAGATGGAATTTGAACCAAAGCCCATTTCATCAGTTGACACTTCTTTGGCAGAAGTGCAGCAACAGAGCACTTTCGATGGCGGTTGTGTGGTTTGAACATCATCAAGTGGAGCCCCCTAGTTGTGGGTAAAAATCCCACTGGGAAAGGAAGCTACCTGAAGAAGGACACCATGGTTAGAAAAGTAAGGTGGCAGTAAGTGGCATCAAGAGGTGTGTTGCTTAAATAGAGTGACAAAAGTTTTAGTAAGAGTATGAAAGTAGAAGATGGCATGGACTGGTGAGAATTGAAGCAGGGGTCATACCTGGTAAGACTAATTATTATTAAACAAACAAAGATCAGGACATGTAGCCAAAAATGCGGTCAACGAACAGAGTGAGAAATCATAAACCATAAAGGGTATGCGTGAATAAAGCTAAAAAAAGATGTAGTTTGCAAGTTTAAAGGGAGAAAAAGGCATAACTGGTAACTCAGACACTAACAAAAAGAAAGATGCAAAAAAAAATGTTCGTTCTTGAATCCAAACATGGACAACCAAGGAGTGTAAGACACTGACCTTTATGTTGCCACAGTAATGAAGTCAGGCATCGCATACCCCCAGTCGCCAAGCCTAGCAAAAGCATAGGAACTGTCCATAAAACTGCCAGAGTGGCGGTACCCACAAGGAAAACATAATAGTGCTGAACGTGAAATATAGTCAAAGGAATACTCCAGTCAAAAATTATATTTTTTATGCTAAATACCCTATTTAGGTTGCCTGAGAGAATTTTTCAATATCATATTTCTGTGCAGAATGAAGATAATAAACTTTCCTAATGGAATAGGCATCTATGGTGACCAGTGCTGGACGACATCTATCACTATCAAAATATCATTAAATAAATCTCCCATTACTTGTCATCCAGTTATATGCTCACAACATCCCAAACACATGTCTTTATTGATAAATAAACTGCTTTTGGAAAACGAATGAAAATGAAAGAAACGAGCCTTTGAATTGTAGACCTGCCTTCTGTTATTACATTTATATTTATATCCACAACCGGAGTTCTTCAGAATTATTTTGTAGCAGGCTGTGAAATTGCACGTGTGAATGGACTGTCTGCTTGTTAAAGCATCTCAGATATGCACAGCTCTGAGGAATACTCTCTTCCCGAAGATGTTTTCACTCTCGTTTGTTTAACTCTTAATCTCTAGTTGTACACGACTCTCAGTGCTTGTTTTTGGTTGTTATCACGAGAAGTGCAATGTTAGCCAATGAATAAGCTTGACTCCCGACCAATGGATGAGGCAGGAAGGGAGGTGGGTCTTCACTTCAAATGCTCGTTCACCTTTCAGTGTGTCCCATTTTGTTCACGAGAGCGTTTTCCAGATCACACTTTTAGGGTAAGTGTCTGTGTATCCGTCCAGTTGCTATGCATCACAAACGCTAACACTGCTTTTACAAATCCCCTACTAAATGGCATATAGCACAGACAGAAGCATTACATGGTGCACTGCAAATGCTGACACAGACGTCTATTTGATTTAGACGGGCAGCACAGCTAATTTAACAATATTTAGTGAACATACACTGCGGTGGGCTGCCGCCCTGTCTGGGCTTTGTTTTCTGCCTTGTGCCCTGTGTTGGCTGGGATTGGCTCCAGCAGACCCCCGTGGCCCTGTAGTTAGGATATAGCGGGTTGGATAATGGATGGATGGATAGTAAACATACATGTGTTTGGGACATTGTGATTAAATGACTGGATGGCTTGGCATATGGATTATGCCACACAATTAATGTAATTTTTTTTTCATAGATGCCTTTAAAATTGTTTGCTGTTGTCCAGTGTGGGTCACAAATATATCAGTTATCTCCTGTCACAAGAACAACAATAAGACATCATTAAGGTTTGGGGCAGCCACCCGTATACTATTCCTTGGCTGCAAAAAAGGTATTTTTGAACATAGCGAGTTGTTTACACAACTGAGTCCAAAACAGAACTGTAGTAGACAAAATGGCGGCTTTAAAGGACAGTGTAGGAAGTGATGTCATATGGGCCGGAAGTGGAAATGACGTCATCAGAGGCTGGAGCAGAAGTGACATCATCAGAGGTTCCAGAAAAAAACGGAAGTGACGTCATCAGAGGCATTGGAACCATGTGGGATTTCCTGAGAATGGTCTGCAAGGGATCAAGAAGGACAGTTAGTGCCCCCCGCCACTCCCTGGTTGGACGTCGAATTTCCATTATTCAGGCCCTTTTGTTCACTCCGTTCTTCTGCATGAAACATGAGATTAAATTTTTTTTCTTGGAAATCACTACAAACTGATTTTTGAGTGGAGTCCTTGAACAGTGGTAAAAACACATGGGAGAAAAAAGAAATGTTATCAGTAGTTTTAACCTTTAAAACTTAAGAGACTATTCTTAAATAATTTTGAAATGCCATCCAACAGCTGGAAAAAAAATTCAGTCATAATCCTGACCACCACATGGGGCAATAAGCGCTAACCAATGGGCTTAGATCATGAAAATTAGGCTGAGTCAAATCAGTTAACAGGCATGAATGTGAAATGATGATGAACTGCGCAAGCAGTAAAAGCCAGAAGAAGACAAGGGTTTGGACCACCTAACTGAGGCACAGATCAGGTAGAGAAGTGAAAACTGCAGAGCAAAATGACCTTTTAACCTGAAAGGAGTAGGCTGCTCTGCTGATTGGGTTACTTGCCAAAGATTAGCCCGGATGTATGAAAACATGTGAATTCCATGTTTATCGTATTTGTGGTTTCTTCTTAAAAGAAGTCAAGAGGGATGAAAAAAGCTATACATCAAATATTGTGTCATCATCGAATTTGTAACACTAAAGATCAATTCACCTCTGAAGATTCATTTTTTCCACTCAACGTGTATCAGCACCAGTCCTGTCACATGCCACAGTCAAGAGAAGGGCTGTAGAATTCTGTCATGGCAGGTCATTGCTTGAAACCCACCTGAAGTCTGGCCAGCCTAGTAGATGGGATCTAATCAAAGAACTGAACAATGACAGGATTAAAGATAGTAGACACTAAATTGATTAGATATGGCACACCTGATGCCATATTCCATTAATACTAAGCATGAACAAGATCCAATCCAGAATGGCCAAGAATTGCACAACACAACTCCTGACCCAGATATGATGTATGCCATACACTTCTAGCTGACTCTGCCCAGCAACAGCATAACAACTGTCCACAAATACTCCCAAAATGGTGGTGCCCATAAGAAAAATAGTGTTAATGAACACTACTTATTTCTGAGATTGTTAAAAACTACACAAACAACAAAACAGATGTGACCATGAAATTCTTTGACCACTAGACACTCTCAAACAGGGTCTAATGTTAAATAAATAACTTTCAGCAGTTAAAGAGAATTTATAAAAATTTAAGAATTTATAAAAAATCAGAAACAAGAGCATTATCACTCAACTGGTATTCTTATAACATTTGATGTTCTTATTTTTGACCATTGCCCATTTAGGACTACTCTGGGTCCTGCTTTAAACCTTTACCCTTGTGACCTTGTTTTTCAATTTAAAGGTACATTTTGGTTAAGATGCTGTTTTAATTGTATTCCTGTTATTTGTTTACTAATCGTTTGCCACCTTCTTTAAGTTTATTTTTTTGGATTTAATTAAATCCTGTCAAAGACAACATGGGTTCACTGACATCGATGGTTCTTTAGTTGGGAGGTCTTTATAACAGAAGGAAAAGGGTGGATGGGGTTCCTGACGAGGTTGATTAGTGGTACCTTTCCCGGTCAGAAGACCATTATAATGAAAGGACAAGTGGAGACTGCTTCCCAAGATCACGGGTTCCCTCAATACACTGTGTGGCGGTATCCCTCTAGTTTGACACCTGGTTAGACATCCACAGGACTGTATGGGAGTTGTAGTATTAGTGGGCAGCCCTGTCAATGGTCCTTGGGTGCTGCTAGGGGGAGCTGCTGGAGGTGGACTCTCCTGTCATGGAGAGATTCCATCTGACCTGGAAATGCTTCCTGGGTGCATTGTGGTAGCACTAGAAGTATTCTCAGGTCATGTTCAAAGGAAGGTGCTCTGTTACAAGCAGGCAAGTCAGAGTTGAGAGGTGGTGAACAAAACTTGCTAGAGAAGAAAACAAGAAATAAAGAATAAGAAAGGGGATTGTGACTGGAATTGTGTTTTTTGGAGAGAACCCTGTAAGCAGGTTTTTTCTATAATAAATTTACTATTTATTTGAAATTGTGTGACTAAGTTGTGTCTGGGTGTTTGAGTTGCTGTTACACTCCCTACAGCTCACACCACTTATCTTTTGTAGTTATGGTTAAGTTTTTGATGGAGGAGGCGCTAGCCATGCTAATTAGAATACAGACCTGCTGGAGCTTTAACCAGCCTCACTGCAGGACCTTGGGACTACATAGCGTTATTTCTGACCCTACATCAGTGCAGTGGCATTGATTCATTTTAACTCTGTTGTTTGGATCCCTGCGGTGGGCTGGCGCCCCGCCTGGGGTTTGTTTCCTGCCTTGCGCCCTATGTTGGCTGAGATTGGCTCCGGCAGACCCCTGTGACCCTGTGTTAGGATATAGCGGGTTGGATAATGACTGACTGACTGACAGCTTGGATCCTGTTTGTGTTTTGTGCATTCGTTGTTTTGTTAAATTAAGTGCTTTTTGGCCATTTCATTTTTATGTCATTTTGAATTTCTCATTTTTGAATTTTCAAATTCTTTATGTTATTGGCTCCAGCAGACCCCCCGTGACCCTATGTTCGGATTCAGCGGGTTGGAAAATGGATGGATGGATTTATGTTATGTAGTTGACACTAAACCAGCTATAACAAAACTACATGGTAGATCAAAATAAATGCCAGAAATTAATTCAGCACATCTCAAAACCCATACAGAGGAGATGTAGCTGTGCCTTTTCCAGGACTTTGAAATCGAGCTGCTACTGAGTTGGTAAGGCAGGATCAGCACGAGTCAAACGTGTGCAAAAGAAATTTCTCAGTCCGATAAAGCTCATTGTAAAAGGGTTTATTGAAAATTCAAAGTAAAGCAGTTCACATAAAAATAGAGAAAAAAGTTGTTACACATGCAGGATAAAAGGCAAAAAAGGAAAAAGTCCCTTCTACAAACTTAGCTTTTTCTTGTTAAACTTCAGTTGCTTTCTATGCTTAAAGGTTGTGTTGTTTCTCTATGGCAAACGTATATATACGCTTTACTTAATACGTTCAGTATTTCTATACGTATGGCGCATTCAATATGATTAAAACAATAAGTTACGAGATAAGGTGTGTTCAATAAGGCATGGTTTGAAACTGTGTGCCCTCCATGCCTTATCAACTGCAAGGCAGATCATAAACTGGGACTAATCTGCTGTCAAAGAGACAAGAAATAATTAGAATATTCCATTTCAGTTTAGCTTGTGGGGGATATAATAGACCCTCCCATAGACTATGCATTAATATATAGGGTGGTCCAGATCTAATTATGCAATTTTCATTAAGCTATAACTTAAGTTTATTACATAGAGAATTCACAACAAATTCTTTTTGTTGCCAATAGATGGCAGCAACTGCCCTGCATGCCAAAATGGTGGGGAGACGGTTGTCAGCCGAACAGCGGATGCGATGTGTTCGCCTTTTCTTGATAATGGGCAATGTTTCCAATGTGCATTAAAAGTTGCATAATTAGATTTGGACCACCCTGTATAGTCAAACATTTTAACATAACTAAGAAAATACTTCTGTCAATTTAACATAACCTGTTAACCACTATATTTTACTGTATATACTCACATATAAGTTGGGTCTTGAAACCCAAAAAATCAATCATAAAATCAGACCCTGACTTATGCGCCCGTTCAAAAATGTGACATTAATTTTTTTTTTTTTACATATTCTTGCTTCCTCCAATCACAGGTATTACTGTGTGGTCACGTAGGCACAAAAAAGAGCGAGAGAGAGAGAGGTTAGGAGCACCTACTGATACAGCGCATTGCTGCATCCACATAGAAAAAAAAAGGCAGTGTGCTCCGTGGTTACTCTCTTTTAGGTGGGCGTTAGCATATCATAAACTCTTGAACCAATAGCATGAGTTTTCCGCATTTGACTTATACGACCGACATTATAAAATACCAGAAATTATACAGTAAAATCAAGTCCCAACTTATCCGCGAGTATATACAGTACTAACAAATGGCTCTTGCAGGAGAAAAAAAAATCAAAATGTTAGCCGAACATTACACCTACCTTTCTTTCTGAGCTTTTAAAATTTTTGAATCTGGTAGATTAGCATTTTTCAATTCTTTTGATCTTTTTATGTTTATTTTTGATGTCTTTTTTCCTTGATTGAATTGTGATTTTGTTTGTGTGGTTAGTATTTTGATGGCTTCTCTCCACATTTTCATGGGTGTATATCATCATAACTGCACCCAAAATAATGAATTAGGATGGAGGAATTTAAGAAGTGAATGGGAATCAAGGCAATGGAAGCCTGATTCTTCAGCAAAGAAATGGCATGTCCAAACCGCCAAACCTGTCTCCATGATTATTTTATTAGGTTGAAGTCTATGCGTCAAAAGGCCCCACATAGCCTGTCAATATTAGGCCAATTTACGTTGGCATTTGCAGCAGTCAGACATGGAATGGTGGTGAGAAAAGCTTTTGACCATTTCCCTTCTGCTTCATAACAATGTCCCCTTTTCACATTACATCACATGAATATCGGCTTTTTGCCACTGTGGATTTGAGATCTACGCCCACCCTAATCTCTAAACCTGACCCTGTGTGACTACCACCTTTTCCCCCATCTGAAGGGCTGCCTCCATGGAACACACATTCTTGCTGAGTCAGACATATAATATATATCTCTGGAAAGAACCATGAGTGAATTTGGATTAAAACTGGGTGGGAACAAGCAGTCTGCATGCTGAGCGTCACATTTCTAAACCAATCCAATGCCACATGAAGATGACCCTCAAAGTAGGGGCGGTCATTAACCTGGTCTGAAACAACTCTCTTAAAAAGACCTGTCCTAAACATCTAAATGTGTGTTGTGTGTGCGGAGAGCAGATTGCATGTGTTAAAAATAAACATCACCTGTTGCAAGGAAAAAGCCTTTCTGTAACATTAGATTATACAATGGCATTCAAAGATATCAATGGACGACTGGCACATCACCACAGGTGCTGTGCCTGCTCTCTGTTGTTCACCGTTATGATGATAGTAAGGCTGAAAGATCTGGCAGCTATGCTTGTGAAAATATAAATTGCAAAATATGAATTTGAAATAAACGGTGTGTCACACCCCGTCAAAAGGACTGCCGCTAAGAGGGCTGGTAACAAAGAGCCACAGGAGATGCAGATTGTGGTACTCAAAACACCCAAATCAACACCTAATGAGAGCAACAGAAACACGAAGAAGGCTGCACAACATTCGCCTTCTGATGGAACATCTGAACGAATAACTAAAGTAAGTTAATATTCCTCATTGGAAATGCAAACATGTCCTGCCAGAATATAGCCGCAGTGTTTTAACGCATGGTATATCCATAGACTATAATATTTATCTAAACTCTGTTGGCTGTTGTTAAGCCTCACAGTGATGCAATCGTTAAAATGATAGAAAGCTATCATAGCAGACAGGAGCACACCTCAAACGTGTGAAGCCCAGTAGCTGCAGTGGTCTACATGTGTGTCTGTCTCTTCTATGACTGCCCCTCGTTACAATGAAAAGATTAATCAATAAACCTCAGTTATCTTGTACTACTGAGCTCCTGAAAATAACAGCAATTTTAACTTTTTTTAATTTTCTCTCATCATCCCGTCTTTACTTCAGTATCATTTGGTCTCTTCCTGGAACCCCGGCAGCAATTCAAAATGCAAAGACTGGAGGAACTGTGAGCAGGTGTTTTAGGAAGAAGCCGTGTGGGTGTAGCCTTTGTAGTGAACGTCTCTGCTGTTTGCCGTAAACTTTTTAACAAGTTGTCCCCATATATATATATTTTTGTTTGAGAATCACGTCTGGCCCTGGGAGACAACGGGACGTGTGATGTCAACGTTGAACACATCAGGTCAGCTACAGAATAGAAGCTGCACAAGCAAGACCCAATAGTTTGTTTGAGTGGCATTGTTAATTTCTGTTTACTTTCATTATGTTGAAAAAAAAAATAAGAGTTTACTAATGTTTCTGTCAGAAGGCCAGTCTCAGAACATGTTATCACTCCTCACAGAATGCTTATACTTTAACTAAAGCTCAGTCAATTACATTAGCAAAAAAAAGCCAACTTCATGGCATGGACAGCAGAATCAGCTCAAGGTGACAAAGTCCAGTTTTTGAATGATGACCAATGAGTTTGTGAATGCACAACTTCCAGAATGCATGCGTTGATTTGCCTTTTTTTATTTACGTGGTACCTAGAGACCTAAATGGAAAGTATGTCAACAAGTAGTGTGTTCCATCCAGAAGCTGTGGTTCAGTTAGTATGAAAACTAGCAGGTGGATCATGCAACATGTGAGTACGCAAAAGAATGACCTATGAGACATTTTAACAAATGGAATGAATTACTTAAAGTGACCAGTTTGGTGTGCTTATGCCTAATAACCGTGTCGAGATTTCCAATGACAGCTGGTCAGTGGCAAGCTATGCAATGTCACCGTAAATGGACTCCACCCTCTGCAACTCATCAGCATCTAGTCCAGGGTCTTACCGAGAACCATGGAGATGCGTACAGATGTGTAGCAAGATACATGTCTGTTGATAGAGGACAACACTAACACTGGTACTTTGATCCTTTGTTGGTCAGTCCATGGGTGCTTCTCCTCTTGTGCTCTGAGAGCTTTCTTGTTAGCCTCTTTTCAAACATTGTGGCGAGTTTCATCATTAGGGTTCCTCTTAGAGTGGATGTTATAAGGTCTGCTCCTGGTTTGATTGAGTTCCCTGTCCACAATATGAGAAGGATGCCATGATACAATCTTCTCCAACTATCACCTTATTTGCAGGCTTCTACTGGCATTCAAGTGGCATAGACACCAAATCATTGACATATCTGACCATGTTCTTCATATAATTTGGAGTATAGGCCTCAGCAGCAGCTATTCTTGGTCCCTGTGTGTGAACGCTGGCATCGTAAGTGACTCCCTGAAGATTGTGCAATGGGGACAGTACCTACCATCTTGTTACTATTTATTTTTCATTGCTTTGGTAATCACATTGACATTTTGCATTTTTGTTTTTTCACATGTGCTGCCATTTTGCATTTATGGTGACTATGATGCTGCACTGTTACCAGGCATGCTATACATGTGAATTTGTAAATTTCCCCTTGGGATTAATAAAGTATCTATCTGTCTATCTATCTATCTATCTATACATGTGCCATGTGGTCTATGACATCATGACAGCAATTATATAAGCGTTAGCCGAGAAGAATGGCAGGTGTCTCAAACTTAAAATTAAATATTAAAAGGAAATACATGGAAGACAGATTGCATCGAATAAAATAAAAGAAAATGTTTTTTTTGGTTTTGATCTTAACTTTATTCTCGCTTTGTTTTTTCTTTTGCTCTTTGAATGGTAAAAATTGATGTCTCTCCTTCAGTACTAATTTGGGTTTATCTCTGATGTCTCATAAATATTCTCACAAAAAACTAACATTTAGTCAGTTTCTGCCACAAGGGTAGCACAGGGATGTGTAGAAGAAAACGGATGACAATTTGATTAAGAGAAACGTGTGAAGAGGAAAACTAGACAAAGCAGAGAAGCATGGAGGAAGAATCTTATTTTCAACATCGAGTCCATACCTGGAGCTCCTTTTACTTGTGATGTGGCAAGCGAATTTGTCACTTTTATGCAGTGGGCCTACTTTTGGTCCCATTGTCACACTAAGCTTTTCATATTCAGACTGGAACCTTTTGCCACGTGGGTACAGTATGCGGCTCTCTGGTATGTGTTCATTTACGGTGCCTGATGAACATCAGCCTATTTTTTTGTTCCTTATACAATTTCTAGTATGAGGAATTTGTTAGTTTTTGCATACCCCTTAGGGTCACAGATTGTACTGCACCTCTGGAACGATTGCAGGTTAAGGGCTTTGTTCAAGGGCCCAGCAGAGGAGGTAGTAATGGGGATTTGAACCAGCAACTTTCAGGATACTGGCACACATCCTTACTTCACCACTGGCACAATACCTGATACAACTCTGATGTGCCTGAAATGGTCTTATATTTTACATGCAGCCACATTAAAGAATGGTGGAAGGACTATATGATGAACCTGCTGTTTCGTCTTACTTTGTTTAATTCAATGAGATGGTAAACACAACTCTTTCAATTGAAGGGTCTCTGCCAAAGCTCTTTTGTTCAGTTTTTATTAAATTCTCCGCTTTTGAAGCTGTCGCCCTTGTCCTTTGTTTAGGAAATGACAGTGCTCAGGTCTGGTCAGGTTGTAAATGTTTAAATAAGGACACATTGTCAATGTTGTACTAAACTGTTATGGACAGTTGGAAGGAACACAAAGTGAGTGCCAAGAAGTGTTGGGGTACCATTTGGGCAGCTGATTTTAATTACAGCACAAATACTTAAACAAAGGGTACAAAAGTGAAACAACCTAAATAGCCTTCCTGGCTTTCTGAAGGAGATGTCTCTTAAGAGCTGGTCAAGTGAGAAGTTGACATTCGGGGGCATTGAATTATTATAGTCATCTGACCAGAGGGTGAATAGCATCTTCTTGCTGCTAAAAGATGACCTAATCCCGGCTGTGTAATTCATACCTTAGATGACCCAGAAGGCGTTCTTCTGACGCACAAGCATGACATCCTCTATTAGCCTATGAACTGTCAGACTTAAAGATGAACGTGGCGCAGCTTCAGTACTAAACAGCATCTCACACTGGACAAGACTTGAATTAAAACCGAGATGAGACCTAATGGGTCTCTGAAATAACAAATGCTTGATCTCAATTTTAAATACTCGTGAGGAGCTGACACTGAATGCCCCACTACCATCCTTCTGTCAAAGTGAAGTTAAACAAGGCCATATGTCTTTGTGGATTACGCTGCGTTCTGTTTTCATGGGTCTCACCAGAGGATGTCTCAAATGTGCCATAATCATTCCCAGAGGATGTCTGTAATTTGAGAGCACTGCTTACACAGGATAATAATTTACTAATTTGTTTTATTTTATGTAATACTGGGGAGAGCATTTACTCATAGATGAAGCATGAATGTTTTGAAACCCAAAAAAAAATCCATTAGTGGTATAAAGGGAAAACAAAACTCACTTAATCCAATTCAGGGTTTATGACATATCCTGACAGCATTAGGCACAAGATAGTAGCCATCTTTGGACTGTGTGCCAGGGACAGTTGGCCACACATCTATAATGTTTCACTTTAATGTCATTAATTAACCTAATTTGATTCTCTTTGGGCTGTGCAGTAAAATCAGAGTTTGCAGAAACTGAACCATGAAGACATGGCGAGAATGTGCAGCTTCCACACAGGCAGTAACCAGGCTGGAACCCAAAGAGATAATCTTGTGGAGAAATAAAAAGTGTGACCTGTAGAAGGTGCCACTGAGCTGCCCCAAGCCCTTAAATTCACCAACACAAGTCTCAGGTTCAAATAATATTTAGCAAATACAGTCACTCCCCGGGTTACGTACGAGACTGTAGGTTTGTACTTAAGTTGAATTTGTGTGTAAGTCGGAACAGGTACATTATTTTAATAAATGCTGTTGTTGACCAACTGCAACCAAGTGCTCTGCCAATGAATGATGGAGTTTCATCTCTCTGACCTTTTTATTATTTCTACTTTATTTTCAATGGTGATGGTTTTTCTCTTCTTTACTGTATCACCAGCACTTGCATCAGATTTGTGTTTCAGAGACATTCTTGAAGGGTGAAGACAAAAGTTTAAGACGAGCTCTTCACACAGCACTGTACACGCTATCACAGCAGGAAGGCACCCGTCGTCAACACGTCTGATGTACTGATAAGAGACAACTTCCTGCTATGTGCGTAACAGTACAAACAGGCTTGCTATTGAGAATGAATGGGGATGGTGAGGGGCAGTTCATTACCCGCCCACCACACAGTCACCTCCACTACAGTATGCTGCGTGTAGTGTCTGCCCACCGAGAATGAACACAGTGCGGCCAAAGGCTGGTAGTGAATTGCCCACCACCACCCCCATTCAACAGGTGGCCATCCGATGCATGACTACAATTCTACCCCCGCCGCCCCGTTCACCCTCAATGGCCTCCATTCAGCCACAACTGGGTCAGCGTTTGCAGCTTTACCAGCCGTGTGTGCTGGGTGGGCAGTGAAACGCTCCTCCGCTCCATCCAGCCTGCTTCCAGTCAGGAGCAGTAGCTGCGGCATCGCAGTGGGCGGGCAGCGAACCATCCTCCTGCACACGAGTGATAGCTGTGTCTCCGGTGACTATGGACCACGGGTCACCGCTTGCCGCCGGGAGCCGCCCAAGGGACACTACACTGCGCAAGCAGCCAAATCGCCCCCCTCCAGCCACCACTTGCAGTGTCCCCATGCCGAAGATGACGGAGCGGCAGTTACTGAGGCGCATGCGTCGCAGCTGTGGCCTCGTTCATAAGTTGTAGGTCGGATGTCCGTAACCTGGGGACTACCTGTAACTTCAATAAGACTTATTTGGATTGTTTGCAGGAGCACCCAAAAACAATTCTCTTCTTCCCTCTCTTCTTCTTTTTCCACTCCTCCAGGTGAGCTTCATCCTCTGCCTTCTGACTCTCAGCCCTGACGTGAGGTGCCGAAGCCCTTTTATGTCGGACCTGGGAGTAGTTCTGGGGTTGCAGTGCTGCATGTTGGAAGCATTTCCAGTGTCCTTAAAGTAGGGAGCCATGGAACTTAAGCAGGGCTGTCTCACAGGAATGCAGTTCCCAGCCTGCCCTGCAAGTATCCAAGCAGGCACTGTAGCTCATGTGGGTGGGCTCCCCATATCGTTCCATTATACTGGCCTCTTGGCTGAGTAAGGGACCTTGAACTATCCCAGCTGAAACGCCAACCCCTAACCAGTGTCCATGACAAGAGTAATCAGTCAATTTCATGAGGTAAGACTTTACTAAAATCTGTTAAAGAAAATGAAAGTCTTTAATGGCGACAGAAATCCACTGATTATGAAACAAATGTCAGCAATTCCTATCGGTCACTTCCATTCTTTTGTATCTATTTTGTAATATTGTTTTTCATGTCTATATCGTGATGTTGTAATTGTGTGTTGTCTTTTAAATGTAGTTATGTTGTTGTTTATGGGTGGAGCCCAGAAGATGAGACCACCCTGACTTCACCACTCCTGAGCCCCCTCTCTGGCTATTTAAATCAGCCTGGGAAGGCTCGGGAGTTAGAAATCATTCGCTTGTTGGAGTATCAGTGAGTATCGTGTACTCTGTGTTGGATTTTCTGGATCTGTGATTATATCTCACTTTGTTGTTATCTCCTTGTCAAGCCAAGGATGCTGATTTTTTTTTAAGAGGAAAAAATGATGTTAAATAATAACAGAAACATGTAAATACTAAAACGGCAACCTAAATACAGTAAGAAAGGTATGTCTGTCCATTGCTGTTGTAATAAGAACACAAAGACAGGTCAAGGTTTGGGGTTTCCAGCCCCGTATACTGTAAAGAACAAAAACAAAGTATTTTTTAACAATCTGCACAGGCGCTATGCTTTAACAGTAGGTCATAGCATCCCACAGTCTCCGTTTGTAGAGGGGAGCTTAAATAAGGAGGGACCGGAAATTGAATGGCATGCTGAGAGGGAACCGTAGTGGTGTGTGGGAGGAATGACGTCATCGTAGGGAAACCAGGAAGGGACAGAATTCGGAAGTGCTTACATGTTGTTGTCCAGGCATCCAGGATTTTATGGCGGCGCTGAGTCTGTCTTTCTACGGGAACAAAAGAAAGAAAGGTTAGTGCCTCGTCTTGATCCCCTGGCCCGATGTGATAAGCGGCTCGTCGGGTCTTTCCGCGGCTCCCTATGCGCGCGTGCATGACACTGTACTGATGCAGATTTAGTACATGTCCTTCATGTTTTGAAACAGTCACCAATGCACAACCCGACGTCACAGTTGGGAAAGTAGAAACATTTTCTTTGCACACTTTTTTTTACATTTTTTCCATTTGCTTGCTCATGAGATAGTAGAATGACAATGCCTGATCCACATGATTGATGCCACCCATTGTGTTATTGTAGGCTACCACAGCATAAGGCTTAGAAACTTCCACATTTCCTTGCCGCGAACATTGACAGTTGCTACATTGTTACCAGTGCTTAGGGGGCTACCGTCTTTCTTGTCCTTCCACTTGATTGCATCATTTTGCCTTTTTGCCATGTAGATACTGTACGCCACTGCAACTTTATGGTACTAAAGTGACCAGACATATCCTAGCAGTTTGGTAGCACAGTATGATATGTGTCAGTTTCACTCTCTGTGCCAACGTCTGATGGCCAATTCGCATTGTCATTACTATTGCTTGATTCAACTAAAGGTTCAGATTTAGTTTGTTCTAAAACTGCCTTTACAGCCTCTCATTTACATGCCATTGTGTGTTTTAACTGAAGGCTCCACCCCACTCCTGAATATTGATGAGTTACCATAGAGTGGAAAAACACATAGAAATATTTGTGATATTTTGCAGCATGATGTTATTTATCCACTAAGGGGCAACATAATACAGCCCCTAGCATTACCTGGGCGTAACACTTTACATTGGATCGTAACAGTTTAACCCAAGAGACTCTCAAGCTTAACTGTTTTACATAGAATTCCAAGCCTAAGAGAGGCTTGGGGTTAACGCCAAGGAGGATAAGGATTCTGAATTTTAAATATCGTTTTGGGATTTGTTTGCTGTGGATTGACTGTTAGACAACTCCTTTGTGCCTCTTTTTGCTCTTTGGAACCTTTCTTTTTATTTTCAATTTTAATGAATACATTTTGCATTTATAAAGCGTTTCCAATTGCCCTTTTACCACAACCCAAGGATTTGCGTTCATCCCTCCTCTTGTGAGGGCTTTAAATAATTCACTTAATGATCACCGCCATAATCAAGTAGTCAGTAATACTGGTACCTCAACGGCAGCTAAAATTTCATTTTTGGGCCGGTTATTACTCCTTTAGCACAGTTTCATTTTGCACAAAATTCTTCTCAGTTGGTGATCCCTGAAAAAGTAATATAAATTATTTACCACGTCCTACTGTTCTTTAAATCTTAAAACAATGCATAACATTTGTAACTGGGTAACTGGAGGAACAAACTTGTATGTTGTTGTCATCTGTTGCATTAACTCACAAAGAAATATATTATCTGCGATAAAATTTGTTCAAAATCAATTAGCATAATTTGTGTTCTACCAGAAATTAATTTATGACTGAGAAAAATATTAATGCTTAATACTGAACCAAGTTTTTACACAATGCTTTATACACTGAGTGAACAAATTACAACAGCATAAGGTACAATGAAATTTAGAATTAAAAATGACTATGAATGGAGTTTCCCATGGTATAAAAATATATACCCACAGCTTAAGAAAAATTAATGAAAATATTTAACTTTGTTAAATGGTGCGACTCAAATCAATTACACCTGAACACCAGCAAAACCAAGGTGCTGGTGGTGGATTTTAGGAGGCCCAGGCCCCTCATGGACCCCGTGATCATCAGAGGAGACTGTGTGCAGAGGGTGCAGACCTATAAATATCTGGGAGTGCAGCTGGATGATAAACTGGACTGGACTGCCAATTCTGATGTGCTGTGTAAGAAAGGACAGAGCCGACTATACTTCCTTAGAAGGCTGGCGTCCTTCAACATCTGCAATAAGATGAAGCAGATGTTCTTTCAGACCGTTGTGGTGAGCGCCCTCTTCTACGCGGTGGTGTGCTTGGGGAGGCAGCATAAAGAAGAGGGACGCCTCACGCCTGGACAAACTGGTGAGGAAGGCAGGCTGTATTGTAGGCACGGAGCTGGACAGTTTGACATCCGTGGCAGAGCGATGGGCGCTGAGCAGGGTCCTGTCAATCACGGAGAATCCACTGCATCCACTAAACAGTATCATCTCCAGACAGAGGAGCAGCTTCAGCGACTGACTTTTGTCACTGTCCTGCTCCACTGACAGACTGAGGAGATTGTTCCTCCCCCACACTATGCGACTCTTCAATTCCACCCGGCGGGGTAAACGTTAACATTATTCAAAGTTATTGTCTGTTTTACCTGCATTTTTATCACTCTTTAATTTAATATTGTTTTTTATCAGTATGTTCTATCTATCTATCTACCTATCTACCTATCTTAACTTACAATATTTTCCCTCCTCCAAACACTTTAACCAACTCCTTCTGAGTACACCCCTGCTCGAATAAGCTTCTCATAAACTGCAAACCTACAATATGAAGCATTTTGATACTAGAAAATATACATATTTTACAGACTAATTACAGATTTTTAACAATAACTCATTTGAATCAAACTGTGTGCAAAACATATTAACTTCCTTATGGGATAATCATTGTCAGCTGTGCTTATAAATTACATTTAAATTACATTACAAATGTATTATTAAGGCTAATTACTTACAATCATGGTTGACATGTGAATCTGTGATACAAAACAAGATATGCACAATAAAGCAACACATAAAATACACTCAGAAACAATACACCTTACTGAAAAATAACGTCTTAGTAGAAGGCCATGCTTTCTGTTAACAGGACTTTTATTAGAATGCAGCTTTTTAAATATTTTCAACAATTAGCAAGTGCTTATACTATAGATAGTCAAGTATCTACGTTGTGACAAAATTGGACAGCCAAAGACTGGAAAAATGTAGCCTGGTCTGACGTATCTCGATTTCACGACCAACAATGTGGATCAATGCACCCAACATGCCTTGTGTCAAAAATCCACGCTGGTCGTGGTAGTGTGATGGTGTGCAGGATGTTTTCTTGGCACACTTTGGGTTTGTTACTACCAATCAGTCATGACTTGGCCTATGTGAGTATTGATACTGACCTTGTGTATCCCTTTATGGACACAATTTAATTATCTTCTAATGGCTTACCTCCAGCATGCTAATGCACCAAGTCACAAAACAAAAGTCGTCTCAGACTGGTTTCATGAACATGACGTTGAGTTCAGTGTGCTTCAGCGGTCTTCCCAGTCACTGGATTTGAATCTGACCACCTTTGGGATGTGGATAAATCTGCAGAAATTGTGTGATGCAATCACATTAACATGAGGTAGAATCTCAAAGGATTGTATTAAACATCTTGTGGAATCCATGCCACGAAGAATCAATGCTATTTTAAGAACAAAAGTCCCAACTGAGTGTTCCTAATAGTTTTTTTTCAGTGAGTGTATATGGTTGGGTGCAACCACATTCTTTTGTAAATTAGTAAATTAATCATTTCTATCCATCCGTTCATTTTCTGAGCCTATTTTTTTTCAGTACAGGCCATAAGAAAGCAAAGCCTTTGCTGGCATCAATGGGAGCATAGGTGAAGAAAATGAGAGAAAATGCCAGCCCATCCCAAAAATCAGCCATACTCACCCAACAGCATTACGACAAACATTTCTGTCATGCTGTCAGAGTGGCTCAGTGGCGCAGTGGTTGGTGCTGCTGCCTCGCAGCTGCTGTAGAGACTGGTGCTTACCTTGTCACCGTCTGTATGAAGTATGCATGTTCTCCCAGTGTTCATGTGTTTTGTCCTTCCAGTGCGCCACAGGTGCTTTTATTGTCTTAATTATCGACTCTAAATTGGCCCCATATGAGTGTGGGGGTGAGTATCGTGTGAGACAGGCACTTCCAACCATAGTCATTTCCTGTCTGGTGTCCAGTGGTACCAGGATAGGCTCTGGCCTCAAGGCCCTAAACTAGATTAAATGGGCTTGATGGATAATGAAGGCTGGAAGGCAACAAAACAGCGCTTCATAGTAAATTATTGGGGAAGGAAGGTGAAATGACCATTATTATTATTATTTTTTAATCGTACTTATACAGTACATTGTATACTTTGTATGGAAATTACATCTGTATATCTTAATGCACCATGAAGATCAGAAGTGGGGTCAGGCTAAGTTTTTGTTTTAAACAGGAAGCCCTTCCCCAACCATTGTTCTAAACTGGAGCAAAAAATGCTAAATCAAGACCCTTCCCCATTTCCTTCATTTTAAATTTCTCCTATTCACTGTAACTGTTGTGTACTGGGAACACTGGTATAGAGACACCCAAGCTACACCAAAGCATGCAAGAAAGACAAAGCCCAGCAGTAATCCTCCCAGAAAACTGCCAGGACGTCTGACATCCTTCCCCGCTCCTTCCTGAGGCCAATTAAAGGAAGTCATGCATGTTAGTCCATTTAGAGGCTCTAACTGGGCTTCATGGCAATACTGGGATAACCTCAACCTGGCTCCTGACTCCATTCTGCGCTAGCGCCACCTTGCTGTAACACAATGCGTGAGTGGAAGTGCAATGCGTTTTAGGGCACATGATAGGTTGATCCGGAAAAGAATGTCTTGGGAAGAAATCTTTTTTCTATTACAGCAGACTTTTATTATTTTATTAGGAGTCCTTTATTGGCATTTCCACATGGTGCCCAGGGGTCAGTGCAATGTACACACTTGCTGCGGGTTCATTAATGAAAAGAAAATGTTGTATAGTGCAGATCAAGTCAGCCAGGGCCTGGGGCGGCTGTTTTTCTTATTATGGAATAAGGTACTTTCAATTATATAAAACTTTGCACAACCCCAACACAAAGCTAAACCCCGTCCTTCTTAGAAGGTAAAAAAAAAAAGAAAAAGAAAAAAAAAGAAAAAAAAAAGGTTTCGAAACTTCGGTAAAACAAAATGGAGCCTATGGGCTAATCAGATTCTGACAAGCACAGCAGGTTAGCCGGATACAAAGCAAAGAGCTGATTCATTGTGATTAATGCAATCACACTCTTTGCCAATATCCGTCTCGGTCATCTGTTGTTTCCAAAATTTGTCTCCTCGTGATAAGGGCGGTTTTAGACAGAGAGGAAAAAGAGAGATAAAAACGGAAGCTTCGTTAGCAAACTGTCAAGAGCTGGTTGTTGCAGGCCCCTATGGCAGGTGTCTGCAGCGGGCACCAAAGCTGTGTCTTATTCTTGGACTTAAGTCACGTTTCTCCTGCTGTTCTTTGTGAAATGAATTCTTTCTTGTGTGTTTTGGAGATCAGTGATGACATAAAAGAGAAATCTGTTCATAGAGTTCCCTTGCAGGCTTCAACATTCCTGTTCTCTTGCCTAAACTTTGATGGTGGACATGGAGCTGTTTGCACGATTGCTGTGCTTTCTGGGTATTTACGACTGTAGCCATCTAACAAGCTGCCCTCATGGTGCCCATGAGAAGGTCTGCAGGGTTCTTAAACAGCAAAGTTCAATAACATTGACGAGGAGAGCATGGCATGTCTGGCATGGTTCAGACATTTAAACTACAGGTAATTAAGAAGATAGTGATCCTCAGAGCAAGTTGACTTCATTTTCCACTAATTTCTGGTTTATCTACTTGGGATGCTTCTGTTGACTTAAATCCACACACACAGCCGCCACATTCATGGCTTCCCTGTCCACATTCTAAGACGACTTCATGCTATTCCTGCCATCACCACAGACCTTCAGAAGGCTTCCTGTAATTCCATGCATGACTGATATGGTTCTGGTTTTGAAACTTTCCCATACTGTATGGTTAGTGAGGATCCAATATAAAATGTAAAATGAGTTACTTGTGACTGACACATTCCATTTCTGTCATTCTGTGGTGCTCTAGCATTAAGACCAGACTTCAAGATTCAATGTGGACGAATGCATACTTAGCAAAGGTGCAGCAGGAAGCTTCTCAGATTTGCTGGTGTCATGCTTGACAGACTGAAACTTATTATTTGTCAGGTTTGGCAACCTTTCTATTAGAGGTGTTGTTTGATTAAAAATATAATCAAAAGTAATCACACAATCAAAACCTTTTATCAAAATTAGCCTCATATCGATAAAACTTTTATGAATTTCCTTCAAATATATACATATAAAGCAGAAAGAACTCTAATTGCTTTCTAATACTAAATGGTTTTCATAATTAAACGGTTTGGAAACTGTAGAGGAGAAGTACAGCTTTCATTTGATTAGTAAATTGTAGAGGGAGAAGTGCTGCTCACATTAAACAGGCTCAAATCAAACAAATCGCCACGACCAGATAATACAGGGTGCAGCAGAAATAACTCCCACATTTCGAAAAATCACTGTGGGGTCCCCAAAGCAGGTAGAGGGGTGCGGTACGGTACATAATAAACTTTTCAGTCGTCACCATGCCGTGGTCGGGTGAGCATCGAGGCTTCGTAGTGGAGGCTTTTTTCAAAAATGGCGAATCTGTAGCTGCGACGCAGAGGGTGTTTCGCACGCGGTTCGGTTTACGTGCTAATGAAAGTGTTCCAGACCGGAAAACGATTTTGCTGTGGGTTCAAAGAGTAAGGGCAACAGGAGGTTTTCAAACATCGTCCTCGGTCCTTGGACCAACTAAAGGAGGCTATTCAAGAAGAAATTGAAGGAATTTCGCCCGACATGCTAGTGAGAGTGATGTAAAACTTCCAAGAACGGCTCCAAATGTGTATCAGCCGTCAATGCCACCATTTGGACAATATAATTTTTAAAACTTAAAGTAAAAAAAAATTTTTATATCTACATTAGGGAAATAAAAAGTTTTTGGTGATACCTCGTAGCATTTTTTTTCAATCCCCCTTTAAAATGTGGGAGTTATTTCTGCCGCACCCTGTATTTATCCTCGAGTTCTTAAGGAGGCTACAGTAGAGAGTACAGATAGAAACCCATGACGCATACCTTTAGGAAGTCGCTGCACACTGGGGAAATTATTAAAGGACTGGAAAATGGCAAACTTATATAAAAAACTAGCTGTCCCCCACAGCTCTGCCCGTGTAGTTGTTAAACTTTGAAAATCGATAAAAAAAAATTTAAAAATGAAATAATATGTATTGAGAAGAGTTTATATTGATAGCTTTCATATCTGAGGGCCGGTTGCTATACAATATTTTTGGTTTTGCTATCTGGGCAAGAATGTAGCTGTGATCTCTTTGCCAAAAATGTAATAAAGTTGGCAAGGTATCTCTGGCCTAGCGGAAGGTAGGTACGCTCTAATGCCAAACATTGCCACTGTATCTTATCGTGTTCAACTTTGATGGGAGAGCGTCCCTCGTGTGGGGAGAAGAGCACGTGGCTGTGATATCTCTGGCAATGAGCAGGTAACCTCTAAAAAATGCGTAGCTGTGATCTCTCTCTGCAAAACGTCAAACGTTACTCCTTAACAATCTCTAGATGATAATGTCTGCTGAACAAACAGGTATCGCTAGCTAAGCGGAGGCAAGGTACACGTGGTGAGAGGTAGAGTGACTCAAATGGAGGTGAGTGTGGATGGCCCCACCAGGCTCTCCACTCCTGAAGTCCTGCTTCCCCATCCGCTCAGCCCGCAGCCTGTCTCTTGGATGCACTGAGCTATAATACTTAGCGCGATGACAGAAGTCACAAAATCAACCGGAACATTCAAGCAAATTATAGATAAAAAAAAACATCTAAATCCGTTAAGTAGTTCTTTTGTGAAAAGTGGACAGACAGACAAACATTGGATTTTATATATACAGAGAGATGTAGTCAAGCAGATCCAAGCAACTATAGGCCAGTAAGCTTAACGTGCATCACAGGTAAATTAATGGAAGTGAATTATTAAGGAAAAGATTGAACAACACAGGAGTTTTACTGAACAGTCAGAATGGGCTCAGGAGAGGAAGGCTGTGCTTTAATGCTGGTATTCCATGAGAAAACAAAAAAATGCTGTGATCAGAGTGGAGCTTATGATATTATTTATCTGGACTTTCAGTAAACATTTGATAAGGTGCCACGTGAGCTAAAAGAAGTGGGAGTTCAGGGTGATGTTTTCAGATGGGTGCAGAATTGGCTCAGACACAGGAGGCAGAGTGTGATGGTGTGAGGAACCTCATCAGAATTGGCTGATGTCAGTGCTAGGGCCACTGTTAATATTAATATATATATAAAATTATGTGGATAGGAATATACAGTAAATATCTTATATAATGCTACAAAAAGTGGCACTTTTGCCATTAATGCTTAAGAAATGCATATTGGAGATTCTGGTCATTCTGTGGTACCAGTTGATGTTCTCTCAGCCTTATCTGCCTGGGCTATTCAGCATACTATCACTTTTATAATATACAAGCTACTCATACTATTGCTTTCTCATCTGTATTATTCTCTGCCCTGCCGTCTCAAACGGCTCTTTAGTTAATAGAAGGAAGCAGGGACTTGCAGTGTATAATTATAAACTTGTGAATAACCTTGACTGATTTGGTCCTCAGAAAGTCAGCACTGTTTCTTTTTGTCATCCGTGCCCCAGCTACACTGATGAGCTCCAGACCTTCAAAATATTTGGCTGAATGTTGGAATGTAGATGGCGTAAATTGCACTTTACTGTTCATTCACCAGCATTTAGAGAGCACCAGCAGTCAAATTGTGTGGTACTTGAAACGGTAGATCCTGGTATTATTCTGAGCTCATAAATCGCAATAATAGGAATCCTAGACATCTATTCACTTTAATGATTCTGTGATCAGTCCAATTTACTTGAACTCCCAAGTACCATCATTTAGTTTTGTCAGCCTGTTCAAACAAACATTAATAATATTAAAGAAACAATTAAAGCCTGCAGTTTTCACCCAGTTAACACTGGTACCTCTCTTTAGCAGTTTTTTGTCAGTCTCAGATCTTGTTCATACTGTTCTCAAGCTAAATTTTACTAGGTGTTCCCTGAACAGCAAACTCAAATAATTTACACAAAGTCTTTCAACCTGAGCTTCAAGCTGCCCACAGGACCAAGACAGGGCTATAGATGAACTTCTTATGGCAGTAGACTTAAGCTCTTGAAGTCTGCTTATCCTGCAGCACCTGACTGCTGTCTTTGACACTGTTGATCACGGCATCCTAATGCATAACTTCAGCAATGTTCTAATCTCTGGTACTGTGATGGGATGGTTCAACCACTACTAGCTTAATGAAAGGAAAGAACACATTGCCTTTGGAAAACCTCCATTGACTCCTTATTTTGTTTGGGCTGGGGTATCCCAGGGGTCAATACTTGACCCGATTCTTTTCTTGATTTGCATGCTTTCCTTGTGTAAAGTTGTACGTCAGCCCAATGTGTCCTTTCACCTTTTTTGCTGACAACAACATTTATTTTTATAGCTAAGTACTTCACAAGATGTCAGAGTAATAGTTACAAAGAAAAACAAATTAAATTAAATAAGAATAATAATGAAAAAGTGACAAAAAATAAGTCCATATGAGCTTACGTAACATACATATATAATTAGTAGAACAATGGAGTTATATTCAACACTAGCTGTACTCCGTGGCTGCACCCACATAGTAATGAAACAGGACAAACTTTAAAAATCAATAGATGTTGGCACTGTATCTGATCGTGTTCAGCTCTGAAAGGAGAGCGTTCCCAGAGCGGGGAGAAAAGCACATGGCCACGATATCTCTGAAACAGGGTAGCTCTGACCTCTCTCTCAAAAACGTCAAACGTTACTCCTTAACAATCTGTAGATGATAATGTCTGTTGAACAAACAGGTATAGCTAGCTAAGCGGAGGAAAGGTACACGTGGCGAGACGTAGACTTAAAACTCGAACAGAGGCTGGCGAGTGAATGAGGAAGGGGCCCCGCCTCCCTGCTCTCAGCCTGCAGCCTCTCTGTTGGATTTGCATAAATACATCGGTACCGCATGCGAACTGTGATACTTAGCGCGATGACAGAAGTCGCAAAATCAACCAGAAAGTTCAAGAAAATTATAGAAAACAAACCGATCTAAAATCCGTTAAGTAATTCTCTCGTGAAAAGTGGACAGACAGACAAAACGTGCTTGAACCATGGAATTTTTAAAACCTTTTCTTAGTGAGCACCTAATGAGCCAAGGGTTACCTACATTCCAAATTTCAAGTTCCAAGTCCTCATGGTTCGGAAGATTTTGTGATGAGTGAGTCAGTGGCATTTGGCTTTTATATACAGGTAGTCCCCAGGTTACAGACATCCGACCTACGACTTATGAAAGGGGTCACAGCTGTGATGCATGCGCCTCAGTAACTGCCGCTACGTCATCTTCGGCCTGGGGACGCTGCGAGCGGTGGTGGGACGGAGGCTGGAGGGGGGTGATTTCGCCGCCCGCGCAGTGTAGTGTCCCTCAGGCAGCTCCCGGTGGCAAGCGGTTTCACTGCCTGCCCACCACACATGGCTGCCCCATTCGTTTTCGGTGGGCGGCTGGTAATGCTGCAAGCGGTGACCCAGTTGTAGCTGAACGGAGGCTTATTGTGGGTGAACAGGGCGGCAGGGGGGGTAGCATTGTAGTGTGCCTCGGGAGGCTGCCTGTTGAATGGGGGTGATTCACTACCCGCCTTTGGCCGCACCGTGTTCGTTCTCGGTGGGCGGACGCTGCAGGCAGCATACTGTGTGGAGGTGACTGTGAGGTGGGCTGGTGATGAACCGCCCGTCGATACCCCCATTCATTCTCAATAGTAAGCCTGCTTGTACTGTTACGCACATAGCAGGAAGTTGTCTCTTGTCAGTATATCAGACGTGCTGACAACGGGTGCCTTCCTGCTGTGATAGCGTGTACAGTGCTGTGCAGAAGAGCTCATCTTAACCTTTTGTCTTCACCCTTCAAAAATGTCTCTGAAACACAAATCTGATGCAAATGCTGTAAGAAGAGAAAAACCATCACCATTGAAAATAAAGTAGAAATAATGAAAAGGTCAGAGAGAGGTGAAACTCCATCATTCATTGGCAGAGCACTTGGTTACAGTTGGTCAATAATAGCATTTATTAAATTTATGTATCTGTTCCGACTTACATACAAATTCAACCTAAGCACAAACCTACAGTCCCTATCTCATACGTAACCCGGGGACTGCCTGTATATAGATTGGAATGTAAGTTGCTGAAGATGAGTCTGATGACAAAGTTTGATGGCTGGGTTGACAGAAAAATAAATAGATAAGCTGAAGAAAAAAAACAAAATCTGCAGTGGTTCAAAAGACCACCTGGCCCCCACTGGGCATTCTACCCAACATAACAATGTCATTCTTCATTGTTTTTTTAGGATTTGTCTTAGATGATTGATGCAGTGTGTCCTGTGATGGATGCACAGTGTCTTGGAAAACCAGGAAACAATGCAAAGAAAAGTAGAGATTAGTAAAGATTATAAATCCCTTAAGAATATGATCATTCTTCGCATGTATTATCTATTGGAGTAAAACTAAAATGTAGCTGTGAAAAGGCCAAATTAAAAATGTTGGTTTTTAGGTATTTTTAAAACTGGTCCACACTGTTAGCATCACATATCTCTGTTGGTAAAGTATTCCAGAGTTTTGGTGCTTAAAAACAAGTGTGCCTCACCACTTCTTGTATGCTTAGCTCTTAGAATAATAAGTAGACCACTACTAGAAGATCTAAGGGACAGGCACTCCAAAATATAGGAAGGAGCAGGATTATTTAAAGCTTTAAATACCATTAGTAGTAGTAACCAGTTTATTGATGGTAAAACAACTGAGTTGTACTGACATTTTCTTTTTCTGGTTAGGATTTTTGCTGCTGCATTCTAAACTAACTGAAACTGACTAACATCTTTCTGATTTAGTCCAGTTAGGAGTCATTGCGGTAATCTAGTTAACTAAAAACAAATTAATTTTAATTAAATTCTCAGCATTTTGCAGTGTTATAAGATGTCTTATTTTTGCAGTGGTCCTTAAATGGAAAAATGCAGTCCTAGTAATCTAGTGTGATAATTAAGAGTCTAAGACATTATAAAGGTTTGGGGCAGCCACCCATATATTGTTTTTCCCAGCTGCAAAAAGGTTTTTCGTATCAAAAGCACGATGTGCATATCACCGAGTCCAAAACAGAACTGACTATAGTAGCCCAAGATGGAGGCTTTAAAGGTCTGGAGAGGAAATGATGTCATTAGAATGGCCGGAACCAGAAGTGACATCAGCAAAGGGGCCGGCTTTGGAATTGACGTCATCAAAGGGGCCGGCTTTGGAAGTGACGTCTTCTGAGGCGCAGGAACCTTGCAGGATTTCCCGGGAAAGGTCTGTAGGGAACTGAGAAAGACAGTCAGCGCACTCCGCTGCCTCCTGGTCAGATGTTTTATTACACTTACTCAGACCCTTTAGTTGCCTCCTACTCGCACATGTGTGACACTAGTTAATGTTTGATTTAAAGTTTAGGTCAAAGTCCAAGATTATACCTAAACTTCCACCTTGACTTTTAAGGCTAAAGGATCAAGTTTATTAATAAACCCCTCATTATTTCATTTTTTGCAAACCACTGAGATTTCAGTTTTTTCCTTATTTAGCTTGAGAAAATTACTACTCATCCATTCAGAAACACAAAACAGACATTGGATCAGAGCCCAGAGTGTCAGCGTCATTAGTTACTACAGATATGTAAAGCTGTGTGCCATCTGCATAGCTGTGGTAGCTCACTTTGTGTTTTGATAAACTCTGGACTAGTGGGAGCAGGTAGATTGATAAAAGCAGTGATCCCAGGATAGATCCTTGTGGTACACCATATACAATATCATGGATCTCCGAACTACGATCACCAGAAGTGGCAAAGCATTTTCTATTGGTTAAATAAGACTGAAACCAATTTAAGACACCACTCACTCATTATCTAAGGCAATTTATAAGAATACTGTGGTCTATGGTGTCAAATGCTGATGATGCAAAAATCTACTTTCAGACCTCTCTAAAAGGTTATTTAGGATTATTATTGGCCTAATGCTTGGATGAAATCTGGTGCTGAATGAAAGAAAACTGCAACTTGACAGTGGAAAAAGCCATTGTTATGGGTAATTCAGGCCAGATATTAGTTATACCAGTGTAAATGGACAAATGATTCCCTTATCTTCCTTAGTAACCAATGCAGGGTTTACATTCAACTCCATTGTTACTTTCCATGGTCATATTGCCACTGTGTCGTCTTCTTCTTTCGGCTGCTCCCGTTAGGGGTTGCCACAGCAGATCATCTTCTTCCTTATCTTTCTGTCCTTTTCATCTTGGCCTGTTAACACCCATCACCTGCATGTCCTCTTTCATCACATCCAGAAACCTTCTCTTAGGCCCTCCTCTTTTTCTCTTGCCTTTGCCACTGTATCTATAATGTAATTTTACCACCACAGCAGTATATCCAAATTCAAGTCATCTATGTCAATGCAAGATGCTGAGAAGCTTACCCATGCATTTATGTCACCAAGCTTGGAAATACTTCAACTCTCTGTTGGTTCATCGTCTCCAAAAACCATCCTAACACAGCTTGAGTGAATGTAAAAATAAATGATTTCTTGACACACACCTTCTTGTTTGCATACAGCGTCAATTAAAATGTTAACATATGATTTCAGTTTAAGTCTCCAGGGTCGCACTGCTGTTTAGTGTAGACTGCAGGCAGTTGTGTAGTGGTTAAGACTTTGGACTTCAAACCCTGAGACTGTTGGTTCATATCCCACTACTGACACCACTGTGTATCCACAAGCAAGCAAGTAACTTGACCTGCTCTGTGCTCCAATTGGAAAAAGAACTACAACTAATTGTATCATTAATGTTGTAAGACGCTTTGGATAAATGCATCAGCCAAATAAGTAAAT
>JANRMT010062840.1:5276093-5290165 GCA_026402145.1 Polypterus bichir lapradei | reverse complement strand
GTTTCCCCCCTCACATATACTAATGTGCCACAAACAGGAAGTTAATACCACCAACCATTCCCATTTTATTAAGGTGTATCCATATAAATGGCCCACCCTGTAGTTTGAAGTTGGATTAAACCTAAATTTGGAACATTGTGGCCTAGTTTTTGGGTAAGTGTATATTATGAACTATCAGTTTATAACAGCAAAATTAAGCACCAGTTGCCACTGTTTAGATGCAGTGGCATTAACCTTGTGGTGGCACTCCTCTGTTCCCATTTTACAGTTTTTGTCGTCTTTTTGACCACCTTGTTTTGGATTAGATTGTGTTTGGCTCTTTTGACTTACATGATATTCATTTACCCATGATACTTTGGATCTTTTCATTTTTTTTTAAACTTTATATAATTTAGTTGGTTATTCCATGTGCACTTTTTGGCTTTACAAGTCTTACTTTTTTCCTCTTAATTATTATTGATTATTTTGGCATTTGTTTGATTTGGAGAAGGCTTATGATAGAGCGCCACATCAGGAGGTCTGCAGGTGCATGAGAGAGAAAGGAGGACCAGAGAAGTGTGTGAGGATTGTCCAGGATATGTATGAGGGAGTGAGGACTCATATTGAGGTATCAGACAAGGTCCCAGTTAGAGAAGGTCTGAACCCGGAATCTTCTTTAAGTCCTTACCTCTTTGAACTGGTTATGGATTTCTTGACTCGTGTTATAAAAGACCAATTCCCCCTGATGGATGCTTTTTGCTGATGTCATGGTGTTGTGCAGCATCAGAAAGGAGGAAGTAGAGAGGTAGTTGGAATAATGGAGAAGTGCTTTGGAAGATGGAGGATTAAGATAAATAGGAAGAAGACAGAAGATATGGGGTTTAATGATAGTCAGGATTCAGATGTTAGTCTGCAGGGAGAACTATTGAAAAGAATGGATACATTTGAATATCTAGGATTAGTGGTAGCCCAAGATGGAGAAATACAGTAGATGCAAAGATAACCCACAGGGTACAGTGTGGAAGGAACAACTGGAAGAAGTTATCAGTAGCATTGTGTGATCGAAAAATCAAGACAAAGGTTAAGAGTAAGGTTTTTAAGACCAGCAGTGATGTATGAAGTTGAGACATGGCCAGTAAAAGGAGCACAGGAGAAGAAGTTAGATGTGGAAGAAATGAGAAGGTTGAGATGGATGTGTGAAGTTACAAAAAAGGACAGAATAAGAAATGAGACAATCAGAGGTACAGCACAAAGTGGGTGAGACATCTCAGAAAGTAGAGGAAAGTGAAGTGGTATGGAGAAGAGACAATGAAAATGTGGGTAAAAGAGTGATGGGAATGGAAGTAGAGACAAAGAGAAAGTGAAGGAGGCCAAAGTGGAGGTGGATAGATAAAGTAAAAGAAGATCTGAAGGAAAAGGGCTTGACTGGTGAGGAGGTGCAGGCCTGTGCTGTAAGGAGAAGGTTGATCAATGCACGTTGAGCCCACATAGAAGTGGGAAGAGATTGGCAGAGTAAGAAGAGGAATTTTGTCATTAATTTAGAGTTCTTTTTCTATTTATTGGATTTTTTTTGGTATTTCTTTTGAATAAGAGTACTTTGAGCCTTTTCATTATTTTTACCTTTCCTTTTTGCTCAATAAAATAATCTTTATTCTTGTGTGACTGGACATTTTGATGGTTCTCCTCTCTTTTTAAAAATTCATCTGGGTAATTCACAAATGTGTTGCTATTTGCTGCATTCCGACTAGATATGATATTCCAGTCGGGAAGATGACTGTCCTCCTCTTTGAGTTTTGTCCATTATAAAAGACAATCATTCTTCACTGTTTCCCAGCTGTGAGTAAAACCATCCAAGGGCCAGACGTTTCTTTAAGTAGTTGGAAATCATTTTTTTTTCCCAAGAAGATGCTCTCCCATTGGAAGTAGACCTGAGGAGATGCTCATCGTGTGACTTGATGCTCATGTTTCAGTCGTGGCCCTGCAGCTGAGGCTGGTTTGTACGTTTCATTAGGCTGACTGGAGATGTGATTTAGAGTTTGGGCCCTTTTGGATGCTCTTCAAAGCAGATCGACACGGAGCTTCACCCTGTCAGCTGCCCATTTACCAGATTCACTTGTGAGTGGTAAACCTGAGACCGTCATCCTTCTCTTTTATAGTGCTATAAGTTTATTTAAGAAATCCTTGAAACAAGAAAAAAGCTAAGGAACTGCATTCATCTGTAAACCATTAGTCACTCTGATCTTCATCTGGATATAGTTTTCCCTTATAGAAGGCAGATTTCCATTCTCTCGGTCCGTTCTTTTCTTTAAATGCTGGTATAAAATTGTTTCTTAAATGTTGTGGCAGTTGAGCCCTTGAGCACTTTCCTGCCAGGTCTCACTCCTTTTCACTCTTTCTGTCTGTCTGTCTCATTTTGAGTGGAATCATTTATTTTCTAAGACCTCCCAAATAACGAAGGGAAGTGTTGTGTTTGAATTTACAAAAAAAAAGCTGCATTTGAAACGTTTCCAGCACGTCATAACGCCTCAATAAAGATTACAAGGCTACAATTATTTTTCTTTTGTGAAATGTTTTAAAGGTAACATCATGTTCATGTTTACTGGAGCGGCCAGTGCACTGTGGAGGATGGAGATATTGTCTGAGTAGGCTTTCTTGTGGTTTACAGTAATTTTGAATTTATCTGAATATTTCCCTTTGAGGCAGAGCAATAAAATAGTCCTCAGCTCTCTAATTGTGCTGCCTGGACGTGTACAGTGCTGACCTTTTTCCCTTCTGAACTCTACCACAGCTCACTTATTTTATTCATTCCTCAGCCTCTCATGACAAGTAGATGGATAATAAGGAGCTCCTGCCAAGATGGCACCTAAGCAGAGAGCCGATGGGGGTCACTGGGGTGAGAAGAGGATGGGCATGACAGCCCCCCGCTCCACACTGTGTAACTCTTCATCTACTTCTGCCTTTCTGATTCTGTCTCCTGGACACAAAAATGATGGATGTCCTTCTCTCACTTGCCCTAACCCTAACCCTAAGCCTAACCCTTTTCTCTTCCTTTAGCTTGAGGACACTTGTTTTCTTCTGATTTCCACAGTTTTTTATGCTGCTGTCATTCACCTTGATTAGATTCTGTGACATTAAGTATCTGATGTGCACTGACCACGGATTGAATAATCTGGCCTTTCTCTCATCTCCTTAGATTTTATATTATTACTTTTACTAGACAGCAACCGGTCCCTCTGCTCTCATCAGAATTCCTTTTATTCTTTATTATATTCTGTATTACATTCTGTATTCTTGGGTGTGGCCTGCTGGTCTCACTGACCTTGCTTAGTGTGTTACTGGGTGTTTGACATTTGCTGGGCACTGGCTGGACATTCTGGTCTCTTTCACCTTTGCTTAGCGTATGTGCTATCATGAATTTAAATGTCAGTGTACAGCACCTGGACATCCTGCTGTCACTCTGCTTCTCTAGATTCATTGTTACTGATTATTTGACTTCTACTGAAGTATTTAAATTCCAAATTATGGATTTTCGATGTTTACTGGGCACTGACAGGACACTCTAGTCTTGCTTGCCTTGTTTAGATTCTATGTTTTTGACTAATGCTGGATCCATGTGGACCCTCTGCTCTCACTTGCCTTCCATATCCCCCAAAAGAGAAGCCGGGTGTATGCAATTTATCTGGTAGGAGCAACAGGTTTTAAAAAGAAACAATATTTACAGTAAATACCAGTGCATATATAGCACAATAAATCGCACATAGAATTATTTACTGAATTGCAAATTTTATATTTAGTATCAAAATATTAACTGAACAGATTACATTTTGTTTCAATAAAATGTTTATTTCTACTCAAAATTTCACTGATTTTTCACACAGTTTCTGTCTTCCATCTCTCTCTATATAAAATCCAACGTCTGTCTCTCTGTCTGTCTGTCTGTCTGTCTTTCCACTTTCACGAGAGAACTACTTAACGGATTTAGATTGGGTTTTTTTCCATAATTTGCTTGAACATTTCAGTTGATTTTGCAACTTCTCTCATCGCACTAAGTATCATCGTTCTCTTGGGGTATCTGATTTATTTGCGCGAATCCGGGGCCGAGGGGAGGGGGCGGGGCCTTCCTCACTCACACTCCAGCCTCGGGTCGTATCTTACATCTGCTGAACTAGCAAACGAGAGAACCACTTAACGGATTTAACAATTTTTTTCTAGAATTTGCTTGAACATTCCGGTTGATTTTGCGACTTCTCTCATTGCGCTATATATCATAGTTCAGTTACAGTACCGATTTATTTGTGTGAATCTGAGAGAGATGCAGTGGGCTGAGGGGAGGGGGGCGGGGCCCTCCTCACTCACGCGCCAGCCTCAGGGCGCATCTTACATCCGTTTAACTAGCAAACAAGAGAACTACTTAACGGATTTAACTTTTTTTTTCTAGAATTTGCTTGAACATTCCGGTTGATTTTACGGCTTCTCTCATCGTGCTAAAAATCATAGTCCATTTGCAGGAGCGATATATTTGCACTAATCCAACACAGGGGGAAGTGTGATGTCAGGAGTGGGTAGTTGGTCTACCTCTGCGTTTTGGAGTATAACTTGACTCCACTTAGCTAACAATGCTTTTTTGCTTATTGATTTTTAAAGTTTGCCCTGTTTCACTACTATGCGGGTGGAGCCGCGGGGGAATGGCTAGTAAGCTATAAACTTAACAATAATGCCCTAAGTAGTTAGTTGTGGGTGGGGGTCATTAGGGTGGCGTGATGTAGCCAGTATGTTTGAAAACACTAACTGTATGCAACAAACATAACAGCTAGAAATTGAGCAGTGCCATTGCAGTTGAGTACCGGCCGGCTTTAAGCCTTGGGAGTCGAATATGTCAGACTTGCTGATCTTGTCGTCATGACTGGCATATCTCTTTTAGTAACTGCATGCTGACCCAGCAGCACAGTCACGCTTGTCCTTGTTGTAACAGCCAACAACATACTGCCTGATGGAGCCAGTGCTGTACGAAGGGGTAAAAGGTACTGCGGGTTCACCTGCAATCTCAACTTCAATTGCAAGTTCTTGTGGTCAGTACAAATTATAAACTCATGGGTAGCCAATTTTAAAGGTCAACATTTCACAATCATCCATCTTATAATTCTACTCAGATGGCAAAAGTATATGGGTGCAGCTTGTTATTGTCTGGAAAATGTGTCCAAACAACCATAACACTGACACTTGACACATCTACTTCCACCTGTGACCTGCAAAGTCACATCAGGATGACATAAATTTGGAGCAGATGTAAATTTCAACTTTTGAATAGCAAAAGCTTGTCGGGCCTTTGGAGTCCAAAAAAATTAAGAGAACACTTAAAGCACACATTGGATCTCAATGAACAAAATATTCAAGTGGAAAATGTTTACTGAGTTACACTGTGTAATTAGTTGACAACAAAATGATGTAACAATGGTCAATAGAAACTGAAATCACTAACGCATTGAGGGCTGGATTCAACTTCACACCAAAAGTCAAAGTCAAAAATTGAAATCATAAGCTAATCAAACTTGTGTGAATTTCATCATGGCAACTCATTTTCGTAATGTGACTCAGTAGTGTGTATGGCCTCACACGTGCCTGTATACACTCGCAACAATGTCTCGGCATGCTCCTGATGACACAGCAGATGGTGTACTGGGGGGATCTCTTCCCAGACAGGGATCATGATTTCAGTGAGCTTCTGGACAGTTTCTTGCACTACTTGGTGGCGATTTAAAGCCCCAATACATAACGTCCCAGATGTTCTCAATTGGATTCAGGTCCAGGGAACATGTGGGCCAGTCAATGGCATCAATGCCTTTGTCATCCATGGACCACCTACACCCTCTGGCCACATGAGGCCAGGCATTGTCCTGCATCAGGAGGAACCCAGGGCCCACTGCACCAGCGTAAAATCTGACAGTGGCTCTGAGGATTTCATCCTGGTACCTAACAGCTGTCATGTTACCATTGCCTAGCATGTGGAGGTCTGTGTGACCCTCCAAGGATAAGCCTCCCCCGACCATCACTGACCCACCGCCAAACCGGTCCTGCTGAATGATGTCTCAAACTGCATAACATTCACCATGGAGCCTCTGGACTCTTTCACGTCCGTCACGTTTGCTCAGGGTGAACCTGCTCTCATCTGTGAAGAGAACAGGGCACCAATGGCGGAACTGCCAATTGTGGTATTTTCTAGCAAATGCCAATTAAGCTGCACAGTGATGGGTTGTGAGCACAGGTCCCATTAGAGGATGTCGGGTCCTCATGCCACGCTCTTGGAGTCTGTTTGTGACAGTTTGGTCAGAAACATGCACACCAGTGGCCTGGTGGGGGCCATTTTGTAGGGCTTTGGCAGCACTCATCCTGTTCCTCCTCTCACAAAGGAGCAGATACTGGTCCTGCTGCTGGGTCATCAACCCTTCTACAGCACTGTCCAGCTCTCTTTATGTAATGTCCCGTCTCCTGGTATCTCCTCCAAGCTCCTGAGACTGTGCTGGGAGACACAGCAAACCTTCTTGCAACGGCCTGTATGGATGTGCCATTCTGGAGAAGCTGGACTACCTGTGCAAACTGAGTTGGCTGAAGGTGCCACCTCATGCTACCAGCAGTGACAAGGACACTTGCAAAAAGCAATACTAGAAAAGAATCAATCAGGAAGGATAAACAGAGACCAATTGTCTGTGGCCACCACCTGCAAAACCATTCCCTTTTTGTGGGGTGTCTTGCTGTTGCCTCACCAGTGCAATTACCACTTTATTTGCACCAAAGCACACATACAATCACTTATGCCTCATCAACTGACCAGACTGATATCCCTGAAGCTGAATTGACTTGACGTTAGACTGTGATGATTAAATGTTCCTTTAACTTTTTTGACCAGTATAAATGATAGTAGTTAGTGCTGGTAATCAGATTGGAGGATAATCCATTCTCAACCCTAATATATCTAAAATTCATGGTAGTACGTATAGTTAGATTGATAGAAATGAATTAATGGCAAAAAAGCTGATTTAGCCCAATTAATTTAAACCCAGATACCTTTCTAAAATCAGCATAACGGTTCAAAATGTGAGGAAAATCTGAATGCACTTTACCTGGATATAAAAGAATATCATCATCATAGAGAGAAACATAATCATTTTATTAGTTGATAAGGGTTGGTGAAAAATAATTTGAACTACGAGTAGCAATGGCCAAAGGCTCCAATGAAAACACAAATGAAAATAGTGACACCCAACAACCCTGCTTGGCACCTCTTTGAATGTAGAATGGGGGGAAACCTCACTATTTGTGATTACTACCGCAGAAGGGCAAGAATGTAATGTTTTGATCATTCCAACAAACCCTGAATCAAGTCCCATGCCACTCAGAATACTCCTAAAATAGGACTGATCCAGTCTATCAAGTGCTTTTTCAGCATTTCATTGATGGGTTAGCTTCTCTTTCCATACTGTCTGTATTTCCAGATCTAGGTCAGTAGAGCAGGTATATTTGCAGCCCCAAAGCTTCAGCATTGTGAATAAATGGTGTGACCGATAGGGAGTTCTCCAGCCGCCCAACCTGACACAGACAGACACAAGAGGCACAACTCCGAAACACACACAATTTATTTTTTTCTTTATCACTTGTGGGAAACGTCTTCCCCGTCTCCCACTAGCACAACACAGTCCCACTAAACACAAGTGCAATACTCCACAATAGAATTCTTCTTCTTTCTCCTCCACTCTTCCTCAGCAAGCTTCGTCTCCCTCCTCCCAACTCTGGCTCCCAGAGTAGTGTCTGCTGGCCCTTTATATAAGTCAACCAGAAGTGCTCCAGGTGCTCATTGCCCTACTTCCGGGTGTAATAGAAGAACCACCCATGATGGCTCAGCAGCTGCTGCAGCAGCACCCCTTGGTGGCACTCATGAATCCCAACAGGGTCGTATGAAACTTCAACTCCTATGGAGCCCTGCAGGAGTCTGAGGCACCACTTTCATCCAGGACGGCTGCCACCTAGCGTTCCGGGGGAGGTAATCTTCTGGCCACATCTCCTCCCGTGTTCCTTCTGGCCGTCCACAACAATGGTTAAAAAACTTTCTTCTTTGATGAAGTCAAAAAACCTAAGAATCTTGGCAACCTTCTGGGTTAATTTGGACCCCCCTCTTAAAGGCATCAAGCACCTTGTGTCACAGAGGAACCAGAGAATGAAGGCATCCAGCATTGAGTGAGAGGATATTGAGGCCTAAAGCTGTTGTGCACGCATCACTTCCAGCTGACAAGAATTCAGGTGAGGAAACCATTATTTTTTCAAGCTTGGGTGATAAACCCAACTGGGTTGCTACCTTCAGAGTTTTCTGGAGAACCCATAATTCTAAGATTGCATCTACTAGACCTATCTACCTTATCAGCCATCTTTAATTTCATGGCTGTAAATTCCTTACGAGTGACTAATTCTCTGTTGTGATGCGAAGAAGAGTAAGCATGAACCTCATTTCCTGTTCTTGCCTGTTCAGACTTCATCAAAGTTATCTGTGTTCTGAACTCAGTAATTAGAGACTGCATGGTGTTGTTCAGTGTTGGTGTTTGTTGCAGCATGAAGTTCTTTAGTTCGCACAGTCAGCCTCATCAATAAAGACACTGCCCTGCGGTGACCGTGGTGCCTTCTTCAGTAAATTAAAAGCTTCAGAGTATAAGATTTAAGGTGGCCATAGCTGAAAAAAAACTCCTACAATAAAGCAATATTTTTGTAAGATTTTAAATGCTGGGACCATGGATAATACTCTAAAGTTGGCAGAGGAGGACACAAATTAAGCAGCCATCTTTTCTGAAGCCCCGCACCACACCACTTTCTCCACCCTTAGATGTTCATGATGATTGAATGGTTTTGTAGACAGACCTTCTCGAGAACAGGGTGCTTGTCTATGGCAGGACACACTCATCATGGAACTTCAGCACGTCCACCTTCCATCACAGAGCTGTACCTTTTTCCAGTGACAGGTTATGACTCCATTTGGGTGTTTTGGGGATACAGGTTTATCTGCCCCATTTTCAGAGGGAAGAGGACATTCATTTTTAAAGGGTGTGATTTAATGTTTGCTATGGGAAACACATTTCTGGATGCAATTGGCTCATAATACAGTAGAGTGCTGTTAACATACTTCATAAAAAGTGCAAAGGTTGCTCTGACCCCATGCCTACTCACAATGGGCCAATTTAAAGATGCCAGTCGAACTGCCAGCATGCCTTTGGACTATGGAATGCAACTGAAGTCCTCATAAGCACAAGGAGAACATACAACCTTCACAAGGGAAACAGAACACTGCCTATGCTTACTGTCTACCGAGTGATGACAAGCAACTTTTTCCTGTCGGCACCTCCACTCAGGTATAACAGTGCACATCATGTCCTATGCTTAAAAATCACTTAACCTGGATTAACCTGCGCTTTCCAAGTGCTTCTGCTTGCTCGGCACTCCATCTGTTAGCCATTAGCATCATTTACTTATCGAGACTGAGGATCTCTAACAAGGCAAACATGCGGCCCTTTTGTAATAAACAATTACCTAAATCCCCTTGTTCTGTTCTGACAGCTTTAGTGCTGGCGTTCCTCTGGCCAGGAATTCTGAGCAGAATGGCTGAACGAGGAAGTTGAAAGGAACTCCACAGAGCTCACTTTTCAAGTCTGACCAGCTGACACAAAGTTCAAGAAAGTAATCAGTCAGTCACTTTTACCGTATATAGTGTCTTTCATTGGCTAGTCCGTCACAGGGTGCTGCAAAAGTAACAAAATGGCATAAAATTGCACATATTTGGCGTCTGGGCTTAATTCTTGATTTTACAGTGAAGTCTGGCTATCTTCTGGAACACTCCACATCTTAATAGTCTTTTAACTGAAAACATGATGGCAGCACGTGCTTTTGTGTTATTCAGCAGCTCTTATTCCCGGTTTAGATGAAGCAACTGTGCCCAACAAGATGTTGAATAGTAAGAGCTGGGTGAGGTCGCAGAGCTGGACATGAAGATGGGCCGAAGCCTACAAGGATTCGTAAAAGCATAGCAAGAACTCAATCCCCAAATTTTTAATGGCATTGAATGAGGAACTGGTGACAGCAAAGATAATTAAGCGGGAATACTTTACCATTCCTTCTAGCTGAACCCAGTCAACTGAAGGCCAGCATTTCGCAGCCTCCTGCCTCAGAGTCATTGGGGTTTCAGTTTTAATGCAGCACACATGCTGCTGCATGGCCTGGGTGGCCAGATATTTTATTGAGAAAATACTTCTGACACTACAGGATGCCAACATAAAATGTTGAAACACATAACAAGCATATATAAATATGGAATGTGTCCATAAATAAACCACACGCTCAAGGAGATTTAAGGAAGAGCTTTTCATATTTGAGAGCACTCATCATAACGTGGGCTGCTCTCTGTGGCGTAGATTAGAGAGGCAAGAAATTTTCAAGCACAGCACCAGAGAGAGCAGATAGCAGGTAATCAGGCTTTCCCATCGTGAGCCACTTATTCCAGGAGTGCAAGATGTAGAAAAAGCATTTGACAACTGCTGCAAAAATCTTATCGAAAACCTTTCAGAGTTTGCAATCCAAAGTGTGTGACTCCAAAATTCTTTCTGATTCCTAGCAAAGGGAGAGGCATTCTGCATGTACACTGCAGCATTTGTTCCTATTTCGGCATGTCCGTTGTATTTCGTTAAGCCACCATCATCCTGGACACATTCACACCCACCTGTCTGCTGTCAACGCATCTGTTCCAAGGGGAAATCTGAGTATTGAAAGTGGGAATTATTTTACAGTAAGTGGAGCTATCCCACTTCTTCTATTTCCTTGAAGAGGCACTCTGTTTATGCCACTGTCCTGGGTATTGGGCACAACGCAGTAAGGAACCCTGGAAGGGGCACAATTTTATCACATGACATGACAAAGTTTAGCCTAGCTGATTAAATGAACACGAGTGGTGCACTGGTTGACACAACAGTCTCCCTGCTCCAGTTTCCACTTATTCAATAGAAAACAGCACCAAAATAATGACGGTTTTAAATATTACTTTGTAGTGATGGATCAGAAAAAATTTTAATCTCAAGTTTTCATGCAGAACAAAGATAGCAAAGTTTCTAATACAATAGGCATATATGGTGACCAATGCTATACAAAAACATCCATGAAAAAAAATCATGTTGCATTATCCACACGTGAAGTCACTCAGCCGTATGCTCTTAATGTTCCAAGCACATATATTTTTAATAAAATATTGTTAAATAACCCACCTTCCAGAAAACGGATTGCACTCAGAAGCAAATGAGAATATGAACTGCTGACCTGTCTCCCTTCATTACATTTATATTCCTAGCCAGTACCTTGAGATTATTTAGTGGCCATCGGTGAAACTGCATGCATGACAACAACAACACATTAACTTATATAGCACATTTTCATACAAATGATATATATAAGGTGCTTTACAAGATGAAGAAAGAAAAATAAGATTTGGCAATACTAAGTAACAAAGAATAAAATTTAAAAAAAAAAAAATCCATATGGAAAAACAAAATCTGCAGGGGTCCCAAGGCCACAAGACCGCCCAGTTCTATAAATGATCTCAATCAGTCCTCATGGTTTTCAGGCGTCACATAAAAGAATTTGATGATGATGATGACGGTCATAAGGACTTCTGGCCTTCAATTCATCAATGTAGGGACTGCATCAGATGGTGGTAGCCCTGATCACCACCAGCAAAAAACGGAAAAAGAACAGAGAGAATAGTAGGGATTAGTATGGAATGTGGAACCTTGATGAAAATGATAATTCAGTGCACATATAGTTTAACAGGGATACACTAAAATGAAGCTATGAGAAGCCATGTTAAAGTAATTCATTTTTGAGCAGGTGTTCTACCATATTAGCCTGGTGAATTTCTATCAGTAAACCATTCCAGATTTTAGGTACATAACAGCAGAAGGTCGCCTCACCACTTCTTTTAAGTTTAGCCCTTGGAAATATAAGCAGACATTCATTTGAAGATCTAAGGTTACAATCTGGAGTGTAAGGTGAGAGGCATTCTGAAATATATGATGGAGCGAGATTATTTAAAGCTTTGTAAACCAATAACACACATAACCAATGCAGTGGCATCAGAACTGAAGAGATGTGCTCAGATGCATGAATTGACTTTCTGCTTCTGTATGTCAGATATGCACAATTACGAGGCATATCGTTTCATTTCTTTTTTTGGTAATATTATATAATTTGCTTTCTTTGACTTTTAACCTTTACTTTTACATGTCTCTCAGTGCGTACTTTTTGTTAATATCACACGAGGCACAGTGTTAGCCAATGAATGAGCTGTTACAGGGCTCAACTCCTGACCAATGAATGAGGCGAAGAGGCGGGTCTTCAATTCAAATGCTCGGATGCACTTAGGAAGAGCTTTTTCCAGAAGAGGTTTATTTAACAATATTTTAGTAAAAATGCTTGTGTTTTAGTTGTTATTAAGTATTGACTTGATTGTAAGGAATGTTATATGTTTTTTAAAAAATTCAAGATCAGAAAAAAATACCTGTGTTTTGACCTTTGTTTGCATACAACTGGATGACTTGACATGGGGATTATATGATAACAGTAACATGGAATTTCTGATATTATTTGCTGTAGTCCATCGTTGGTCACATAGACCTCTATTAAATAAGAAGCTTTGTCAACTCCTTTCTGCACGAAAACATGAGATAAAATTTCTTTTCATCCATCGCTATAAATTACATAGGTAAGTAACATATAAACAAACATACCATTTTTAGGCTGAGTATTCCTTTCATTCCTGGGCTAGTCAATACCTTAATACAATTTACATGTTGTGGATTTATCTTCAGGTATCCACATCCATATATAAAACACATGCAATTTATTGCACAAAAATGGTTTATCACACCATTTTTCATTGTTAGCAATTTATTGTAGAATTATTTGGCTATGTATTATATAACATAACTTTTTCACACTTGCTTAACCCCATGCAGAGTTGCTGTGGACGGGAGCCTGTACTCCATAGGATAGCCAGATGTATTTGCTACATTCCTTATTTTTCTCCATAATCTTCGCCAACTTCACTAGCGTTGTGCCAGTGAGAAACAACCGTTTGTAACATCTTTGTGCATCAGTCTGAAGGCAAAGAGGTGGGCATTCATTATTTTGACTCTTAATAACGGCCTGTTGTTTAAGTACATTGCTGCAGTTTTAAAGCCCAACTGAACATCTGCTAGAAAACAAATTACTCTGTGGCACAGTACCTGTATATCTTAAATTAACCACAGAATAAATGAAAAAAATGTCCTTGTAATTCTGATTAAAGTAAAACTGTCAGGATTGCACAACTAATATTTTCTATGTTTTTTATTTTAAACACAATGAGGGTGATATTATGTTCACTGCCATTTTGGTTTGGTCAGGTCACTTTGATGCTGGACATTGTCAGGCACACAGTGCAAATGCAGCATTATGCATTTTTTAGGAATTCTTTTGATTATTTTTAGTATTGCTGATCAATTTTTTACACAAAATAAATTAATGTTTTCGTACTTTAAATATTTCATCCTTATTTGGGAAAAATCACTACCAGCTGCAGTGCCAGGGGGCCAGGCCCCTAAGGTTTCACACAAAAAGAGCATAGAATTAACTAAATTAAAATACATAATCAAGCCATAAAAATAAAAAACCAAAGTAATCATAAAATAATAAAATACAGAAAGGGAAAATAAAACATTTTTAGAAAAGTTTGTACTACCTGTGGAAGAGACAGTATAATTTTTAATGAACTGGATCAAGAGATGAAATGTAATCGCTAAATCAATGTAGACGCTGACCTTCACATGAACAAATAAATGACATCATGCATTTCTGGGTGATTATGGGTAGGATTGTCATAATAACGACCAGCACAGTCATTCTAAAGTAGCGGTGCCCTTAACAGAACAAAATAGTGTCATGGAATAACAAAATGTTTTAACCTTCTCAGAACAAAACCTCCAGGGAAATACAGGGTGGGCCATTTATATGGATACACCTTAATAAAATGGGAA
>JANRMT010062840.1:5244993-5275693 GCA_026402145.1 Polypterus bichir lapradei | reverse complement strand
TCATGAGTTATTTACAAGTTTCTGACCACTTATAAAATGTGTTCAATATTATCCTGTGTGAAGGAAACCGGGCCAACAATGAGCCCCAAACCCCAACACGAACACACCAAGAGTCCCAGGTTCAAATAAAAGCTCATTTTTTCTCTCTCTTCTCCAGAATAATCCCTTCTCCTTCCAACTTCTCTCACCACCGCACTGCTCTCCTCCAGTTGAGTGTTGCCTTCCTACATCCCAGCTCCGACTCACCTGGACAAGGGAGTGCGGTCCCTTTTATTAAGGATCCGGAGTACTTTCGGTACCATGGCCACTGCTGATGGAAGTACTTCTGGGTCCCATTTTAGGGGCGTATCTCCTAGGGGCTCCAGCAGGGCTGTGTTGCTGCACTACATTTCCCAGCATGCCCTACTGGCTCCATACTGGGCACTGCTATCCAGGGCCGTTGCCATCTAATGTGCTGGGGGAGTAAAAAGTCCACAGCGACATCTCCCAGTTCTGGTGGGCTGTCCATCCATCCTATATGGTACTCTCTGGCCGGGATGCCTGTTTCCTGTTAGGAGCTTCATATCTGGGTAAGGAACCATCCCCTCTTCTGGCTGGGATGCCCGTCCAGCCCCTATGGCATCTACACCTGACTGTGGTGCCGTCTTTATCCTAGTGGGATTAGACTCTTAGGAGCATATAGATGACAGCATCCTCCACACCTAATATGTTTCTGATAGGCAAACTAAAGAGGATTCAGATGTGCAGAAATCAGGAGTCATAGCTGTTTTAGGACTGGTAGCTACCAGTCTCAGTTATACCAGCCTGATGTGGAGCCTAACATGATTATGAAGGATTAAAATCCTTTTTTCCCCTTTCAGTCCAGTGCCCATTCTCTACTGTAATTCAAACAGGGTAGCCTAGTGGATGTGGACTGAGATCCACAGTAACACTTTGTCTTTCAATGAGGTATTTAACCTGCTCAAGCTCTAGAAGCATAAAACTCCTTGAAATTTATAAGTGACTTGGGATAAAATTGTAAACCAAATAAATAAACAATAAATACACTTCACCTTAGGACAGACCTTTATGCTAAGATTCTTGGTAGAGGCTTGAAACCCAAGCCACTTTCTAATCAAGATGTCCAGACGGCTTTCTGTATATTTGCAATGTAATTAGTGAAAACAAGGGGGACCTTTTAGTTCTGAAGGCACAGAGGGCAGTGTGAGTCTGATGCAGCCCTTGACACAATGGTCTCGGTCATAATGAAAGGATGATTTCAGAAACACAAAGACCTCCCGCCCCCTTGGTGTGCCACAATGAGCTGACCTTACATTATGTGGACCCTGCTCAATGTGTAATTACTGGCTTGGGTGTAAAATTTGTATTTCATTAAAAGTTCTATTAGCTATATTAAAATGTTTTGATTGACCCTTCCTGACTGTCCACTACTGGTCAACACCTGACCCTACCCAATTTTACCGTACTTGTTTCGTGATCAAATCAATTTATAGAGCCAGTCCAACCTTTTTTGGAGTTTCATTAAAATAATTTATTTTATGGAAGAGAATAATATTTTTCTTGCTTTCATTTGTAAATCGACCCACTCGACAGGTCTCATTACCCTGTTATTTCAAGCACAGGCACTTAAGAGCTATTATTCAACACATGTGATTAGAATCATTAGTGTAATTACTCCTGTTACAATTAAAATCTGCCATTACCGTCTCAATCAGTGAATCCATCTATCATCAGCCTTCCTGTGTGGCGGCAGGCGCAGCAGAGCATGAATTCTGAATTTTGAAAGCGCGGAGGGAATGAGAGAAAGAAAAGAGAGGTATGTAAAGCTGTGACCTGACTCTGCTGGACCACCGTAATGTGATGCTTCCAAAACTTGTAAGCTATCTGATTCAGCAACCGCTAGCCACGTGGGCTTCAAGACTAATAAAGCTTCCTTTTCTCAAGCTGCATATGCACTCTCTGTGATTCTCGAGTTCGTCATACTGGAAGGCAGTGTGGCCCCCAGTGATAAGGCACTCAAATGCAAAGCACAGGGTTGTCAATGGATGAATTCCAGATCCAGAGATCCTCTGTAGTCTTTCTAGGGTTCTAGAGGTTGATGGTCTTTTCATTCTTTACCAGATGGTGTCCAGAATCCATTTCTTTCCTTAGCCATCTTTATTGTTGTCCATTCTCCTACTTCTAGCCATTTTATGATGTAATCAATCCATCTCTTTGCTGGTGTTCCTACTCACTGTTTCTAATTTCTTTCTCTCTCTATCATCATTCTGAGTAGCCTCTCCTCTCACATACTACCTATGTACTGTGGTTGAGTGAGGAAACACAAGTTTGTTCTCTAAATGTTGGGGTACCAACCCGGTTGTCCCCATTTACTTCAAAATGAAAATCCATCAAAAAGTACAACCACTCAATGGCATGGAGGCAGTGAAATAGTTGAAAACAAAAGTAGTCTCATTTGGGCTTCAGGCTTTGTGTCTTTTTCGAGTAGGTCAATGGCGCAGGAGCACCATCCTGTGTTGTGCTCTGCTCACAGAGTGAGGCCTCCTTCTGTTGACCCCGTAACTTAACTGTAGGAGACCAGAAGGGGCGGAGTCAAGTGTCTTCACTTGAGGGAGTAGGAGAGGACATGATTAGCGACAGCACGCCCTCTTGGACTCGGGTGGTATCACCTACCTTACAGGAGCCCTGAGTGTGATCCACAGTCGCGCATGCATGACAGTGCCCCAAGAGACCCAACATTTGTTCCTTAATAAACAAATAGTTTTTTTCTCATTTAAGATCTTTTCATATTGTCTAATTTTTTTTTTTCCTTTTGTCTCCCCCAGTTTTTAAAATCTTCCTGTAACATCTCTATTTCAAGATTTCCTTTGTGAAGCCCCCAACACAGACAGGCAGAACATGACTTTGGCACACACAGCACATGGTTTATGAACAGAGTTCAGCACACAGTACACAAGGCACAGGGCTCAACACCGTCCTTTCTTTGCTGCCAGTCCTTTCCCCTCCACTGTTCCTCAGGCTTTGTCCTCTTCCACTTCTGATTTAGGCCGCTGACTTCTGGCGACTGGCCAATTTTTGTAGGGCACCAGGTACCCAGTGAGCTTCTTCTCGCAGCAGTTCCGAGTGTGGTGGAAGTGCTGCCAAATAGGGCCCTACAAATGTCTATGTGCCCCCTGGTGATGGCCACGGGCCCCAACAAGGTTGAGCTTCTATGCTCATGACCAGTGGCCCCACTGGAAACCAAGGGGGTTGCCCTCTGTTGGTCCAGGGCAGAAACTGTCTTAAAAATATTCTCTCCCCCAGTCCTTCCATTATCAGGATGACCGGCCGGGTTAGGGCTCCAGCCGTCCATCACACCTTCTTTGCCAATGCTCATGTTTCACAGGCATAAAGTAACATAGAGAACACACACATTACCAGTATCTTTATTGACTTTTACTGTGGTAAGAAGTGAAGCAAAATGGCACCTTTTATCGGCTAACTAGAAAGATTACAATATGCAAGCTTTCGAGGCATTACATCTTGCCTTACCGGAAGAAGAGGCCTGAGTTGCCTCGAAAGCTTGTATATTGTAATCTTTCTAGTTGGCCAATAAAAGGTGTCATTTTGCTTAGCTTCTTACCACACCCATAATGGCTAACACAGTGCAGCACACCAGTACTACTTGATTTTCCAATTTTCACTCATTGCCTCAAAAGAACTCTGTGTAATATTCATTCTGCTATTGATTTCCTTTGGGTAGCCGTTGTCACTCGTTATCAGGCCACCTAAGTAAACAAACTGGTCTATGCATTGTTATGGATGGCCGGCAGCTCATCCTGGCCAACACATCAAGGCCGCTAGATGGCATCTTCCCTGCAGCATGGAGGTGCCCCGGATTCCCGCAGGGCACCATGGGAGATGGAGTTCGGCTTCACAGCCCTACTGGGTGCCATAGGTGCCATCGTGTGATGCTGCAGGGAGACGCGGGAATTTTTATTTTCCTTATAGCCCAGAAGTACTCTCAAGTCTAGGGAACAAAGAACAGAAGTACTTTCAAGCTGAAGAAAATATGTCTTTATCCGACCCGGAAGTGCTATTGAATCACATGGACAGAAGGAGCACTTCTGGGTCATGGACTATTTAAAGGACCGATCGAGACCCAGCAAGCTGAGCCGGAGTTGGGAGGGTGTGTGACGGAGCTTCTGGGAGTTGAGGATTTGTTGTATTGTGATTATTGATTATTGGATTTATTGTGTATTGAGGTGATTGCGGTGCACTGTGGCACAATTTCAAAGAAATTAAAATATTCCTGGTGCTTTTGCTTGGTGTCCTGGACATTTGTCTGCGGGGTTTGAGGAGCGAGAGCGCCCTCTAGTGTCACAGCATTCTGATTTCTCCCCATCCCAATTTAGATCTGCCTAATTGTTTCCGATAACCATTCCTTTTGTTTTTTCTTTGTTTGTGTATAAACCGCAGTCTTTTCCACAATCGTCTAACACAGATAGTTGCTCTTGAATGGATGAATAAGTCCTTTTATTTAGCACCCTTCACATGACCACACATCCCAATTAACTATGCAAATCAAATCTTCTTATATAATACGCTACCGTGGCTGTCCATTTGTCTGTCCAGGGTTTTAAATCACCTGTAGCTCGCAAACCGTTTGAATGATTGACCTGAAATTTGGTACACATACACTACGTGACATCTATTATGCGCTTCCGGGGTGATGATTGACCTCCAAGGTTATTCCTCTTTTTATTTTTATTTTATTTTATTGTAGAATCAACTCTCGGCAGCGACCAGCGGGGCGGGCGTGTGGCGCATGCGTACAGGCGCCGTTCTCATTCCTACCAACTTCGCCGTCACTTCCCCTACCTCTTCATATTTTAAATCATTCTTGAGGCAGATTGAAGACTTTAAGCCCAGCTTAAGTGAAGAATTTAAGAAAATGTACTAAGTAATTGCAACACAAGCACTGACTTAATCAGTTTTAACATGAAAAGATGCCGACGAAAGAAGAGAAGAAGTGGGCCGCTAGGGTGGTGAAAAGAAGAGCTGCTCAGGAAACAGCAAGCGCATCAACCTCTGAGCAAACGAATGGTAAACGTACAGAGAAAGCGGATGGAAACCAAGAATGCTCAAGTCAAGAGTATTCACTGTATGTTATCGTGCAGTGTGCCATTACTGATAGGAATATAATTCAAAATAACAAGACCCAAATGCACGACAAGGGAGATGGACGAGTGTAGACAATGAAGTGGAATCAGGATTAGTAGAGTTAGCATAGAAAATCTAAATCTGGGAATACAATGAAAGGTAGAACCGACTCATAGAGAGACAAAGTGACTTTTTAAGAGTGCTTGGAATGTGACCACCAATGGAATTTTGCAGCTGGAGTTTGAGAATTAGAAGTCGCTGAAAAGCAAAGTGAGCAACCTCTTATAACAGTCACTTCATCTCGTATTGTGCACAGGGCCGATGTGTTCAAAAGCACTGCATGAGGCAAGTCACATTTTACTGCCCCCCACCATCCCACACAATATCCTTAGTAGGTGTTAGTTGATCCACTTAATCCACATATAATGCATCATGCGATACAGGGTTCATAATACAATGCCCCCATGATACATATTTGGAAATAATATATAAATAATCTTATTTTTGGAAAAAATGTGAAAACAGTTAAAAGGATAAGCTTAAAATCAATAGACACACAAAACTGCCATTAAATCCTATAAAAATATAAATTCTTTACCGCATCTGGTGGGCCCAAATATATACAGTGGATTCAGAAAGTATTAAGACCCCTTCAGCTTCTGTACACTTTATTTTGTTCTGGATTTAATTTTTAAGTCATTCATTTTTTGCCATCAGTCTACAGTCAATAACCAATAATGTCAAAATAAAACATGTTTTCCAAAAGGTTTATAAATGTAATAAAATTAAAAACTGAAATCTCTTATTTATATAAGTGTTCAGACCCTTTTCTGTGGCACTCCGAAGTGTGTTCAGATACATCCTGTTTGCTTTAATTCTCTATGAGATGTCTCCATAACTTGATTGGAGTTCATTTGTGGCCAATTGAATTGAATTGGACCTTATTTAGAAAGACACACCCCGTGTATATAAAGTCCCACAATTCACAGTGCATGTCAGAACCAAGCCATGAAGTCCAATGGACGCTCTGTGGACTTGTGCAATCAAATTATGGTGATGCATTGAACAGGTCAAGAGGATAAAACCATTTCTAAAGGTTTGAGTGTTTTCAGGAGCACAGTGACCACAATAATTATGAAATGGAAGAAGTTTGGAACCACCAGGACTCTTCCTAGAGTTGACCATTCGACCAAATCAAATAACTAGGCATGAAAGGATATGGTCAAGGAGGAATCCAAAAATCCAATGGGCACACTAACAAAGTTTTAGAAGTCTCTGCTGAGATGGGAATATCTAACCGGGGATTGAGCATCTCATCATCACTCCATCAATTAAGCGTTTATGGTAGAGTAACTTGGAAGCCACTGATACCAAGGGGCACTTAAAGAACCCTGAGAGCAGGAGAAAAAAGATTCTCTGGTTTGATAATAATTCAAAAACTGAACTCAATAAGTTGAATTCCAAGCATTTCATCTGGTGAAGACCAGGCACTGCTCATCACTTGCCTAATACCATCCCAAAAGTGAAGCATGGTGGTGGCAGATCATGCTATGTGGTGCTTCTCAGCGGCAGGAACAGGGAGACTGGCTAGAATTGAGGGAAGGATAAATGAAGACAAATACAGAAAGGTCCTTGAAGAAAATCTTCTCCAGAGTGCATGCAACCTCAGACTGGGGTGATGTTTCACCTTTCAGCATGACAACGACCCAAAGCATACTGTGGAAATGCTGGAGTCTCTGTTTATCCCATAGAACAACTGTGGAGAGACCTGAAGATGGCAGGTTTACAGACACTTCCCATCCAATGTAATGAGGCTTGAGAGAACCTGCCATGAAGAATGGGATAAACTGCCTAAATTCTTGTAGTGACTTACCCAAGATGACTTAAGGCTATAATTGCTGCCACTAGGGCTCCTAAAAAGTGTTGAATTAAAGGTATGAATACTTATACTGTATGAATGAGAGATTTCAGTTCTTGATTTTTAATAAATCAGCATGTTTTCACTTTGCCATTGTGGGTTACAGATTGGAGTGTTAATGGGCAAAAATGGCAAATCTATCAATTTAAAATGAAATATACACTGCATGTCAATAAAGAGTCCAGAAAGTGAAGAAGTCAGAATACTTTCTGAATCCACCGTCAATGTCAACAATGTCAATGTAAGTTGATGCTCACATTCCAGACAGATGTTCTTATTATGTTTGGTGGACATTTCCACCCAAAGTGATTCAACAGATCAAGACACAGGACAATGGCTTACACATATCTCTTAAAACTGGAGCTCAGGATCATTAGGTGGCTTACTCAGGGTCACAGAATGAGGAGTTGAGGTTTAAAGCAATAGTCATCTAATGTAGAATGAAGATCAATGCCTTTAACTTCAACGCCAACCAACCAGATCTGGTGTTCACCCTAATAAATGCCCGCTCTGCATTTACCTCCTGGACATACAAAAGATTTCACAAGATGTCACTGGGGAGGCACAGTCACACTGCCGGTTGTTTTCTCTGCATGACAGTTCTTCAGACATTGCTTGGTAATTGGTGTGGTGTTCCACTGTTTGCGTGTGTCGGCTCTTCTGTTTCCCTTGTCAGCTCACGGCAGGCTGTAATGAAATCCTGAGAAGTTCATATTGGTTGGGTTGGAGGGGTGAGTGTGAGTGTACACTTGAGGAGATGGTTCTAGCAGAATCAAGGAATCGATGGATGGATGGATGCAGATAACCATGGCCCTTGTGGCCTGAGCAAATCGCTTCACCTGCAACATTTGTGAAAAATACACCTAATGAGGTGCACCATGGTCCTTGCAATGTGTGGTAAGGCATAATGACATGGCTGTGTGGCTCAGTCCAGCAACATATCTGTGGTGAGTGCATGGAGATTTCTGATGTGTTATCAAGTGTGTATGGTAACAGAGTCATTCCTCTTAAGCTAGAATGCTGAGAAACCTTTCCTTTATCACTACACAGGCTCATGCAGTCGGATTATCTCCTCTGATATTGTTGTCTCAAGTGTATGCGCGCTATTGCGTAACTAGAGATTTGGGTATCTTGTTTTAATCACCCATTGCAGAGTACCATAGTCTCCTGCCTTTGAATAAGCATTAAGGCTGACAGTGCCCGGGGCATTTTTACATGGAAGTGACATGGTGCCACAATGATTCATGTCGCTGCCTAAAGTTCTAAAGACTTAGGTTTCTTGCACTGTCTGTGTGTAGTCTGACAATTCCATTTTTCTCCAGCAGCACCCTTTCACATTCCAAAAAATGTCCATATTAAATTAACTGGCACCTCTACAATTCGCCTGATGTGGAGGTGACATGAATGTGCCCTATGATGGACTGATCCATCCACAATTGGTTCTTCCTGAAACAGGAGGGTACGGCTCCCTGCAAATCTGTGTGCATGATGGGGTTCAGAAATCAGTAAATGGGAGGCTCTTTGTGGAGTTTAAATATAAAACATTCCTGCTGGATCCCATCATCGCTGCTACGTTAGCTTTTTGTTAAACCCACTGATGCTACCAGATGTTGGAGCTCTATAATGTCAGAAAATAAAAGCGGCCAAAAGCAACCATGTACATCAACAAAATGAAGGATCTTGTTGTTGTTTATAGTGAAAACCAGGCCTCGGTGCACCCTCACGGGGAATGAGTTAGGGTTGAAATCACAAAAATCACGGCGTTTAAATTCTTTAGCTTGTTTAGCTAAGATTTTGTAGTAATCTAAGCACTTTCAGCTGTTCCTGCTCATAAAAACATAAATATTAAATAAATCCAAAATGGTTTAGAAAAGGATTAGGATAAACTGTGAGTCTGAATTCAGGTAGTGCTTAGCATGTTGAATGCCCACTGACTGGCAGAAGACATAAATCCGCTGTTCATGCAAACTTTGGCAGCAGCTCCAATAACTTTATCCATTTTATTTTGTGAACCTGCTAATTCATTGTGGTGTTAATGAAGGTTGGGGCCTATCACAGAAGAAGAGAGTGCAAGGCAGGAATAAACTCTGGATGGGCCCTTCACAGGACCAACAACCATTTGCTCAACAGTTAACCTAAGATACACTTCTTTGGGATTCTGGATAATAATAATAATAATAATAATAATAATAATAATGAATTTTGCTTACATAGTACCTTTCCCATGCTCAGAGCTCTTCATAGAAATTCAGAAAGAACAGGACATACTATATATAACATTGTGTGACAGATTGAGGCGCTATCGTCCTCTTGGACCCTCAGACAATACGTAAGACACCAGGTAAAAGTCCAATAATTCGACTTTTTATTAATACACAGTGCACAAAGCACCCTCCTCTCCACAATACTCATACAATTCTCCAATACAATAACAATAATCACTCCACCACTCCCAGACGCATTGCCACCCTTCCACCTAGCTCAGCTCGACATCTGGGATTTCCCCTCGTCCTTTTATAGTCCTTGACCCGGAAGTGCTTCTGAACCCGCAGTCCATGTGACTTCCTAGCACTTCCGGGTCAGATAGAAACTCCTCTTCTTCAACCCGGAAGCACGTCATTCCCTTTGTCCATGTGACTCGGACGCACTTCCGGGTTGTAGGGAAAACCTTTGTTGTTCCTCCCTGCAGTGCCTTCTAGCGGCCCCCGTGGTATCCAGCAGGGTTGTGGATAAAAACTCCATAGTCCATAATTCCCTGCTGGCATTCGAGGCACTTCCATGTTGCAGGGAGGGCTCCACCTGGCGGCCTGGGGGTATTGGCCGGGATGACTGGCTGGCCATATTCCACAATTGGATACAAATAATATCCATATGAAACGTTAAATTCATGATATACAAAGTATTGAAATAGAATAACAGACAACAAACAACAATAAAATGCAAAAATATAAGAAATATAATACGTGATACAAACACAAACCTTGCTGGGCACCTGGATGGAGAGGGTAAACTGAAAGAAGGGTCCGAATGTCGGTGAGTTAAAGACCCTCTTGAACAAGTCAGTTTGACTCGGCTGATTTCACTAATTTAGGTAGTTCTTACAAAGGTCTGGCAGCTAGAAAGCTGAAGGCTCCGTCATCCATAGAGCACAGATCACTCTTGTGCATAATGCCAGCATCAGTGGACTGCATTGGGCAGATGGGAGGCTAGTGATGGAGGAGGAGGTCATTGAAGTAGTCAGGTGCAAGGCCATTTAAAGCTTACTAGGTTATTAACAGTAGCAGTAGGGTGTTGTACTGTGTTTGCCATAATGGACGCAATGAGAAGTGAAGAAAAATGACACCTTTTATTGGATAACAGAGCTGATCACAATATGCAAGCTTTCGAGGCAACTCAGGCCCCTTCTTAAGGGAATTTGTAAACCAGTTGCCTGAAGAAGTGGCCTAAGCTACCTCGAAAGGTTGCATGTTGTAATCTGTTCAGTTAGCCAATTGAAGATGTCATTTTGCTGGACTTCTCATTGCATAGGCTATTAACAGAATTTTATTTTCAGTCTTATAAGACACAGGGAGCCAGTGAAGACAGAGCAGGATGGCTGTTGTGTGTTTCGGCTCTGTGTAAGGACTCTTATAGCAATTTTTTAGAATACCTGGGCTTGCGAAAACAGATTAGAAGGGGCGTCTGCCAACATGGAGTTACAGTTGTTGATCCAGGATGTGACAAGTTTCTCAGGATTAGAAAAGGAGAGGAATGAGCAAACACTAGATATGTTATGGAGGTGGAAGTAAGGAAGTAGAATAAGAAAGGGGAGAATGAAGATTCCTAGCAGAACCAGAAGGTCTGATGAGTGTTTGAAAAGGAGCTCATTTTCTTAAGCTGAGCTTCAGTGCCAATTAGCAGGACTCCAATTTTGTTGCAGTTTAATTTCAAAGACTTATACCCCATCCAGCTTTTGGTTTCACTGTGGCAAGTTGTGAGTTGAGGAAAGAAAAACTCAGTCCAAAGCCTAAGAATACCCATGTGCAAATTTGAGAGAGACGTGGCGGTTTTCAGGGCCCTCCTCACTCATGCACCAGCTTCGGGGCGTATCTAACATCCGCTTAGCTAGCAAACCATTATCTCTTGGCACCTTTGCCAGCATGACATCTCTGGAAGATCTTCTTCTTGGACACTCTCTATGGCTACACAGCTCACTGACCCCTATATATCTATGTTTGCCACCAGGGGTTTTAGGAGAGGTGCTCCTATGTCACTGTTATGGCTCCTTTTGGTCATATGGTCTTTGCCTCTTAGTGTCTACTCCATGCTTCCTTTTGTAATGTACAATAATACTTTGGTTAATAAATCCTTTGAGAACAAATCTCCTTTATAACGAAGTCTGCATATTCAAGGATTAGTCTGCTAGAGTGCTCTGGTGGTGATTGTGCAACTTCCTTGTCTGCCATTGATATTGTGGGTGCTGTAGAACACAAACTTAATATACGTGAATGCTTTGTTATTTCACATGGAATAAAGTTATATTAATATTTTCTACCATATATAGCAGTCAATATCATTTCCTTCGTATATCACAAATCGTAAAAACAGATTATTTAGAAAATAAAATGCAGGTTACAAAGATGGTGCAAAATGGAGAAGAGAAATTATTGGGGTTAGCACCCATTCATTAGGAAAGTCAGTGCAGAACATGGAAGAGGGGCACACATAGCATACACCTGCAAGCCCTTATGAGAAGCTTCTCTGCTGCTAAAGTCCATTAGTATGGGTGAGTCATCTTAAGAATGAAGGCAAGGTTGGTCTCAAAGAATTGTGGGAAATGAGGCAGATGGTGTTGCCCCTGAACCCAAATGTGCGAGGAGGAGCCAGCAACATAAAATGTTTTAGGCAGTGAACAAGAGAGATAAAGAAGGACTCAGGAGACAGTAGATGGTATGAGCCCCACTACACCCACACAAACCACTACCCTGCATACCCCAGTCGTTACCATATGTATTAAGATTCCTCCTGTGTTAAATCTGTCTCTGATAGTGAAGCTTCATAATAGACTAAATGCCCATGATGCTTGTACTTTGTAACATGAAGAATTACTTTACAGGACCTAGACGATGGGGAATATTAAAAGTCCACTTGAAGAAAGGTGCCCATGTTGTAACAATTGCCCGATACGGGAACACGATTACTACACTCCATCACCCGAGAGGGAAGTGGACGATGTTTGAAGGATATAATAGCATTAAAATATTCTGTCCTCGGCCCCTCTTCTCCCCTATACGTGCCCACCAATACTTGAAAGAAATCAGATGGAAGTTGGACTAGTTAAGTATATTGTAATCCAATGTTGATACATTTACATGCCCAGTGACTGAGTGCTCATTAGTGATCCCTTTTTTCCCCAGACACCCTCCCCAGCCTCCCTACCCCCTGCGGCCAAATCTTAATCCCTGGTTTGAAACACACATAAAGAAAAAAGATCTCAAAAAGAGAAAAATTAAACATAGTCCATGAAACTGCAAAGAATCCTGTAGTACAATTCTTACTGCATGATGGAGGGAAAAAAACAGTCCTCAGGTGAAAACGGTTTCCTGGTTAGCTATCCTGAAGTACTTAAACACGATTCTGACTCACCAATGGGAGCACCCAGAGAACCTCAGGTCCATATACCATGGGGATTCGTCTCACTGTTTCAACTTCGTGGTGGCCACCCACAAATAGCAGACACCCCAGGGTGAAGTCCGATCATAAAATATTCTTTAAGCGTAGATAGCCGAGCTCCTTGCCTTCTGCTTCCATTCCCTCTTTGATCCACCATTCCCCTTAAAAAGAAAAGTTTTTCTCTGAAACATCCTTTCCCTGCTTAGATGTCATAGCAATTTCACTTAGATGTCACTAGCAGCTGGAATCCTTACCAGTCGGGATCCTCCCAGAACTTGGTTATCCACAATCATGCCTGAAGAGATCTTTCTTAGACACCCTCCCGGCCATATAATACAGTGACGGCCAGTCCAGAAAGCCAACCCCGCTTGTCGTGTTATGTAGTCTTGCTACAATGTTAAGACAGGAAAGCTAAATCCGGCCTTTACTCTGACACACAGTAGACACCAGCAATAAAAAGCAAGCCTAAATTCACCAGAATATGGACTGCCTTAATCAACTCTGTCTACTTCTCTTCCTGGCAGAAGATGCTTACTGGACACAGCTGCCAAACAGTTGATGAACCGGCCAGCGTAAACACTAATGAACACTGACCAGCTTCTCTGTTAAGTAGGAGGCTTGAGAAAGGTCTCTTCTGGTACACATCTTGTGCATCTGCTTCACCCTGAGAACTGCATTGGCAAATATTAGCTGGGTTGTCAGTGGTTACCCACAAAACCTCAGCAGTAAGATCTCCAAGGTTGATCCTTTTATAAAGCTTAGGGGAGGAGGCATAGGAAGAAAATTATTCCAGAGAAGCATGAAGCTACTGAATGGCATGTAATATGCTACTAAATGGGGGTGGTGGACACAACTTACATATGCTCAAGGGCTGTCTGCGTAGGAAAGCCAGTCTGTCTTTTTCAAGGAAGCCCTAAACCAAGTGTGTACAAGGTCCCATCTAACGTTTCACGTTTACTTCCATTTGCTGTCTGCTTTGCACCAGCACCACTTAATTACACTCACGATATGTGGACCTCCAAGGCAAGTGAATAAAAAGAGATTTTGTAAAGATATCAGGGTAAAAAAAAAAAGACATTCAGATTGAACCAGACCAGAAAGTCCAAATATTCAACAAAGGTCCTGAAGGTGCTTCAGCTCTTCTAAACACACTGTGTGGCTGGTGGCCTCCAGATGTTTGAAATTCTTTAACTCACAAACTGTATTTTGACATTTGTATAAAATCCGCTTTGATTTTTTAGTATGGAGGGGAGCGGCTGTCAACAGGACGTCCACTGTGAAGGGCGTGATGAGTGTAACTCGAGGCTCTTTGGTAATCAGCACTAATTAGGGTCAAAATGAGCTCAGGTGGGCAGCCTGCCTTTGAACCGATGGCCCAGGACATCAAAGTGGGTGGCTGGAAGCAGCGCACCTGTATGGGTTCATGTAGGGGCTCTCCTACTATTAAGGCCAACAGTACCTTAGTGGACCCCAGGGCCTGTTATGGGGTCTGTAAATAAAGAAGGGAACCAATGAGCTCATTAAAGGCCTCTGACATCAAGCCAATGGGGAAATGATTTCCGTTTATAACTTATTATTTTAGACACCCCTAGTAGGCCTTCTTGCAGTCACTTCTAGCAGAATTTCTCTAATTCAGCTCCTTTAATCTTTAACCATGGGTCATACTCTGCTGCTCTGGAAAAAGTCTAATACTGTCCTGTCCTGCTTTTTTCAGATGAGACCTCATAATCATCTTACCCAAGGGTGGAGAGTTCAAAATCCTAGTTAATTATTGCAGTTTGTTACACAGTAATCTTTTATGTCTATTGTACTTATAGTAAGTCCATTCTGTCCAGTTACATTGTGCTTATTGTGAAAGGCACTATATAAATAAAATGTATATAAGTAAAGACCAAATGAGTGACTGTCTTTTGGGTCTTTTGCACAGTTTAGCTGATAACCATTGTGACAGATGGGGGCAGTATCGCTCCCTTGATCCCCTGTCCAAGACTCCAGACACCAGATAAAAGACCAAATGTTGACTTTATTCTCATGCAACAGTGCACAAAGCACCCTCTCCTCCACAATACTCATACAATAAACCAATAATCACTACAATAAATTCTCCACCACCCCCAGACGCATTGCCACCCTTCCACCCAGCTCAGCTCGCCGTCTGGGAGCTCCCACAGTCCTTTTATAGTTCGTGACCCGGAAGTGCTTCTGAACCCTCAGTCCATGTGACTTCTTAGCACTTCCGGGTCAGATCAAAACTCTTCTTTTTCTTCACCCCGGAAGCACATCATTCCCCTTGTCCATGTGACTCGGGGTGTAGGGCAAATGATATTCATTGCTCCTCCCTGCAGCTCCATCTAGCGACCCTTGGGGTATCCAGCAGGGCTGTGTATGAAAACTCCATTGTCCAGGATTCCCTGCTGGTCTTCGCTTCACCGCCATGCTGCAGGGAGGGCTCCATCTGGCGGCCTGGGTGTATTGGCCGGGATGACAAGCCGGCCATAGACCACACCATGTAGGGACTGTAATATCAAGCAGAAAGGAGTTCTATAGAACATCAACAGGGTCCTATGTGGCCATGTCAATAACAAGAAGGGCCATTACAGTGGATTCAAAAAGCATTCCAACCCCTTCACTTTCTGCACACTTAATTGTGTTGTAGATTTAATTTTAAATGGGTACATTTGCAATTTCTGCCTATCAATCTGCATGCAATAACCCTTAATGATAAAGTGAAAATATGTTTTCAGAAAAGTTTGCAAATTTATTAAAAATCAAAAACTGAAATCTCTTCACTTTGTCACTATGGATGATTGAGAGTAGATTGGTGGGTAAAAATGACAAATGTATCAATTTGAAATTAATTTGAATGCTTTCTAAATCCACTGTCAGTGTTGTGTTACAGCTATGGGTTTTTTCCCCCTGGCTTGTGTTTTTTTTTTTTTTTTTTTATGGTTACTTTGCTAATTTTGAATTAGTTTTAGTTATTTCTGTCAGAATTTATTATGTGTTCTTTGTGTTCTGTATTTTTTAAATGTGCTGTCACTTCCTGCGCTTTGTGATTGGAGCTCCAGGAGGCGGGGCCAACATGACATCACTGCTGCTGGGTCCTCCTACTGCCTTCATATTCAGTCAGGAAGAGAAGCCCAACATTGGAGCACTGAGTTTGTTTAGGAGTTGTGCAAGTATTCATTATCTTTGATTTATTACTGGTTATTGAATGTCTTGCTCTTATTCTTGCTTTTGCTCTTTGGATTACGCTTGGGGACTTGTTCTTTTCATATTGCCTTTTAGGCAGATCCTTTTAGCTGTTTTGTTCTTTTGAGCACTTTATTATTATTCTATCATTGTTTAAAAATTCTTCATTAAAAAGAGTCTGTTGCCCTTTTGTTCACAGGTCAGAAGTTTAGAGTCACTTTCTTCCTTTTTTGGGGACATTTCTTGTAATATGAACTTTAAATTTCTGGGACTGTGTATGTGGCAACATGTAGGTAATAGTAGAGAAAGGCTCACTTGGGATGAGCCTCTTCTGGATAGGCTAGTACAGGTCTAGGATTGCTTCTGGGGATTATTTTGAATGTCTCGTGTTTGACTGCACTTCACAATAGTAAGTTTGTAAAGAGTATTCTAGACATGGAGATAGGGCGAGGACTATGGGTGACTTTTATATGAGAACATAAGAGGTTTGACAAAAAAGAAGAGGCCATTTAGTGCATTAAATGTGTCTCGTTACTTTATTAGTTAAGGTGTCCTGCTATCTCATCAGACACATTTTTAAAAAGTGTCACAGTTTCTGCTTCAACTACACAATGTGATAGGTAATTTATTTCAAATTTTCACAGCTCTTTGTTGACTTCAAGTGTGGCATACTAGTTAAGGCTTTGGACTTCAGACCCTGAGGTTGTGGGTTCATATTTTACCATTGACACTGTTTGGCCCTGAGCAGGTCACTTCAACTGCCTGTGTTCAAATTGGAAAATCAAAAGGAATCTCACCAATTGTATCATAAATGTTGTAAATCGCCTTGGATAAAGGCGTCACCTGAATAATAAGTCATAATAACAATAAGTACAGGATTTGCCATTTAACAGGGAAAATGCAGCTGGAAATGTTGTAGTGTCGAATTTGGGAATTTTGAAGACCTGGTTTGGGTCACCATGCTAAAGACTAAGCAGTCATAATTCCCTTTGTTTGTCAGATTAGGGAAAGTCTTTTTAGCCCCATGATGCACTAGGCTACTGTCCTTGGCACATCTCTTGAACTACTATGTCATTTGTTGTGGCAAATTGACCAGAACAACACACAATATTCCAGACTGTGCTCTCATTGATGCATTATAGATCATGAACATAACAGTTTTTTAAACTGGTAAGTGAAGGCCCCCAGTCCTATTGGTTGCAACAGGAATTAATGAAAGGACGCTTAATACCTTGTTATGTATTATGGTGACCAAACTACAGCAACACCTGGAGCTATTATGAGGAGTTCAAAATGGACATCCTCAGGTGTTTTAGATGATGTGACAGATAGGGGTCGCTTTCGCTCCCTTGAACCCTCAGACTATACGCCAGACACCAGGTAAAAGTCCAACAAGTTGACTTTTTTATTAATAACAGTGCACAAAGCACCCTCCTCACCACAATACTCATAAACCAATCAATAATCACACTAACAATAATTCCTCCTACTCCCAGATGCGTTGCCACCCTTCCACCCAGCTCAGCTCAACTCTGGGATCTCCCACAGCCCTTTTTATAGTCCGTGACCCGGAAGTGCTTCTGAACCCTCAGTCCATGTGACTTCTTAGCACTTCTGGGTCAGATCAAAACTCTTCTTTTCTTCGTCAGCCCGGAAGCACTTTATTTCTTCCGTCCTCGTGACCTGTAAGTACTTCCGGGCTGTATGAAAAACAAACGTCTCTGTGTCTCCCTGCAGCGGCCCCGATGTTATCCAGCAGTGCTGTGTATTAAAACTCCATAGTCCATGATGCCCTGCTGCCCTGCTGGGCCTCTCCAAGTTGCAGGGATGGCTCCATCTGGCGGCCTGGGGGTGTTGGCCGGGATGACTGGCCGGCCATATACCACAATGACTATGCTGACCCTGGAAGTGGTTACGAGGGTATGAATGCCACTTGGCTGAAATCAAAGCCACTGTTGTGCAAAGAGTGGCATCTCAAGTCAACAGCAATTTTGAAAAATGGACATCTCTACCTCCACTGTCACCTTCACTTCTTTCTAGACTAAGTGCTGCTTCTCCTTCCCTTTCCAGCTGTCAGTATTGGAGGTTAGAGAGGATCCTAGCCTAGCTGTACTTCAAGTCACCACAGCCACCAGCCTGTTGTGCCCCCATATTTGTTTCAGCTTGCTAGATCACTTCTTCTACCTTCCATGTTCTCCCAGTCCTCACCTTGACTCTGCCTTTTGCAGGCTTTGGGTCATGTGACTCTCAGTACATCCTCTTCCAAGGATTTAAGTGACAACAGCAGCTTTTGCTAATCCCGTAGACATCTTTAGAACGGAATTCAAACTAAACCTTTACCCAAAATCATGAGTGAAAACCAAACTAGAATTCTAAACTTGAGTAATAATCAGAGTTGAAGAAGCTGTCGCAATAAGGATCTCAGAGTTTGAAAGTTTGCGTCAGTAAAAGTGTCGCTCTTCTATGTCATGGCAGGTCACATACACATGGTCACACACCTAGCAACCACACACCAGTCAGAATGATCAGACTCACAAAATAGCAGTGCCCATGCCAACAATCGCACAAAATGGAGCTGCCCACATGAGATAATAAGGTGATGACTCACCATAATAGCAATAAAATATACAGATAAAGAAAATAAAAGGTCATAACTTCTAAATGAAAAACAAAAAGAAGCAGACCACTTACCTAACTCATTCCTGATAGAGATAGACATCCTCCATCGGCAGGCATCTGTGTGGGATTTGTTTTTAAACAAGTATAAAGATGGCCAGATTAGCTGTGGTCAAGTTCACAGCACTTAATCAGGTTTATCTTTTTCTCTGTACAGTCCAGATTAGATAAGGTCATTGTGCTGTGCCACTGCGATATTTAGCAATGGACTATTTTGACGATAATCTGTGTTTTTAACTGAAGACCCATAGTTAGCTAACTAAGCTGGCCAGTGTGCCCTTTTTGGGCACCTTGTTCCTTTGATCTCCATTGGGTTGGTCTGATCTAGACCAGGATATTCTGGGCCAAGAAAGAATGTAATGGTTGCAATATACTTTCTATCAGAAATGAAAATTCATCCCTTTCTTAGATGTGCCACAATTTATGACACTAGTTTTATGTTTCTTCTTTTTGCTAAAGTACAATATCGTTTTGCACAATAAGTATTTTCAGAATCCATTCCATTCCGGTTGAGTAAATGGAGGAGATGAAGTCCATCTGGGGGACAATGGATAAAAATCTATGAGGTGGACATAATCTACCCGGCACCCAGGGTAGTTTGGTATTGCCATTAAACCCAACAGTCCAGCTTTATACTGTGGGAGGAATCTTAACTTCCTATGGGAGGACAAGAGGACCACGCTTAAACTGAGCCCGAGACTCAAGAAGCAAAAAAGGTGATGCCACCAGTCACAATGCTGCGCAGAATTTCTATTTCCTGGCCTATTTCACCTATTTCTATTTCACCTTGCTGATGGAAGGACCAGGGAAGGGAGCTTGTACAGGACATTACCTCTCCCTGGTTTGACACAGTTCCACAGGCTTGGAGCTTGGAAGCTCATCCCTGCCAGGGGCATATGGAAAACTGTGGAACCCTTTACTGCAGCACTTTCACCACATCCGGAAGTGCTGCCAGGAGGAAACCATGGGATACCAGGAGCACTTCTAGGTGCTCTAAAAAAGGAGCTGCCTCACTCCATCTGGGGAGTCAGAGTCAGAAGGAGGTTGACAAAGCTTGCCAGAAGAGAAGTGGAGGCAGAAGGAGGAGAAAGGAGAGAAGGTAAAGTACTGTGTGGGGATATTGTGCTGTTATTATATTATATTAGCCATCCCCCTGTGGCTCCGCCCACGTAGAAGTGAAACAGGACAGTACGGAGGGCCCCGCCCGGCTCCCCACTCCTGACGTCATGCTTCCCCCTCCCCTCGGCCCGCTGCCTCTCTCTTGGATTAGCACAAATATATCGCACCTGTAAGCAAACTATGATTCTTAGTACAATGAGGGAAGTCGCAAGATCAACCAGAATGTTCAAGGAAATTCTAGAAAAAAAACCTGATCTAAATTCAATAAGTAGTCCTCTCGTTCGCTTGCTAAGGAGAGGTAAGATACGCCCCAAGGCTGGCACGTGAGTGAGGAGGGCCTCGGCCCACTGTGTCTTTCTCGGATTCATGCAAATAAATCAGTACCGCAAGTGAATTATAATACTTAGCACGGTGAGAGAGGTCGCAAAATCAAAAGGAATGTTCAAGCAAATTCTAGAAAAAAACCCGATCTAAATCTGTCAAGTAGTTCTCTCGTTTGCTAGCTAAGCGGAGGTAAAGTACATGCCCTGAGGCTGGTGCGTGAATGAGGAGTGCAACACCCCCCTCCCCTTAGCCCGCTGTGTCTCTCTTGGATTTGCGCAAATAAATCGGTACCGCAATCAAACCATGATACTTAGCGCGATAAGAGAGGTCGCAAAATCAACCGGAATGTTCAAGCAACTTATAGAAAAAAACCCAATCTAAATCTGTTAAGTTGTTCTCTTGTGAAAAGCAGACCGACATACAGACAGACGTTGGATTTTATATTATATTATATTATATTATATTATATTATATTATATTATATTATATTATATTATATTACATTATATTATACTGTGCTGTGCATTGGTGGGGGAATGAATGAAAAATGTTTCCCACTGTAAAATAAACATGTGTTCTGCTAGAACGTGTGCTGTCATCTGTCTGTGTCAGGTTTGGGGGGATGGTATGCCCCCGGTGGTTCACACTTGCTTGATAATTCTCTCTACTTCATGTGCAGGTTTAAGTTCTGGAATGGTAGACAGATGAAGTGCATATGTGCCAAAAGATTATGGGTGCCCCTCATGTACTGAGTGAGGCCAGCCTGGCTCACCTGGAGAGGTTTACATCTTTTTTTTGTCAACTTCCCTTTCTATGGAGTGGTCATGACCCTGGCTCCTTGCTGTTCTTCCTGGACTACCTTCACTAGAGCCACTGCCAGCAAGCAGTCAAATTAGACGCGGGAGCAGATTCTAAAGCGGCCTTGTTTGAAATCAAGCCTGCAGAGTCGGATGCAAATGTATTCAAATCGGGAGGAGAAGTCCAAGGAGGAAGAGGAGGAAGTGAATGAATGAAGGCCAGTGTGCTCTATAAAGGGCACCCTTTTCTGGGAACTGTGCCAAAAATGTCAGTCTTAGGTGCCCTCATTAATAATAAAGCAACAGAAAGAGCAGAGATTGGAATTGTTGATTACCGATAAGGTCTTCAGGCTTTAAAAATGACTGCATTTCTTTACCACCAATCTGAAGTTTGTGGAAGTTAACAGAATCAGAATAACAAGTAGCATGGGATGAGAGACAAACTTCTGTTTTTTTTTAAACAAAAACAACTGATCCCACAACGAATAGGAAAATGTAAAACACCTTTTGTGTCACAAACTACTCCAGAATGCTTTAGATATACAATACGTAAAACAGCAGCACGTTTGAGTACCTGCATATTCTTGAAATGGTAGACAGGCTTCCCAAGGGTCATATGGGAAGCTAGTGAGTTGGCACAGTGGTAGCGCTGCTGCCTTGCAGTAAGGAAATCATGGATCCCGGGTCCTCGCCGCGTGGAGAGAACTTTGAGTAGTGAGAAAAGCACTATATAAAAGTAAGAAATAATTATTATTAGCGGTGATCACCATTCAGTCCTTCTCAAAGTGACTTGCTCACTTCTTCAGTGTGATGCTTTGGGTATCCAGTTTTATGCTTGACCGCAGGCCTAAAAGAGCAAACACTCCTTAATCTTCACACTGTGTCTGTTAAAGTAATGATTGCTCCTACTCACACACGCGGCATTTTTTAAAATCTTTTCCTCCTTCCTCAACTGCGCCCTGCCAAGGTAGCGCACACTGCAATAAAATCTGACAGGGCAGCTTGGGTGTGCTGCTTCTTTAACTGCATCATGCCAGGTCAGCAATCCAGAGCCGTTAACTGGGCTCAGCCCTGAATGAGCGACATATTTACACAGATACTATTTCAAAAGCTGTGGGATAAATGATTATTTGTTGCAAATAAATTGTTTATTTTCCCTAAATTTTATCAAAAGAAGAAAGTGGCAAATCAGCCCCCTCTTCTGGCCAGTGATCTGCTCTACTTAAGGCAACTGCTGCTGGAAAAACTGAATGGATGACCTTAGGGGAAATCTTCTCAAAAGACAATTCTGCATCTCAGATAGTTGGTAACTAAGAAATCAGGAGCAACAGCAAAACCTTTTAGAAACTGACATAGAGGATGAGAAGATCAATTCAAGTAAGATCAAGGTTTAAAAATGTCTGGAAGTCTTTTTCCATTCATTTCCAGAAGAGTGGGCTCATTTTGCCTGCTCAATTCCCTGCTTCTCAATAACAGTCCTTTATGCTCTAGTGGCTCGATGGGAGCCTCATACTGTCCGAGCCTGAATTCTCCCATTTATTTATTGGGTGCCATCTCTTGACATATTGGACACATTATACTGTACATAAGCTGAAGTGTTAGTTTCTAGTCAGTTTACACCTGCACAACAAACTCATGAACAAAAATAGAGGCCTGATTTATTATTCAGTCACAGTCTTTGTGGTGTGTACAGATTTGAAATGTGGGGCAACATTGACATGACGTCACCAGACCACACTGATGTGTCTGCTGACAGGTTGTGGTAAGCATATACTGCTCCCCAAGCTGGCACGATTATATTATGTGCTGTCGTCCTAGACCGGCAGCAAGGAAATAAAAAAGAAATAATCCAGGGTGCATGCGACCAACACTACTTTCCTACTACACCTCCCCAATTACAGAAACACACCAGTGAATGCAGAGTAAAGTGAAAAATGATTATTGGAAGAGATTACACACACTTAAAAATAACCCTATATACATATTATCGTGCTGCAGTGCTTCCCACCCCACACAACTCACAGCACAAAACACTTAACCACATACACCACGAATCTATATCTATATATAAAAGCCAAATACCGCTGACTCACTCATCACGAAATCTCCCGAACCATGAGGACTTGGGACTTGAAATTTGGAATGAGAGAACAGTTCTCACGAGAGAACTACTTAACGGATTTAGATCGGGTTTCTTTCTATGATTTGCTTGAACATTCCGTTGAGTTTGCGACTTTCTCATCGCACTAAGTATCATAGTTCGCTTGCGGTACCGATTTATTAGCGCGAATCAGAGAGAGACAGATGGGGCTGCAGGGAGGGGGCAGGGCCCCTCACACTGATGCGTCTACCTCCACTTAGTTAGCGAACGAGAGAACTACTTAATGGATTTAGATCTTTGTTTTCTATAATGTGCTTGAACATTCCGGTTGATTTTGCGACTTCTCACATTGCGATAAGAATTATAGTTCACTTGCAGGAGCGATATATTTGCGCTAATCCGAGACAGAGGCTGCAGGCCGAGGGGAGGGGGAAGCGTGACGTCAGGAGTAGGGAGCTGGGCAGGGCCCTCCTCACTGTCCTGTTTCACTACTATGCGGGCGAAGCCGTGGGGGATGGCTACTACATAAATATAAGAGTGAGAAAATGACCATCTATCTACTGCAGCCAGGTGTTACATGGGCATCCCCTTGGCCTGGTCCAGCCACTCGGATCTTCATCAATGAGGATCTTATGAGCTGGATCACCCTCAGGGAATCGCACCACATTGCCGTAGTGCCGTAACTGACAATTCCTCACAATGCAGGCAATGTGCCTCATTCGGGACTCCTTGAGCAACACAAAGTCAAACCAGCGGTACCCAAGGATTTTCTAAGGAGAAGAAGTCCAGTCTTCGTCTCAGGTCACTGGGTAGCATCCATGTCTCACAACTGTATAGCATGAGAGGAAGCACCAGGTCTCTAAAGACTTGGACCTTAATCCTTTTGCAAAGATATGAGGAGCACCACACACCCCTTTCCAGTGACCTCATGACCCCCCATGCTCTCCCAATCCATCCACTGGCTTTATGGGAAGAGTCACCCGAGACAAGAATACTGCTGCTGAGGTAACACAACTAATTATTACTAATTATATTTTGTGCTGTTATTATTTATTTATTGTCATATTTTATTGCACTCTTATTTTTTTGCTCATTTCTTTATTTTATTATTCCTTCACAATCCTGTTTGGAAAGAATATAAATTCACAGTCTCATAGAATCAATATTGTCACATGTATAGAGTACAGTGAAATTCTTACTTGTATGTTCTAATCAACATGAAACATGTCAAATATTTTCTAATTATATGTCATTTGTCGGATATTTTACAGAAGGGTTTCATATTTTCTATCATCCACAAAGACAAAATATGAAATCACATTTACTTCGGTAAGTTTTTGTGTGAAGTGCAGGCTCCTGCGTATGTGAGATGATGACTGACAGCAGAGATGTCCAGATGAGTGAGCATCCCCATCAGCAGCACACACCTGCCTGGTGCTTTGTGTCGGGTTCAGTAAACTCAAACACAAGCAGTGAATATGAGGAATAACAGTAACAATCAGTAATAAGTGAAAAACAGTGAAACAATGTTAACTAACTTTTAAAACAGCGTTTCTCAACCTTTAAGTATTTGCCACCCGAGTTTTCATAACTGTTTTAATAGCGCCCCCCTAATGTTTTTTTGAAACCCTAATAAAATGTATTCCTATATTTTTTGCTGCCGATACACCTCTACAAGTTTTATTATACCTACTTAACTTTTATCAAAATTTATCTAACTCTATATTTATTTTTCTAGTATCAGAATGTAGTTTAAGTTAATTTGGTTTGGTTTCAATAGATGTATTTTTCATATTTGCGATTCTTGTTTTATTTTTTTCACATCTTCGTGCCCCCTTTTTTTGTTAACCCCACAGGTTGAGAACCACCATTTTAAAAGCAAAATTAACGTGGCTATTAAAAGCAATGCATTAAATAATGTGTTTAATGTTAAATTTGTAGGCTGTGTTTCTTCCATGGATTTAGAAATACTCTGTGGTTGGTGAATGGGATATTCTTGTGTCACAGAAAGACTCCAGACAGTCAAAAAGGTTTGGGGCAGCCACCCGTGTATTATGGTCCTGGCTGCAAAAGGTTGAAAATAATTAAATAGTTTACACGATTGAGTCCAAAACAGAACTGAGTACTTGGAGGTAAGATGGCGGTTTTAAGGGCTGGTGGAGGAAATGATGTCATCTGTGCCGGAACCGGAAGTGACGTCTTTGGGGTCAGAAGTGACGTCATCAGAGGCCCCGGGACTGGAAGTTACACCATCAGATGCATGGGGACCGGACGTGAAGTCATCTGAGGCGCCAGAAACAGAAGTGGCGTCATCAGATGCGCCTGGGAACAGAAGTGACTTCATCGGAGGCGCCCGAAATGGAAGTGACGTCATCAGAGGCTCCGGATTTCCCGGGAATGGTCTGCAAGAAATTGAGATAGACAGTCAGCGCACTCCACCACCCCCTGGTCTGATGTAGTATTACAATTACTCAAGCCCTTTAGCTACCTCCTAATCGCATGTGTGTGACACTGAATATTAGCAATGAAAATTATACTTAACAAGGATGACCATTAGCAAGTAAGGGACTCACTCACTCAGCATTTGACCCAATCTGTGGTGAGAATGGCCCGATAATCCAACTTCTTAACCAGTAGGATTACTTTTATCCTCCACAGACCTGCATGGTGGGTTTTTCTCTTTTCACACATCAGATATCTGTTCAGCTCTTTTGTGTCCTCTGCTCTGCTACTGGAGTTCTGAGTAAAACCAGTTTAAACCTTCCACAAAAAAGCCCAGTCAAGTTAACTGGCTTTATTGTCATACAATCCATACACAGTTTTACAGCATACAGTGGCACAAAATAACGTTCCCCAGGACCGCGGTGCAAAATATACATAAACACGTGACAGCTGCAAGAAAAATGAAGAACTATACTGTCATATAATAGATACATAAATAATAAAAATAAATATTAAGGAAGGAAATGATTCCACTTTGTTGTCATTGTACAGGTACAATGAAATGTAGTTATCGCATAACCCTTGGGGTCAGAGTGCAGGGTCAGCCATTGTGCAGCACCCCTGGAGCAATTGCAGGTTAAGGAGTTGTTCAAAGGCTCAACAGAGTAGAATCCCTTTTGACAGTAACAGAATTCAAGCCTCAGAGCTAATCAGAATTACAAATAGTAATAATTTGAAATACCGTATATACTCAAGTTTAAGTTCTGACAGGTATAAGTCAGGGCTTGATTTTACCGTATAATTTCTGGTATTTTATAATGTTGGTCATATAAGTTGAATGTCGAAAACTCACGTTATTGGTTCAAGAGATTATGATATGCTGACGCCCACCTGAGAGAGTAACGACGGCGCTCACTGCCTTTTCTTTCTATGTATTGTGCCTACGTGACCACACGGTAACACCAGAACTATTCCGAAGCGACATTTGCACTGTTTTGTGTTTTTTTGTATCTCACACTCTCATACACCTTTATCGTAAGAGCATCCCTTATGTACGATGGAGCGTTTGATCAGAAGAAAATATGAAGCTGGTTTTAAATTAAAAGTCGTTGAAGTGGCGAAAGAAATTGGTATTTGCGCTGCTGCAACAAAATTCGATGCGTCTGAGAAACTGATGTAAGATTAGAGGAGGCAAGAGGATGTAAAAAAATAATAATAATAAGTGTCGTATTTTTCAACGGGCGTATAAGTCGGGGTCTGATTTTATGATTGATTTTTCGGGTTTCAAGACCCGACTTATACGTGAGTATATATGGCAGGTAGTAATAAATAAATGATTAATAAATAATAGCAGAGAAACTAATAACAGTAGTTGTATCCAAAACTTTATCCAAAATTACCAAAGTTCTGTAACTTTTATTTTGCTTCATAGGATGATTCAAGCACCAGAGTGACACGTGATCAAATAATTCCACAGAGAATATATCTTCGTTTTAAATGTTTTCGTAAAAATTCAAAGCAAAACAGTTCACAAAAAAATAAAGAAAAAATTGATATAGCAAAGAAAAGTTCTTATTTTAAAAAAGTTCTGCTTAAGGCTTATAAATCTTGTATCATTTCTCTGAGTCATACAGGCGTACTTGAGGCATGTTAAGGAAGTTAATCACGTAAGCACAGTCAGAAAACTGTATGCCATCTCCTATTTGCAAACATATCTAACACTCCATGCTAACAGTAAGACTGTTTCCCTAACTGGCTTAATTAACACTCTGTTCTTCAGATATAGCTAAGAAAGTTCCATCTCATGTTAACTTACAAGTGGTGAAAGACTATGCCATATCCCAGTAACTATGAGAATCTGACATTCTACGGAAAGTCAGCATACACGACATGCATTTAATATTAACTTTCTAAAATTGACCCTGACAGTAGTGACGAGTGTAACAAATGTAATGCATATAAATTCAAATCTGAGGGCAGGGGCGAAGCACAGAGTTCAAAGTCCACATAGCTGAGGGGTAGAAGCTTTTGTAGTACCTTTTAGAACTGGTTTGGATGCTACAGTACCTTCTGTCAGATGGAAGTTGGACAAAGAGACAGTGGGAGGGGTTTGGAGCCATTCTCCACAATTCTGTAAGCTTTGCAGATACTATGCTTTATAAAGATGCCTTCAGTGGAGAGCAAAGAGGACCCAATGATCTTTTCTGCACCGTGCACTATCTATTGTAGGACCTTACGGTCAGTGACACTGTACTTCCCAAATAAGACGGTGATGCAACTGGTCAGAACGCTCTTGATGATGCCCCTGGAATATGTGGTGAGAATGGGGGGCAGGTAGTCTTGCCTTCTTCAGCTGCTGAAGGAAATGGAGATGCTGCCAAGCCTTTTTGGCTATGGAGGTGGTGTGAATTGATCAAGTCATGTCAGCTGCTAGGAGCACACCAAGAAATTTGCTGCTCTTGAGCCCTCGATGTACAGTGGGGTGTGGACAGTGTAAGAGACAGCCGGGACACCCCCAGAATGGAAGGATGGGGGAAGGCCACAACTTTTGGACACTGTCTCCCCCAAAACGCTAGATGACAGCTCACCCGGAGTCTACAGGGCATCCTGGGTCTTGGAGTTCGGTATCTCAGCCCTGTTGGGTGCCTTGGGTGCTGTCAGGGGATGCTGTGGAAGGACCTGGGGAGCCATGCTTCCCTTATAGCATGGAAGTGCTAGGAAGTCACGAGGACAGAAGCCCCAAAGTACTTCCGGTCTGATTAATCTGACCCAGAAGTGTGGCAAGTCGTGTGGGAGGAAGAACTGATTTGGCAGAATAAAAAATATCCTTCCTTAATGCCACCATGTGGACTCAAGCTCCAGGAGGAGAGGTGCTGACATGAGCAGTGGCTAGCAGGCCAAACAAGACATCCTTCTGTTTTATGGCAGAAGCCTCAAGATGTGCCTTGTGTTGTGCTCTGCTGTGCTCGTAGTTCCCGAAGGTTCACTTTGAAATGAGTAAAGACAATCAAAACACTTCATGTGTATTTAAAACTCAGCAGAAGGAACTGCTCTTATGCTGCCTTTCACCATTGAGGTGACAGCCAGAGAACTGCATTACAGGCAGTGCTGACATCACTAATGCTTCACAGCCTGGGCACTGGCACCCAATGCTGGCATTAACTCCCTTTTATTTGGCAGGCTGTTCAAGTGTGCATCTGTGTGCACATGTGAACATCCTGAAATTTACCCGACAACAAATTTGAACGTCAAGATTAAAATGCCACCTCAAAAGCTCCCTAGTAAACAACAGCTAAACAGAATGAATTATTGCAATTAATCTCGCTCGGCATGGCTCTCATCGCCCCAACAAGTCCTGTGCTTCACATAAGCCCTTGAAAATTAAATGAATAAATTTAGAAACTTAATTATTTTTGAACCTCAGAGCTATTATTTTCATTACGAAAAGTAAAAGCATTAAAAAGACTTCTGAGAGATTTTCTCTAAACAGAGGGAAAGTAATGATGAACTTCTGTGGGGTGATGCCATCAGGCTAAACTGAGATTGTTATATAAACTATGATTAACAGGGCCAGATGAAGGCATTCCCCAGGTCTACCACCCCCCCGCCCCCCCAACAATGTAATCCAATTAAACTATGAATGTGGTTAAGGATGCCGGGGTCAGTGTTCCCCCCTCACCCCCCCACTTGCACTTTGATGGCTTGCTGTTGGAGACAGTCTGTATTAGGCCTGTCTCCAAACCAAAGTGAGCACTTCCCTGGCCAGTCTGCTGTGCGAGACACCCTGATCCCCTCTGGGACGGGACGGCCGCTTAGCCTTGGCTGGAGGGCTTGCATCCACCTTTCTTTCTTTCTTTCTTTCTTTCTTTCTTTCTTTCTTAGCTCTACTCATACAGTGTCTTTTTAACTTTTAATTATGCACAAACAAATGAGACTGTCGATGTTTTAAACTTTACTTTGAACTTCTACGAAGCTATCCTTTTGTCAATTTAGACCACAAACTAGTCGAGCTCATAATGTAGAGTTTTCATTCATAGGTTACCTCTATATTGTGTCATGGGTAACCTCTCATGTCACCCTTAATTTATATATTGTTTTATTTGTGACATATGGCAATACAGCAACTAAATAAAATAGTAAGCAGGGTATCAGCATTCAACCAGTCAACCACAGCAGCTTCATGTTATAAAGCACCATTCTGAAAATTCCTTGAAAACAGTTGATCGGTGCCCTTTGTACTGGGGGTGATCACAAAGTGCTTGATCAAGAAACCCTCTAGCAGAGCGTCTCTCAAGCATGTAAAAAGTGTCCTTGCAACCCAGTACGTGACCCATTCTCTTTATAAACAACTCACAAACCTACCAATGGAAGCCCATGGATCACTACCCAGTGACTGAGAAACAGCGATCTATCATAGTATAGTTTATGAAGTGTACAACAATCCATCAATCCACATCAGCTTCATGTCTTTCATCAGTGTAGCTTTGCTTTTTAACGTGCCTTCCATAACCAGTCTCACCACAACAAGCTTTATTGATAGATCAGGTAGTTCATCTTTATTTATGTAGCACCTCTCATAGTAGGTATGTTTAACAGTATGCTCTGTAGGATAATCTGTCACATGATCCCACTATTCATTATCAAACCCACTTCACCACCTCTGGATGAAATTCAGGGCCATTTCAAAGAATGCTTCAGAGTGGACCATTTCTCTATCATCAATCATCTTAAAATAATCTGGGATGGGAAAGGAAATCCAGAGTACTGAGAAAAAAAGCAAACCCAGGAAGAACTTGGAACATTCACACAGATTTGAACCCAGTTATCTAGAACTGTGAAGTAACACTAATCCTCTAATATTAAACTAACATAGTGATATTGTGAAACTCACTTAATCTACTTAATAATTTGATATCAGCTTGACATCAGCAAAACCAAGGGGGTTCAGTTGGAAGGCTCTTTTTCCTTAGGAGACTGCGTTCCTTTAATCTGGGCCATGACATCCTTCACATCTTCTACAACTCCTTGATGCCAGTGCGATTTTCCACGCTGTGGTGTGCTAGGCTGGTAACATCACTTCAAGAGAGGGCCACTGAATCGACAGGCTAATTAAAAGGGCAAGGTCAGCTATAGGATGCGCTCGGGGCCCCCTGGAGGTCACAGCAAAGGAGAGAATTAAAACAAAAACGAGTGCCATTATAAATAAGGCTGCATATATTCTGCATGACACACTAATACTGAGGACTTTCAGAGAACAAAATATTCAGTTGAAGTATGTTAATAAATGCTCTCTATCTATCTATCTATCTATCTATCTATCTATCTATCTATCTATCT
>JANRMT010062840.1:5219316-5242947 GCA_026402145.1 Polypterus bichir lapradei | reverse complement strand
AGAAAGAAAGAAAGAAAGAAAGAAAGAAAGAAAGAAAGAAAGAAAGACCCAACTGGGTGCTGGGGGGTCTTTTGGCCTTGGAACCCCTGCAAATTTTTTTTTTTTTTCTGTACTTCCGGCCATCTGACCTGACCATCACCGGACTCATCAGTCAAGACTTACATTATGATATTGTATATACTGTAAGGATGCCACCCTTCTAATTTTCTACACAAGTAATCCTCTATACAATATAATATTGTAATAGAAATATTAGAAGTACAGAGCGGAATCCAAAAGTAGATGATATCACATAATGCGATTTGGATTTGTTCAGAGTCCTGGAGACCTCGGCCATCAAGCTGTCTCCCCCTATTGGCCAATCCACAGCTGAGTCAGCGCTGGGCCAGCCAATCCAATGGAAGGACCCCTCTCCCCGACGATTCCTGTGATCCTCCATCAAAGATGACTTTATCTTAGGCAGGCAAAACAACTTGGCAGATGGCCAGTGGCACCAAGTGCCACATTTGAGTACCGAGAGGAGAAACAGAATAGGTGAGGGTTAGTAACAAATTATAACTATCATATCACTCATGTTTTAGTGCCAATGACTAACAACAGTCTGTACAGTTAATCAGCAGCTCTAGTCAGGGTATGCTAAACTTAGTAGTGAGTCTGCAACTGGGATTTGAAAGCTGAGATTCAAGGGGCATTTCTTATAGTAGCAGGCAGATCTTTCCACAGTTTGGGGGCCCTGTAACTAAAAGTTCGACCTCCCACTGTTATTTTATTAATCCTTGGAATCATAAGCAGACCGGCATCTTGAGATCCTAATGTGCATTCTGGTTTGTAAGTCATGATAAGTTCAAACAAGTAAGCCGGACCTTGACTATTTAAGGCTTTATATGTTAAAAGGTGGATTTTGAAATCTGCCCTACTGATGAACTTGATCTCAAAGCACTTTAGTAACTCGTCAGCCAGTCTCGCTTTATTCTCTAAACAGCCCTTCGACGGATTGGTGCTGACTCCAATGTCATTTCCTGAACTACACCTGATACTGCCAGAATAGGCTTTGATTCCTACCTAAGATCCTGGTCTGGTTTAAATGTGTTCAGTAATAGATTGAAGAACCTTCTGTACTGAACTCAGTCTCAAAAGACTTTGACAAATTGATCATAACATTTTATTTTATGTTATGCAGAAACACAAAGTTGACAATATTTTATAACACCTTTCATAATGATAATGAGAGGATGATATGCAAGGAATTGCAATTGTGTCCAGCACTGTAATGGCACGCTGTCCTGGACTAGTTCTCTCTCCCAGTGACCCTATACTGGATAAAGTGAATGGTTGTACATTTCAGACACAAAGTTAACAAAACGAAGCATTGAGTAAATACAGAGAGACACTAAAAGTATACAAAAAGGTCAGTTTAAGGAATAGGAGAAAACTCTATGTGAGCAGATGTCTGCAGAGAGGTTCAGAAAGTGGCCCAATGATTGAATAAAAATATGGACAATATGGGTGATAATGAGGTTTAAGCAACTGCATGCAGGCGTATCGTGAACAAGTCACTCTGTGTCCTTTCACAAGATATCCATCCATCCATTATCCAACCCGCTATATCGTAACCACAGGGTCACAGGGGTCTGCTGGAGCCAATCCCAGCCAACACAGGGCACAAGGCAGGAAAAAAACCCCGGGCAGGGTGCCAGCCCACCACAGATTTAACAAGATATGCATATGAAAGTTGGGCCTAATATAAGAGAGTAGTACCTCCTATCTTTACAGGTCAACTCCCACTGTCCATTCTTCTCAAGTATTTTCCCTCAGGACAGACACATCTAATCATTCAAGTTCACTGAGCAAGCTAGATGTGCAGGAATCCTGCCGGTCCTGAAATGCATTTGACCTCCTGTCCTCACGCCACTGGGCTGTAATTAATTGTGTGATGATGAGAGACTGGAGGACCACAGACACTGAGCAGACATCATGTACAAATGACATTGTGACCGGTTAGAGCCCACACTACATTGGCAATGCGCTCAGGTAATTTTTGAAATTCAAACTATGCCAGACAGTACGGTCCAGAATCATGCCATCTGGAAACGCATGAGTAAACTGATGACTGTCTCTGTTTCACAATACTGAATGTTCTGATTGACTCCCATAATAGCAGTGGCAGAACACTTTGTTCACTACCTCCATTTTTAAATAATGGGGGTTTGAGTCTATTCCAGCAGCAGGGAGAATGTGCAAGCTCCATTATGTCACTATTAGTATAGATATTGATTTAGGAAATAGAGTTTAATTTAGTGTGCTCACTGAGATCCCTGCTACATACAGCAAAACATAAGTGAAACTGCATTGTGGGAGAATTCATACTATGGAAGTCAGTATAAAAATGATGAATTCACACTGTATGGTGCTCCATGATGGCTTTCATTATTGAAAATCAAATCAGAGCACTTACTGCTGAAAACAGACATGTATTAATATTGTGCTCTGTGGTGTTGCTTACTATCGAATGTGCCACCAAAAATTAAGATTTTTTCACTCTAGTGGATGGTGATATATGAAATAAAGCTTTATTGACAGATTGTTAGCTGGGGGTGAGGCTTTAGCCCCCAATCTCAGTTATCCAGCCCCTGATCTTTGAGAGTCCCCACCCCACAACCCCAGCCAATGGACTTAGCTTTCAGCTTCTGATTTTCAAGAACCCAACTGTTCTTCCTCCTGTTCAGTGGAACAGCGAGAAAACCCCTTTCTTCAACTGTGTAAAAACTCCACAGGAGGAACGCTTGTTGACTGTGCAATAACTCCATAGAGGACCAAACAACCTTCTTTTCCATCTAACCCATATGTTGAAGTAATGGCATTATCACAGAGGGGGGACTAAGTCCCTAATAAGTGTTAAAACTAGCAATGCCCCTGTTGATAGAGTTACACATTATGGCACAAAGTTTGTGGACACCTGACCATCACACTTTTGTGAACTGATTGGACATTCCATTCCAAAACCACAAGCATTAATGTGGAGTTGCCCACCTCCCTGGTTTTGTAGCGACTCTCTGGGAAGCCTTTTGAGATGTTGGAGTGTGTCTGTGGAAATTTGTGGCCTTTCAGCAAAAGAGAACTTGTAAGATCAGGTACAGGTGTTGGATGAGAAGATCTGACTTGCAATCGGTGTTCCATTTCATCCCGACGGTGTTCAATTGAGTTGAGTTTAGGGCTTTGTGCAGGTCACTCGAGTTCCTCAATGACTTTATGGACATGGCTTTGTTCACAGTCATGGTGGAACAGAAATGGGACTTCCCCAAACTGTTGCCACAAAGTACGTAGCCATCTAAAAAGTCTTTGTATGCTGTAGCATTAGCTGTACCCTTCACTAGAACCAAGGGGCCCAGCCCAAACCCTGAAAAACGACCCCAGATAATTATCTCTTCTCCACCAAACTTTAACAATAGGCACTGCCGTCCAGAAGGTAGCTTTCTGCAGATTCGTCCATCAGACTGCCAGATAGTGAAGCGTGATTCATCACTCCAGAGAACACGTTTCCACTGCTCCAGAATCCATGGTGGCATGCATTTCACCATTCCAACCGACATTTGACATTGCACATAGTGATCTTATGCTCAACTCATGAAGTTCCTGGCCTGCAGTTCTTGTGCTGATGTTGCTTCCAGAAGCAGTTTGTAATTCTTGTGAGTGATGCATCAGATGATAGGTAATTTTTACATGCTATGCTATCTATGTAGTTTGTGTAGTACTTTATGGCTGAGCTGTTGTTGCTCCTAGACGCTTCCTGGACAGTTCCACTTGTGTCAGTTGTTAAAGGTGCTATATAAAACAATTAGACAATTAATTAGGGCTACCACTGTAAAAGGATTGCTATGAAATGTATTTATAGTGTCACACACATGCGCATGGGAGGCAGCTGAAGGACCTGAACGAGAGTAATTCCACGCCAGACAAGGAGGTGGCAGAGTGCACTGACTCTTTTTCTCACTTTCCTGCAGACCGTTCACGGGAAATTCTGCCTGTCCCCGATGATGTCATTTCCGGTTCTGGCCCTTTTGATGATGTCACATTCGGGTCCAAGCCTATGGTGGAGGACCCTTCCGGTTCCGCCCTAGATGACATTGTTTCCTTTGCTGGCCTTTAAAGCCTCCATTTTTCATCTATAGCATCAGTTCTGTCTTGAACTCCAGTCTGTGCCATGATTCATAACCTTTTGCAGCCAGGGAACAATATATGGGTGGCTGCCCTAAACCTTTTTATGACTCTTTGGTCTGCTTTGTGTGACAATAGTTATACAGTGTTAACTGTTGAATGTGCTTTATAAAATAAAGATTAATTCAGCATTCCTGTAAAAACATTTTACAAAGAGCAGTGCAATAGTATTAAATAATTCAAAGTCAGTCAGTCATGTTTCTAAACCACCTTGTCCTGTACAGGATCTTGGGGGTGCTGAAGCCTATCCCAGCTAATATAGGGCACAAGGCAGGAACAAACTCTGGACAGGGTGCTAGTCCATCGCAGGGCGAGCACACTCACACACACTCACTCACACACACACACACACACACACACACTAGTGCCAATTTAGAATCGCCAATCCACCTAACTTGCATGTCTTTGGACTGTAGGAGGAAACCGGAGAACCCGGAGGAAACCCAAGAAGACATAGGGAGAGTGTGCAAACTCCACACAGGGAGGACCTGGGATGTGAACCCTGGTTCCTTACTGCGAGGCAGCAGTGCTACCATTATGTCACCATGCTGCCTTATAATTCAAAGTGTGATCAATATTTTTCCAGAATGCCCTATGGCAGTTACTGGATATAAAGCAAATTAATAGCTTATCTTGTATTAAACCCTGCTCTTGGTATGTCTGTAAATATGGAGATGGCAAGATGGCACTTCCGTGTGACTTCATCTCCTTGTGCCTTCACATTGTGATGCACTGTCTAGGACACCATGTGAAGTCAAGATAGACTGGGTGACTCACTCTGCTGGCAGTCATTTGGAGGTGCTAGTATTCCCAGTGGGCCTTACATGGGTCACTCTGAGGCTGTGCTACAATAATGCGACAAAAGCTGGCCAACCCCAACCCTAACCCAAACCCCCCCCAAAAGAGCACTCAATCGGCAGCACCTGGACACATTTCCACCCTAATTTCTCAATTCCTGTATACTTTCAGGGCATTTTCTCTTTTTCCTGAGAAAGGACAGAAGGAGTTCGGCTTCAAGTGTCAGACAGGTGTAGAATTTACCAAGCATGAGAAACATTTGGAAGTGTTTCAAAGCCGTCTCTCCCTGGGATTTCCGAGCTGCTCCTGAGGCACACAACTACAACTTATTTATATACCAGACAGGAGGAAATGGCATCTCCAGCGGCCTGGAGGTTAATCAGAGGTAATGGGGGCGGTTTAATTTCATTGCAGCACAGAGACGCCCTGACGAAGCTGGACTCCATGGTTTTATGGCTGCTGCTAATTAGCATCCGCACGCAGCAAAGCTCTCTTGAGCTTCAAGAGGTTTCTGGCTCGGGTATGATATCCAAAATGCCTCTTTGGCACAAGCAGAGCAGGATAGGGAGACTCGGCATGAATTACCAATAAAAATCCAAAGGCTATAGATGAAATCCTAGGATTCTGTAAAAAAGGTATCCCTGTAACTGACACAAAGATTTGCCTTCAGTGGCAACAAGGACACTGATGATCTGGACTTGGGACAAGCTCATCATGGACCAGGCTCAAAACGGTGAGCCAAAACACATGGGCCTGATATGCCATAAAACAGCTTGATGTTCAGATCTGAACTGATATTGGCCAAAAGGCTTGACTGGAAGAGCTCTGAAAGAAAAACAGAAGTTGGGCAAAACCTAGCTAGCTGTAATCATCACTGATGACCATAATCATCACTTAATGTCAAGCTCTCTGGAGGGCCTGATTACTATGAGCTGCTATGGACTACACACTGTCAAGTTCATATCAGAACCAGTGTCACAATGAGGTGATTACCAGAAAAAAACACAAAAGAAGGACATATACAATTTGACAAATGAAAGGAGACCATTCAGTGCATCAAGCTTATTTGGTTGAGTACAGGCTAAGTTGTCCTTAAATTTCATCTCCGCATCTATTAAAAGTTTTCATGGTTAGCACAAACCTCCAAGCTCCCTGTAGGGGCTGATGACCATGAGTGACCTAATATCCAGAAGGAGTTGATAACCAAAAGAAGATAGAGTGTAATAAATTCGACATATGAGAGGAGACCAGTCAGTCCATCAAACTTTGCTGGATAGCTGATAGTTAATTGTCCCAATATATCATCCAGTAACGTTTTATAAGTTTCTGAGGTTTCAAGTTCTCTGGAAGGCGTTAGGCTGTCTAATGCCCATAAGAGGGTGATCACCACAAACTTCCAAACTCTTAGTGTGATCACATCTTAATGCTGATAATCACCTGCAATTGCCCAGTTTCTCCATAACTCCATGAAAACTACACAAGGTCACTACAAGCAAATGAATGTCTTTGTGTGGATAGTTCTGCAGGGTAAGTAGAAAAATCTTCACACTGGAGCACATTCACCCAAGGCTGTTGGATCACTTCTGGCCACTCAGGATTAATAATATTAATAATAATAATAATAAATCTTTACATTTATATAGCGCTTTTCTCACTACTCAAAGCACTTTACATAGTGAGTGGGGAGCCACTTCAACCACCGCCAATGTGCAGCTTCCACCTGGATGATGCAACGTCAACCATTCTGCGGCAATATGCTCAACACACATTAGCTGTTAGGTGATGAAGGGATGAGAGAGATAGTTAGCTAGTTAGAGATGGGGGATGACTAGGGTGGCAGGATGACCAGGCTATGGTGGGCAGTTTAGCAAGGACATTGGGGTACACCCTACTCTTTACAAAGGATGCCCAGAGTTCTTATATGACCACAGAGTGTCAGGATCTCATTTTACGTCTCATCTGAAGGAGTGTGCCATTTTTACAGCACAGTGTCCCCGTCTCTGTACTGGGGCATATGGATCCACATTCAGAGCAAAGGGTAAGCACCCCCTGCTGGCGTCACCAACACCTCTCTGGTTGGTCTCCCATCCAAGTACTGGCCGGGCCCTAACATGCTTAGCTTAAGGTGAATGACTTGTTCTGAAGTGCATGTGGTATTGTTTAAAATAAAATGAAATTGCAAACATCTCCATCCGGGTTGAGTATAGTATGGCCTGACTTAAAGTAGCAGAGATCCTAGTGTTGGTGGCCTCCACTGTCTTGAAATATTCTTCTACCATAATTTAGCTGTATATGTTTGGATGTGAAAAAAGAGTGCAGACCAGAAAAGTGGAACAACAAGTCAATGTTCTACACTGAAGATAACTGATGGGGCATAGACCTGCCTCATTTCACATAGGCTGTGAAGGTATAGAGTCAATTCACTCCGGCTGGTGAAAATCATCCAGAACTATGTAACAAGTGCTGACACATCTATTTTCAAATGAAAATCACCAGCTACTCCTGCATGATGAGTGCAGCACCCAGAGCCAAAGCCATCTTCGGCTTGTGCCTCGTTTTAATTTTTTGTGTTTGAGCTTATCATTAAATAAACCAATTTTCATTTGCCGATAAAGATCCTTACTATAGGGTGTCATATAAAATCAATGTGGGTTTATTAGCTCGGAATGAACCTAAGGAAGAGACCTGATACGTTAAGGATGAATTAGAAGGATTTACATTTTAAGACAGACTTTTCATCGATACACACAAACAAAGTCTTTAGTGTGATCCCAAAGACTCCATTCATCTTCATTCTGAACAACATATTTAAATAATTTTAACCCGATAGGGTGAAAAGTAATTCCATAATCCCTATGACCTGAGGTTAGAATAAGATCAGCATTCCTCTCGTGCATCATAAAAGGCGAGTGAAGTGGGTTGGTGTTAGGAAGGGCCTAAACTGCTCCTCTATCTATAGAATTTCAGGGCCGTCTGGGTGATGCGAGTAGTTAGAGAAAATGACCATCAATGTGGCAGAGAGAGAGAGAGAAAGAGTAATTCTTTTTCTATTGCTTTTACTATCGAAAAAGTATCAGTCAATGTTTAATCTATATTGTGAGTTTGCATGGGCATTTTAACACGTATGTACTGCATACAGGATGTACCCATACATTCGGACCACTGGGGTGACTTACCGCCAGGTTCTCTGTCTTTCTCAGGCCTGATGACAATGCGTTTCCCAGAGCTGACAAGAGGGTGGTCACCATTAAAGATAAATCTCACTAGAGTGACTGATAACAATGAGCTACCCAAAAAGAGGAGATCTTCACAAGAACAATGAACATACAATAGATTCAGAAAATATTCAAACTCCTTCAAATTCTGCACCTTTTATTGTGTTATAGATTTAACTTTAAATGGTTAAATTTGCCAAATCTACACTCAATAATCCATAATAACACAGTGAAAATATGTTTTCAGACAGGTATATACTGTAGATGAATTAAAAATCAAAAACTGAAATCTCTCATTCTTAAGTATTGAGAGCCATCATTCAGCACTTTATAGAAGACCCTTTGGCAACAAGTACAGCATTGAGTCCTCTTGGGTAAGCCTCTGCAAACTTTGGACATCTGGATTTGGCCAGTGTATCCCGTTCTTCCTGACTGATCCTCTCAAGATCCATTTGATTGGATGGGAAGCATCTGTAAACTACCATCTTCAGGTCTTTCTACTGGGTTTAAGTTTGGGGCTTGGTTGCACAACTCAAGGACAGTCAGAGACTCATTCCAAAGCTACTCCATCATTGTCTTGGCTGTATGCTTCAGGTCATTGTCATGCTGGAATCTGAACCATTGACCTAGTTTGAAGTCGCACACACTCTGGAGCAAGGTTTATTCAAGGATCTTCATGTTTTTTCTATTTCATCTTCCCTCAATTCTTACTATTCTCCTTGTCTCTGTCACTAAGAAGCATCCCCACAGTTTTGATGCTGCAACCACCATGCAGGTGGTATTAGGCAGGTGATGAAGAGTGCCTGGTCTCCTCCGGACACTCCTTCCAGAGGTGTTTTGAGTTCTGTCTAAAGAGTTCAATTTTTATCCCATCAGACCTATGAATCTTTTTTTCTCATAGTGTCAGAGTCCTTTAAACCAGAGGTTCCCAAACCTTTGGACGTCAAGTACCACCTGAGGTTAAGTGAGTTGCGTTGCGTACCACCCGCACCATGTTGAAAGGGAGGGAGAGCTGTGAGGGGGGAGTTCGGGTCTAAACCGCCCTGAAATCTGAATAAAAGTTAAAGAATTGGAAGAAATTATGCATAAAATTAATGAAAAAATCTGTGCATGAACATAAATTGATAAATTCCGCCCCGAAACTAAATCCTGCCTTCGGCCTGTATGTGACGCAGTTACCGAAGACGAAATGGTATCGGCTTTGTGCTTAGATCTAGTGACTACGATGCGATACAGTGGCAGTGCACATATAACAACAAACGCGAGTGGTTTCTGTGAGGCAGAGTTACTGAAGACCAAATAGTGTCGGCGTTGTGCTTTCATCTAGTGACCAAAAGCTCAAACAGTGAAGAAGTAGAAGTTGACTTCCGCGAAACAGAATTATGGTTGTGTTAAATGAACTGATTCAAATAATAGGTTTTATTTATTCAGATGACAAAATTTCACACCACACTAAATTTGGGAATCCACGTATTATTGTATTTAAACAGTTTCATTGGTTTTTGCTCACAACAGGCTTGTCATAAAGGGTTTTGCACAGATAAATTAAATTTCAGGGACCGCGATGCGTACCACCTGAAAAGGCTCTCTTTAAACTGCCATATGCCTTTAATTCAAGAGTGACTTCCTTCTAGCCACTCTACCACAAATATCCAATTGATGGGAGCACCACTGAAAATGTTTTCCCATCTCAGAAGAGTAAATCTGAAGCTCTGTTAGAGTAACCATCACATTACTGGACACTTCCCTGGCCAAGACCGTTTATGCCTGGTAATTCAATTTGGTCAGATGGCAAACTGTAGGAAGGGTCCTAATAGTTCCGTACGTCTTCCATTTGAAAATTATTGAGGCCACGGTGCTCCTGGGAACACTGAAAGCTTTACAAATGGGTTTATACCCTTGTCCTTTTCTTTGCTTCACCGCCATTTGATGGCAGAGGTCTGTAGAAAGTTCCTTGGACTTCATGGATTGTTTTTTGTCCCGACCTGCAGTGTGAATTGTGGGACCTTCTATACACAGGTGTGGGTGCCTTCCTAAACGATGTCCAGCCATATCAGTTTGCCACAGGTGGACTCCAGTCAAGTTCTGGACACATCTCAAGGGGAAGTAAAGCAAACAGGACAAACCTGAAAGCAATTCAGAGTGCCACAGCAAAGGGTCTGAATACTTACGTAAATAAGAGATTTCAGTTTTAGATGTTTAGTAAATTTTCAAATCTTTCTGAAAACATATTTCCACTTTGTCAATATGGTTTGCTAAGTGCGGATTGATGGCCTAAAATGACAAATGTATCCATTTAAAATTAAGTCTACAACACAATGAAGTGTGCAGAAAGTGAAGAGGTCTGAGTACTGTCTGGATCTACATGGAGAAACATTGCAAAGAAGACTCTTTAGTCCATCAAGTTATTTTAAACAAGTTTTTTTTTATTATTTTAACACATTCCAGTATATGAACATATACAATGTTAAGAGTATTGTCTTCATTATCTGACTATTTGTCAATCTTTAATTCATGCAGTAGTGTTTTAATTAAAAAAGTCCATGTAGTGTACTCTGTGAATTGTTACATTTGGGGCACCAAATTGATGAAATACTTCATAAGGCCAGTGTTCAGAAGGTGGAAGATGAGCACATAAAGAGCTAAGATGATGATGGTAAATCGTATCATCATTGCATCAATATTGTCACTGCTTTGGAGTTAAAAACTTTATCCTCATTGGCACACAGTCAAGATGACAGGTCCACGCTCAGCATTCAGGCCGCCGAATTAGTACTCAAGTAGATCAGTCAGATTGGAGTAGTGGAGTGTATGCTCCCTGTTTTGGCAGAGGAACCTGCCCTCAATATGCTGACAGCAGAGTCCCCAGGTAATTAAGGGTTTACTTACCTCTGCATTGACATTCATGTCTCTGGTTGCTCTTTGTATGAAGTCAGTAGACAGGTTGGGAGATCATGGGGGGTCATGAGGTCGCTGGAAAGGGGTCTGTGGCGCTTTTAGTATCTCTGCAAAAAGATGAAGTTCCAAGTCTTTAGAGTCCTGGTGCTTCCTGTCTTACAATATTGTTGCAAGACATGGACACTATCCAGTGACCTGAGATGAAGACTGGACTCCTTCGGTATTGTGTCTCTTCAGAGAATCCTTGGGTACCACTGGTTTGACTTTGTGTTGAATGAGAAGTTGCTCATGGAGTCCTGAATGAGGCACATTACCTGCATTGTGATGGAGCGCCAGTTATGGCACTATGGCCATGTGGAGGTGATCTGGCTTGCAGGATCCTTATTGTTGAGGGTCCGAGTGGCTGGACTAGGCCAGGAAAACACCCACGTAAAACCTGTCTGTGGCAGTTAGAGGGTCATTTCTGGAGGATGGGACTGGACCACATGTCTCCCTGGGAGGTTGCCAACCAGGATCCCAAGCTGTTTTGTCATGTGGTGGGTCCAGCAACGTGCTGTACCAGTGCATGCTCCCCAACCTGACCTGACCTGACCTGTAGTCCCCAGTGAGCGGTGAGCTGGTGTGACAGTGGAGGCAACAGGGTGAGGCCTTATTCAAGTGCTGGTCTGTGCACTTAGTGATCCACGACGACGAATTGCAACACAGAACTTGCATGACAAAGAATGAACAGTCAGAGTTGCTTTTTTGGCTTTTTAAGAGATTTAATTTGCTTTTTGTTGACAGACAGTTCCAGTTATATTTGTGCTTCTGGGCCATGCCCTGGGCATCTGCTCTTTTCTGTTCCTGCTGTGATTCAGGTGGATGTACATGAAGTTGGTAAATAAGGCAAGAAGGCAGCGAGGTCTGCTGTAGACCGTCATGGTCACTGAGCGTAAATCATTGTAGACTGTGAAATGACCAGGTGTGAAAATATGAGCCTGTCAGCATGGATGAAAGGGCCTGGCTGTGGATCGTGTATAATGTTATGCAAACATCCGAGCTGACCCTTTGATACATATGCTGCAGACAGCGGGCACCACTTCACTGAACAAAGCATCAATACATGTTGTTAACCAGTGGAGAGTTTCATTTTGGTATATACACCCAGAAAGACAACTTTCATTTAAAACCAGCACTCATCGGTTTTAACTAGTCACCAGTAAAGAATGCTCCAGAGCTCTTTCTGCCATTGCATAACCTGTGAAAGTTTTACACATCAGGTGTTCACTTTCCTACTTCAAAGGTAAATTCATCCTCAAATGTAAAGTGTAATAAACTTGTCAACATGTCTTATATGAATTTATTCTTAATATGAAAAACTGGCCCCAGCCAGCAGCCACCTAATAAAGCTGCAGACCACCCAGCGTTCCTCTTGTTTTAGCAAGAATCAGATGCCGTCAAACGATGAGGAAGCTGGGATCAATCAAATTCTATCTTACACTGAGTGTAGCATCACAGGCTAGTTGTCAAAAGTACTGTAGAAGCAAGATTAAAATGCAATGCACGTTCTAAAAATTCAGTAATTAATTTTATAAACATTTTTATTCTCCTGCAAAATTAGAGATGGCCCAGGAGGCCTAAGACTGCAGTCACCCAGTATGGATTGCCAGTCTAGAGCATAAACACGAGCACACATCCATACACTCATACTGGACCAGTTTAGAGCTAACCAACCAACCTAATTTGAATGTCTTTAGGAAGTGGGAGAAGCAGAAGTACATACAAAAAAGTCAAGTAGATACAAGAAGAACATGCAAACTCTACTGACCTGTGCCCGAGCTGGGAATTAAACAAAGGATTTGGGGACTAGAAGGAAGCAGAAATTACCACTGTGGTACAGAACAGCTTGGGTGAATAAGAGAGGAGATCATAAAATAAGGTGCAACTGAAGACTCATTTACATAGGCACTTGGATGTGAAGAGCTTGACTAGACATGGAAGAGGAGGCCCAGACTTTATAAGGCAGATGTCATGAGAAAGAGAAGAATTAAGATTTCACAACTCAATGGAACTCCAAAACGTACATGAAAAAGGAAGAGTGAATATCCAGTGGGCTTCACTTAGAAATGAATTACACGGGGCAGAGGAATACTGCACTTCAAACAAAAGAAGTTTGGATGTCATTTGGTAGAAGATGAGTAGAATCTAAATGGCAGAGAACATTAGAACATTAGAAAAATTGTGACGAGAACAAGCCCTTCAGTTCAATGAACCTGTCCATCTCTTCATCTAGATTGTTCAAAATGACATTGTGTCAAGATCTGAAGGTCCCTAAAGTCCTACTCTCCACCACACCCCTGGGTTTATGGGTCTTTGCATTAAAAATTTCTTTTTATTTGCAAAATCTGCTTTTATCTAGTTTCTAACTGTATCCCCTTGTTTTTCTTGCAGAATTTATTTTGAAGTAACAACTGGGATCCACTGCACTAATTCCATTCCTAATTTTGGACACTTCAATCATTTCCTTTCTTAATGTCCTAAATCAAAAAGGTTCAACTCCTTCAGTATCTCCTCATAGCTCATGCTTCGTAGTCCCTGGAATCAGCCTAGTCGCTCTTCTCTGAACTTTCTCTAGTGCTGTTATGTCTTTTTTGTGATTTGGAGACCAAAACTGAGCACAGTACTCCAGACAAGGCCACAACTATGTGTTATATAACCTAAGCATGCCATCTCTTGATTTGTACTCCACACATCGTGATGTATAAGCTAGCCTTCTATTGCCTTTTTTGTTTGCTTCTGTATGCTGCCTTGATGTAGATACTCATGAGTCCACTATGACTGTTAGACCCTTCTCATAAGGGGTACTTTCAAGTTTCAGACCTCCCGTGGTGTATTCAAATCTAACATTTCCACTTTTTACATGTAATACTTTATATCTCTCTATTGTGAGAGATGAGAGACAAGACGTGATTTTCTCGAAGAGACACTTTCAAGTCCCACGAGACGAGAGATCGCATTAGTGTGAACAAATGGAAATTATTACTCGGCGAAATAATGGAACAGTGAAAAGAGATCGAATATATTGTTCGGATTTAAACTTTAAGTCGGAGACTTGTAGATTGTCTAATTCGTGTTGTCATCAGTGAAAAATAGTGTTTCTTCCCAAAGAAGAGGCGTATCCGCATGAGATTCTTTCAAGTCACGCCCTTCTTACAACCTTTTTCAAATAAGAACATGGTCATCTAACCTCTCAGTTGTGTAAAGGCTTTTATTAGACACACATCCTGTGCTCTCAACTCTTATAAATTTCATCAAGACACTAATTTTATATGTTCTAGATGACACGTCAACGACTAAGCGGAGAAGGAAGAGCAGCATGTCGAAAAGAGACCCAAAAGCATTGGAGAGAAAAGATTGCAAAAAAGAACAATAATAATCTATTTGCAAATTCTGCTGTACAGGCTTTTAAGTGTTCGAAGTGCCGTGTGAGATGCAGATCACATGGCATGGCAGCAGCAGCAAGCCAGCAGCTGATCGAGCAAAGAGGAGGTAAAAAAAACTGTATTTGCTTCCCATTGTATCACCGTTTAAGACGGGCTTCAGAGGAGCAACCGCGTCTCCTTGAGGTGTGTTCAGCACCCCTCTTCACAACACGAGCAGGAGAGATGCGAAGTGGATGCTACGTAGTGCAGGCCAGGGAGGGGGTTGGCAAGCAAAGCAAGCAGGTGGCAAAGCCCCCTAGTTTGCTTAAATTAAATTTCATCTGCCATAAAATTTGCACAAGACTCTAATTTCATAATGGAAAGCTAGAACTTCCATGACAGAACTGATAATTCCCTGGCATCAGAGGATTGAATTTCAGATAACAGAAAAGAGCATGAACATCCTATGGAACAACAGGAGGTGAAAAAATCAGATTTCATGTGAAAGAGAAACAAGGGGCTTTGTATGGAAGAGGAAGACTGGACTTTACATGGCAGCAAACAGTTTCTTAAGTGTACTTTTTCTTCCCTGACATCACTCCCTTTGCGATTTCCTTATCTTTCTGTTTGCTCTTTCTTTCTCGATTTGTCTCTCCTACTTCATCTTGCTTGTCATTTCCCTTTTCTTTATGATCTTTTTCTACCTAATCTTTTCTTGATTACTGATTCCGACATGGTATTGTGTATGATACTCCAAATTTTACCCATCTATCTATTCATTTTCGAATGGGTCATAAGGGCCAGAATCTACTGTATACTGGCAACATTAGGCACAAAAAAGTAACCAACCCTGCAGGAAGCAGAAGTCCATTGCAGAGTCCACTCACTTTACGCATGCTGGACCAATTTAGAATTGGATTGAACCCCTGGGTAATGGTAATAACCTTTTCATAGTGAACATTACATTGTGTAATAATCTCCATCTGTGAGGCCCTTTTTGTTATTACACTATCATCTATAAACGGGTTTGCCAAGAAAAATCCAAAAAGAACATTTACTTATTCATGGCACCAGAGGTGATTAGCGTTATCAGTTTGCATCTAACGTCAACAAGGATGGAAAAAATTGACAAACAATACAAGTCACTACATGAACAGATAGGTGAAAGGATTAATTTCACCTTAGTGGGAATGCCTCAGGGCTGGCAAAACTAGATTGCTGTTACTGAAATGAAACTACTGTATACTTGACATGGCCAAGAATGTCTGCACGCAATCACATCCACAGTGCTAGACAGTCTCAAAGACACTACCAACTCAGACAACAGATCTGATAGGAATGGAAGATGCCATCTCTGCATTTCACCTCCCAAAGCATGCGTTTAGCAATTCTTTATTTGGTCTGTCTTGGTTGTGCTCCTATCAAAGATGAGTTCCAGGTTAGTAAATGATATACTGTGTCACAGATAGCCATGCCAATTTGATTCTCCCATAAAAAAGGATCAGAACAGTTGACGTTTACCTTATGAGTTGTGCCAGTCACTTTTTAGTTTAAGTCAACCTTCCTGAATTGCTTGAATTGCTTACTGGGAAGAGAGAACATGGCCATCTGCATGGTGGTCTAGATGGACATGTTTGTAACGAGAGTTGACATCGAAAGTCACAATACTATATTTCAGTCAGGATTCCCCTTCTGGCTAATATTCAGATTCATGTATTAGATATGCCTTGTTCATTGTAGATTCTTTCATTTATGATAATGTTACTTTTGTTGATTACAACAACAACATTTATTTCTATAGCACATTTTCATACCAATGATGTAGCTCAAAGTGCTTTACAACATGAAGAAAGAAAAACGAAAGATATAAAAATAAGAAACAAAGAATAAAGTAAGGTTCAATGGCCAGGAGGACAGAAAAAACAAAAATAACTCCAGAGGGCTGGAGAAAAAAAAAAACAAAATCTGCAGGGGTTCCAAGGCCACAAGACCACTCAGACCCCACTGGGCATTCTACCTAACAGCAATGATCTCAATCAGTCCTCATGGGTTTCAGGCTTCAAATGGAAGAACTTGATGATGATGGTCATGTGGACATCTGGCCTTCAATCCATCAATGTAGGGACTGTTGGATCCTTCTCATAAGGGGTACTTTCAAGTTTCAGACCTCCCGTGGTGTATTCAAATCTAACATTTCCACTTTTTACATGTAATACTTTATTAGTTGCTTAAATTATATTTCATCTGCCACAAATTTGCCCAAGACTGTAATTTTGTAATGGAAGGCTAGGACTTCCATGACAGAAGAGAACTGAACTAATAATTCCCTGGTGTGTTGGATTGATCGGGTGGTGGTAGCTCAGATCGCCACTACAGGAAACTGGAAAGAGAACAGCAGAGAAAGTAGGGATTGCGGAGCCCTGATAAAAAAACGATAATTTAAAGCATATGCAGAATATCAGGGTTACACTAAAATTTAACAGTTTTTTAAAGTGTTTAAAGATTATGTGCATTATTCTTTGTTTTGCTTTTGTCTAAGTATGTGAGCTGCCTGTTTTACATTCCATGTATTTTGTGGGTGTTCCTCCAAGAGGCAGGGCCACCCACCAATCACCATCATTAACTGCCCTGACGGTCTCCCACAGTTCTTGGTGGTTCACTGTGAATGCACTAGGGAGTCGGTGAGTTTATTATTATTCTTTGATTTATTGGATTTTTGAATTTTTGACCTTCTGCTATTTTTTGACCAATATTAACATTCTGCATTGAGACTTGGATTACCTTGCTGGCAACTCCTTTCTGCCTTTTGATCTTTTTGGAGCTTCATAGTGTGAAAGAGCATTTTTTTGTGAAACTGTGCCCTCATTATTAGCTGGGGTTGGATGGTAAATCCCCCCTAGTGGACTTTTTTTAGAGATTTTTGCGACCCTTGGCCTTTGGGACTCTCAGTTATTAACACACAGAAACTAAAAGTTAGAGCTGAAGTGATAAACTGTAGAAGCAGCCAAGAGGTGAACACCCAGAAGTTAGTTATCAAAAGACGTGCCGTCAAAAATGTGGAATATGAAACTGAGAGCAAAGTCAAAAAGTGAACCACTATGAGCCTTAAAATCACAAAATATGCTGCCACCAAAACAAGGTGCAAAACTGTAAAAGAAAGTCAAGGGGGGAATTGCTATGAATCGAAAGCTGAAATACCGTCATGACCAAGAGCAAGCCCTGTAGCAGTTTTGTGTTTGGATCTGTAATTTGGGATGCTGCATTGATTACAACATGGGGTTACAAAGTGGGGCTCATCGTGCCTTCTTGGAGTAACAACCCTAGCAGCAATGCAGCATGGCTGCACAGTAAAGGCCAACACATCAAACTGGAAGAATAGCAAAAGTAAACTTCTTTTTACTTTTTGTTAAATTATTGATATGAAAAACCCATGAGTGAACATTTCCTTATATCTTAAGTTTTCAAAAAAAAAACACAATACAGGAAAATGTTATCTGAAGAAAAATTAAAATTAACAACTTTGCCTCAAATGATAATATTATGAGTGAGACAGAGATATATTTTGAAAGGTAAAGAACAGGTGTAGTCCATCTTGAGGCAGCATTGATTTTTCAAGAGCTACCAAACGAAAGGAGCCTAGGCAAGGAGTCACGTGAACATTGGAATATGTTAGCCAAAAAATAATCAGTCATTTGCAGTTTAGAAGTCGGTGTACAGTGCCATAAAAGTAATCAGTCCGAAAAAATAAAGAGTGATGATCAAGTTTGAGAATGAAATCAGAGAGCAAAGCAAGGGTTAAAACCGACAGTCAAAAAAGCAAAAGACGTCAGAGCCAAATTGTAAACCAAAAATGGAAATCAAAAGGCCAACCAATAGTAAAAATTTGTCAGTGAAAAATTCGCCAGGTTTGGTCCAATCTCAGATACTATTGACTATTTTGGGGTAAACTTTATACTGATGATGTCACAAATGGATCAACCTCGGTGCATCATGGAAAATCCCCATGGAAACACACAACAAGACTCTTTGCTCCCCTAATTGCTAGGTGGCAGCATTCCTGACTTGGGGTTTTCATATACACTTTTGTAGGGCATACTGGGGAACTGTAGTCATGTGGGGCGACTCTGTTGTGTTCTGTGGGAACCACAAGAGGGAGCTGCAGAGATTCGCTGCCCTTACTGCATTGGATTTCCACCATCTTGTAAGTACTTTGTGGTAAGCCGGCCTCCCGGCACAGACAGACAGACAGACACTGTATGTCCAAAACACACACGTTTATTATAAATAATTTACGCCGCAATGCTTTACTTAGCCAAACTCAGTCTCTTTCTCTCTCTTTCTTAACCTTCACCTCTTTTCGAGGCCTTCAGCCGCCTCTACTCCTCTCCCAACAAGCTCCGTCTTCCTCCTCCCGACTCCGGCTCCTCTGCTGGAGTGAGGTGGCCCCTTTTATGCAGTACCTGGATGTGCTGCAGGTGCTCGGTGACAATCTTCCCGGTGTGGCAGAAGTGCCGCATGAGCACCTGTAAGCACTCCGGATGTCCCTAAAATTACTTCTGGCAGCACACCAAAGTGTGGCAGAAGTGCTGCCCTCCAGGGTTCCACAATCGTTCGGATGCCCCCTGGCAGTGGCCACAGGCCCCAACAGGGATGAGCTTCCCAGCTCTGTTCCGGTGGCCCCCAAGCAGACCAGGGCGGCTGCCCTCTCGTGGCTCAGGGGAAGTATTGTCCCACATGTGATCTGTCCAGGCATTCCAGCTGAGTAGGGTCTCCAGCCGTCTGCCACAACTTCCTTCATGCAACGTCCTGGCATTGAAATGAGTTGGAGTCGGGTGAGAGAAAGAAGAGCGAGGAGAGAAAGACTCTTTATTTGTGTTGTGAATTCTACAAAAAAAACTGTTTATAGCTATTTTGTTATGATTAACCATTTATTTGAACACAGGACTTCAGTCTGTGAGGTTGTGTCTGAGACACCCTCCCAGGGGTCACACATTTTCATCTCCTTAGCAAGTTGTGGACAGTTGTGACACTGCCTTGTGACATTCAGTCACGTAGTTTGACATCAGTCAGTCTCACTTTGTCTCAAGTCACAAGGGTGTCCTCGTGTGTGTGTGTGTGTGTGTGTGTGTGTGTGAGAGAGAGCTGACAACCAATGAATGCTCAGCCTGCAGTACAATGCATACAATGCAAGGAAAGAAGGAAAGCAGGAGTTTTAGGCTGCGAAATCCCGAGAGGATCGTCTTTTCAAGGCCTTATGTTTGTCAAACCACACAAGATTGGCAAGACATTAAAGAAACATGGAGAGTGTAAATGAACACACCACACTGGAAAACACTCGTACAGACGCTGCATATGCCAGGCAGCTCATGGAATGGTTGTCAAAATGCAACTTTGTAAATCTGAAACACCAACCTGAGAAGTTGTTAAGGCAATCAATCAAGTAATCTGTCATCCCCTACAATTTCTAGCCAAATAATCTGACATCCTTGAGGCGACAAGATCCAGCTACTGTAGTCGTTAACTGTGACGTGTTCCCCAACCAGACGTTGTGTAATATGTCACTGGCCTTAGGCTTTCTAAATGCCTTGCATATTGCGTGCTTGTTGTGAAAAGCATTTTATAAAGTAAAGGTGCATTGATTGATGATGTTGACTCATGGTCATACTCACACAGGTTAAATATACAGATGAGCACTGACACTTGAGAATGAGAGTGGTTGCTCAATGAGGTCCTGCTTTGCAGAGTGGAAATGTGTAAAGGTACATTAGCCCGGAGGCTTAAACCGGTGCTCGAACTTAGAGATCCGGCTTTTCACAAGCCCAACAAAAGGAGTCCTTCTAAAAGATGAAGCCACTCAAGAAAGCTCCACTGATCTAACTAACATGGTCTGAGACTTTTCAGTGCATCTCATCATTGTTTGCAAAAATCATTATTTAAGAAGGGGACTGTGCCACCCATCATGTACTTTTAAAAGCAATCCATATATACAGAACTGATAGAAAACCCGGAACCAAACCTCAAAGACAACCATCCTCTCCATGATGTGCCTACTTAGGGCAGGTAAGAAGTGCTGAGTCTCCCATTCCTCCGAGGCCATCTAGCTATGCCACTGCAGACTCTCAGCAATTAAAAAAGATGCTGGAGGAGGACTGCTGGTTTCAACTGATGAAGGTTTCAGCTAAGTTGGTCAGCAAAGTCCACAGTGACAGAGTGGATTGCGTTGCTGCTTCTTGGCTCCAGAGTCTTGTTGTTGCTTGTGTAAACTTTGACTGCTCTCCCTGTGTCTAAGTAGAGGTTCTCTTGGTATTGCAGCTCCTTCCATCCTCCCGAAGATGTTACAATGAAGGATCACACTTTAGTTTAGGTGTTTATCACAAAGCTGCTACTAACATGCTTTAAATATTTATTAACTACTAAGGGGCTTTGCCCCTGGCCTGCGCTACGCGCCAGCCATGTCGCATCTTCACCGCATGCGTATTCGGATTTCACGTTCACCAAACAACAAATCTTTTAATTCTCGCAGATACACTTCTTCATTGGGAGAAACACTACTTTTCCCTGATGGCAACACAAATTAGACGATCTCTGACTTAAAGTTTAATCTTTTTCGCTGTTCTGTTATTTCACAGAGTAATAATTTCCGTTCGTTTGTGCTAATGTGATCTTTACTCTCATTATTTTGAGACTTTTGAATTTTAGTACTTTCATTATCTCTAACCTGCTCTGAATGTGTATCACGCCTACGTTTTTGAATTCTTTATGACGTTCTACTTTGCCATCTACTCTTTGTCTTTTATTTCCTGCCCTGTGCGTGGCTAAATGTCTTGCCACAAAGTCTCGTCTCGCGGGACTTGAAAGCATCTTTCTGAAAAAGTCTTCTCTCGTCCCAGGATTTTTTTTATTGTAATAGAGATATGTGATTAACAATGATAAGAAAACAAAGACTGTAGTTTTGTATTATTTAATATTATGTTAGAAGACTTATAATATGCTTTATAACTTTCAGACAGTTAATACCAGGTTGTAGTGTTAAAAAATTAGGTTTGAAAAGGGATTTTTAACTGCCCTGATCTGAATGGGTGTAAAGTCGGCGTCACATTACATGACTTCTACTTCTAGTTGGAAGGGATGTCACCCTTGATGACTGCAGCTGCTAAACCTGTCATCTGAACGCATAGATTTATCCAACTAGAAATCACAGGGGATGTCAAATTTCCAAAGTATTGTGAGTTCATGCCTTCTTCTGTCAGCCAATAATGTGCTGCCTGATGGAGATGGTGCTACATGAAGGATTTACAGATATGACTGCAATCTTGGGCTTTTTTTTTTCTTTCCCATTCTATCACAGTACATAAAACACAAGAGATCAGACAGACAAACCTCTCTTCTGTTTGTGAAGTCAAAGATACCCACATTCCTCACTCTTTGAAGTTGTTTCTGGCCTGTCAGTTCTCATGCAAATAGAGCCCACCTCTATGACTTAACACAAAATAGGGGCAAGATGTAGACTGGGTGGACTGACTGCATGACTGGTGGTCACAGGAGTGAGCAGTGACTCCCCCTGACTCGCTAAGAAGCCTAGGACTGAAAATGGCTGGAAAAGTCACATAATGTGACAAGGCCCTAAGCTGGTGAAGGAATGTGCCTACAGATGAACTTTGTACTCAGTGCCACTGAAGTAGGTTCTCTCTCCACACAATCCTAGATTGTAATAAATGGGTTTGGAAAATAAGTCAATTAAATATTTTGAGCAGATCTCATTCAATGCACAACATGCACCCCATATAATGAATGGTGATTTTTCTTTGTTTAAAGAGTATTGATGTTACTAGAAAACCTGCTATGAGTGCACTTGTGATATTTGCTGTTTACCTTTGGGTACCATCTCCAGTGTGAACAGATACATGCGATATTTGAATTATTATTTCAAGACTGTTGTCTGTTGGTGGTGAATATTGGCATGATGTGTTCTAAGTTACATTTAATCAGTTCATTCTATCTGTTTTCTAATCCAGGATGGGATCAACGGTCCAGTACTGGAGAGGGTACTCTCTGTCACAAGCCCACTAATGCATACAGCCATGTTCCCACACTCTGTGATAATTTATGATTTTCCTTTAACCTACTATGTAATTCAACAAGATGCTGGAGAAAAACTGGAGTACCCAAAGAAACATCTGCATAGAATTTGACAGAAAGTGCTAACTCCACACAGAAAGTGACATGGTCAGGATCAGAACAAAGTCCTCTGTGGCTGAGAGGCAGCAGTGCTAACCATTGCACCACCCACTGCATTTGATGTCATTTTTAGTTTTAAAGCTGTTGCAACTTATATGTGTTTGCATTGAGCACTTAAATGTATTGTAAGGTGTGAGATGTAGCCGGCTTGTCATCCCGGCCAATACCCCCAGGTCGCCAGATGGAGCCCTCCCTGCAGCATCGAGGTGCCCCGAAGACCAGCAGGGAGTAATGGGACATGTAGTTTTTATACAAGACCCTGCTGGATACCACAGGGGCCACAAGAGGGAGCTGCAGGGAGGACCAAAGACTTCTTTGTGCCCTTTAACCCGGAGGTTCGTCAAAGGAAGGGCTTCCAGGGTGAAGAAAAGGACATTTTACCTGACCCAGAAGTGATTGAGAGTCACATGGACTGGGGATTGGAACGCTTCCGGGTCAGGGTATTTTAAAGGACTGTGGCAGCTCCCAGAGGGAGAGCTGAGCTGGGTGGAAGGGTGGCAATGTGTCTGGGAGTGGAGGATTGTTTATTGTTATTATATTTGGTTATTGTATGAGTATAGTGGAGGAGAGGGTGCTTTGTGCACTGTGGAAGTTTAATAAAATCAAGTATTGGACTTTTACCTAGTGTCTGGAGTCGTGGACAGGGGTTCAAGGGAGCGAGAGCACCCCCTATCTGTCACAAAGGTTATTACTCATATCTATAGTCTGTGACACCTGTAGGGTCCAAATCATTTTTGTCTTTTATTGAGAAGGTAAACATACAACATTACTGATGCAGTAATACAGTATATGATATATATAGTAATATATGATATAGTGATCTATCTATCTATCTATCTATCTATCTATCTATCTATCTATCTATC
>JANRMT010062840.1:5208376-5219306 GCA_026402145.1 Polypterus bichir lapradei | reverse complement strand
ATCTATCTATCTATCTATCTATCTATCTATCTATCTATCTATCTATCAATGTGCTGATAAATCATCTCTCCTTCTTTGTTTCTTCTGAAAACTGGGACAGTTGAGAAGATATCGCAGAACTGGAGTAAAGTACTCATGACAGATGTTAGGTACACCTAGATTTATATATTCATGAGTGAGCATTTGCTTTTATGGAATTTACCTTTGCTTTACCTCTGCTTAAGGCCATATCTGATGAAAGCTATGGACCCCCATTCCCACCAGTACTGGGCTGTATAGTGAATATAAATGTTAATTTTTATCTGACCATCATGGACCCCTTGGACGTCAGGTAAAGAACCCCTGTATTAGATGACTTTCCCAGTGATTTTTAGAGGTAACCTTCATTTACATGATCTTAGTGAGTCAGTGGCAGTGCTTCTGTGAAGTCCATTATCTAGTCTGACATACACAGCGACTCACTCAAACTAGTCTGCATCTTCTCCCGACATTTTGATTTTAAGTTTAGCTGTTGGAATGGGCTACTGTGTGTATGAGAGCTGACAACCAATGAGTGCTCAGTCTGAAGTACGACACGTTTAATGCAGTGGTGAGGAATGAGGAATGCGGGTGTATTGGACCTCACAAACAGACGATAAGCTTGTATGACTTATGGTCTCATGTTTTGCATACCCTGACGGAATGGAGAAAAGAAAACAAAGGGGCCAAGATTGCAGTGGAACCTGCCGTACTTGTTAACCCTTTGTACAGCACTGGCTCTATCAGGCAGCATGCCATTGGTTTTCTGGAAAGTCATGTAATTTGACATGCGAAGTAATTTTTTTTCTTGTAAACTGACACAGTCTGGTGACAAGATTAGCAATTATAATTTAAGTGCTGAATGTTTGGGAACATGGCAGGAACAATAAGTGTCCCACTGCAGACATATCTGGCATTGGACATACAATATATTATGTGGCGAATACGTAAGCCTACACAGATGTTCAAAATAAATAGTGCTTATTGTTGCCAATATAGAAAATTTTTCTTAGTGGGGATAGCTTACAGTTAATGGGGAACAGTTTAAAAATGTGTGAACTCCACTTTGACAATTATCAGAATCCTCTTCTAAAAGTGAGAGCAGCTTACCTGTGTTAATTATGGCCTCCTTTAACCTTCTTGCCCCCATCCCCCCTGTTTTCTGCCTCATACTCTACCAGGGAACTCTTGCCTCTGCCTGCAGCTGAAAGTTCATTAGACCCCGTCAGGATGTCGCCATTTAAAGCCTCCACTGGATTTAGCCCCCTGGCCATTTTGCAGTTATCCCTGGGTCAGAGGTCTGCAGCTACTGGTCCACAATGCCCTCCTGAAAGCACCACAGTACACACAATCAAAGAGCTGGACGCACAGGACTGCTTCTCATCTCCTTGGTGGCGTGTCTTGTGTGTGAAGCTGTCATATCGTCCTCATGTTCACATCGCTTATCGCTTATTGCTCAGTGGCGTGATCTTAGGCTGGCCGACTAGTCGAGTACGTGTCTGCTTGAACTGACTGAGATACATCATCCAGGCTCAGAAGTTGGTTTGTTATTGTTCTCCTACTGCTGCCATAGCATATTAAGCAAGCATCTAGGGTACTTCATCTCGGGCATCTTGCATAAGTGATCTATTACAAGCATGCCCATTCTGAGGGGGTCACACTGAAGTACAGGGGCTCACTTTGCAGAACAGCAGGCCCTGGTGGCATGAACAGAATCTGCCAATCAGAAAAAAGATGATTCCAACAAATGGATCTGTGTGGAGCACTGCGAGGCTCCATTACTACTATTGCTACTCTGCAATGTCCCTCTCTCATCCCCCCCTTCGCCCCACCCCTTGCCCAACCCCCAACTTAAAACAATTTGATTATATTACAAAGGGGAGCCATATTAAAAAGGCTGATGATTGCCTCCTCTGTTCACTAAGTTTCTTCCTGCGCATGACCTTTGGATAACCTCCAAGCCTTGGAAACATTCGAGCAAAGTCAAGGGGTCCATTTTATGATAGAGCGGCAACGCACATTCCTCACAGACTATCTACTCCATCAGTTGACAAGAATTATATAATTGCTGCCTGTAATTCCTTTAAGGGCAAAATGCGCTCATTTTCCTCAAAAGACCATTTGAAGTTCTTTCCTCCTTTTTTATCCCCCACCCCCCCCCCCCCACACACACACACTTTTCAAAGCTAAAAACATACACATTTTTCTCAAGTCCCCGGGACTGTTTGTAATACTTTCTGAATGAAATGAAATGAGCTTTAGGCTCTTTTGAAGTTGTACAATAAAAATATTTGTATTGTTTAGACTGAGGGAGAGATCTAAAAGCGCCAGCATATAAGGTTCAATTATTTTCACCGTGTCATCCTAAACAAGTCTGCTCACTCATGTCAGCCTGAGACGAGGACAGGGATGTCACTCTCTTTACCTCTGCCACGATTGCCTGTCTGCTCCTGTCTCTGTCATTCTCTAAACATCCTGCCCATCCCCAAGTAGGTTTGTCCACTTCAGCATGTCTTTATCACTTTTTATCTCTGTGTTTATCTTTCTGAAGGCTTATCTCTCTTTCTGTCTGTCTATTTATCTATCGCTCCATATCTTTGATTCTCTGTCAAGCAGAAAGACTAATCCAACCAGCCCCGGAGGTGGACAGATCCTATTCAAATGTAAACCACTGTTGGGTGATTGGCTGAATTTCAACAAGTCCCGCACTGCGACTATCTTCTATTTGTTACAGAAGGGGACACTTGGCAGACCTTCTTGTGAAATGCTGCTGATAATGAATTCATCTGGCTCACAGGGTGCCTTTAACTGCCCACACTGTTGTAAACTGCTCTGTGGAGCTCTGCACATTGGTGGGAGAGTGCAAGGAAAATGCAGATTAATTGTTTGTCAAACAGAAGTGGGCCTCCAGTCGAGATCTTCTTCTGCACCCATTTTTTGACCTGAGCTATTAAACTCAAATCTCAGCGAGAACTAAAGCATCATTTATCCTGGGTTGGTGTACTTCAGATGTTTCTAGTGTTGTAATGCTATGCCAGGAACTTCGTCCCTTCCTGGCCTATTTACTGCAAATTGTGTTTAAACCGTCTGCCTGCAAAAATGTATTACTGCACTTAGGTGACGTTCACACTAGTATGTTTTCATTTAAAACTAGGGGGCTCCACCCCCTGCTCACTTCGCTCGCCCACCCGCGGGTTTGGTTTACTGGATATACAATTTAAAGAGATTGGTATTTTCATGGGAATTGTTACATATGCATTATTTTCACTTTTACTTTAAAACTTTTGTAAAAACAATACTTGTCCTTTATTTCCGGCCCCGGGCGTGGTTAAATCTTTCTCGTAGGACATATAACGCTGCTCGTGTTGTGAAGGAGGCACGACTGAACACACGCTAAGGAGATGCCGTCGGATCATCTGCTGTCTTTCTGCTGCTGCTGCTGGTGAGCTGTGTGTTCTTTTTGTCGCGCCGCATGTCGATCATTTAAAAGCCTGTACAGCAGCTATCCTTTTGCCACTTCGTGTCTCTGCCGCTTATGTTGTGAAGGGGGGGCTGAACGCATACGAGTTGAAGTCGGATCATCTGCTGGCTTGTTGCTGCTGGCGAACTGCGTTTTCTGCTTGTCGCGCTTTGCGTCGATCATTTCAAAGCCTGTACAGCAGCTGTCCTTTTGCCACTTCGTTTCTCTGCTGATTGTGTTGTGAAGGGGGGGCTGAACGCATGCTAAGGAGAAGCGGTCGGATCATCTGCTGGCTTCCTGCTGCTGTTGCTGCTGGCAAGCTGCATGTTCTGCTTGCCGCTTGTAGTTGTTTTTAAGAGCTGAGAACACATGATGTCTGTCTGCCAAAAGCATTCCAACAACTGCTTGGTTAGATGTCCGTGAACTTGTTTTAAATGTTGTCTCACTGCCTTGTCTCACATGATGTTAAAGTGTCTCTCGTGGGACGTCAAATTGTCTTCCGAGAAGATCATGCCTCACCTTCCTAGTCTCCCTCCCAGGATTTTTTTTTATAATAGAGAGAAAATGACATTTTGAATTGGCCCACACATCAATTACGAATGCTACCATGGATAAAAATGCATATGTTGCACATGTTAACACTGGGCAGTGACAGAATAATCCTTGAAGGGATGGTAACGTTACCCTCCATTGGCTCTAGTCCTCTCCGGCCATTTTGCAGCTATTCTTGGATCAGTGGTCTGCAGCTATTGGTTCACAATGCCCTCTTGAAAACACCACAAAGAAACTGTAGCGACATTTAAATTATTTGACTTTTGCGCACGTATGCAGCATTCAAACTGTACAAACACAATTAAGATGCATACAGGTAAGCAACGCAACGTTTAGAGCCACTACTCTGTATGCGCTATGCTTTTTCCATGAAGGGTGACCAATCAGGGAATGAGAAATTGAAATGAGCGGGATTTGATCAGGGAAGGGTTGCAAAATAAGCACAATCAAATCAGATTAAAAGTCTACATTTTCTCTCATCCACATCACAGAAGTATATGGCTCTGGATGGGCATTTTTAAAAGTCTCACTTTTGGAGGCTGAAAACATTGGGGGAGTTTGGACGAAATGCAAAACTTTGATTCCCTGACAGGTGAAACTGCTTTTTCACATGAGCTTTAAGGGTTGGCCATTGTACAGCATCCCTGGAGCAATTTCCAGGTTAAGGGTCTTGCTCAAGGACCCAACTGAGGAGGATCCCTTCTGGCAAGTAATAGGATTTGAAGTGACAACCTTTCAAATCCTGAGCCACAGAGCCACCCTTGTGTTTTTAAATAGAAACATAATTGTTGTCGTAGTGGACTGTATGCTAGAGCCTGTAACACCACTGCTGGCTCTGCTGCATTGGCTTCCTGTGTTTTATTTTTTGAAAACCTGACACTAAATGACACAAATGCACTGAACTGTAACTTTAAAAAAAATACTTATCTTTCCTTATTATTTTACTGTGTGTAACCATTTAATATATACAGTCATATGAAAAAGTTTGGGAACCCCTCTCGGCCTGCATAATAGATAACAGTGGCATGTCTTTAATTTCCTAGGAACATCTCAGTACTGGGGTGTTTTCCGAATAAAGATTTTTAGTGAAGCAGTATTTAGTTGTATGAAATTAAACCAAATGTGAAAAACTGGCTGTACAAAAATGTGGGTCCCCTTGTAATTTTGCTGATTTGAATGCCTGTAACTGCTCAATGCTTATTACTTGCAACACCAAATTGGTTGGATTGGCTTGTTAAGCCTTGAACTTCATAGACAGGTGTGTCCAATCATGAGTGGTGAAAGGTATTTAAGGTGGTCAATTGCAAGTTGTGCTTCCCTTTGACTCTCCTCTGAAGAGTGACAGACAGCATGGGATCCTCAAAGAAACTCTCAAAAGATCTGAAAACAAAGATGGTTCAATATCACGGTTTAGGGGAGGGCTACAAAATGCTATCTTAGAGGTTTAAACTGTCAGTTTCAACTGTAAGGAATGTAATCAGGAAATGGAAGGCCACAGGCATAGTTGCTGTTAAACCAACCCAGGTCGGGCAGGCCAAGAAAAATACAGGAGCGGCATATGCGGAGGATTGTGAGAATGGTTACAGACAACCCACAGATCACCTCCAAAGACCTGCAAGAACATCTTTCTGCAGATGGTGTATCTGTACATTGTTCAACAATTCAGTGCAATTTGCACAAAGAACATCTGTATGGCAGTGTGAAGAGAAAGAAGCCCTTTCTGCACTCACGCCACAAATAGAGTCGCTTGTTATATGCAAAGGCTCATTTAGAAAAGCCGGATTCATTTTGGAACAAAGTGCTTTGGACTGATGAGACAAAAATTGAGTTATTTGGTCATAACAAAAAGCGCTTTGCATGGCAGAAGAAGAACACCGCATTCCAAGAAAAACACCTGCTACCTACTGTCAAATTTGGTGGAGGTTCCATCATTCTGTGGGGCTGTGGGGCTAGTTCAGGGACTGTGGCCCTTGTTAAAGTCGAGGGTCGGATGAATTCAACCCAATATCAACAAATTCTTCAGGATAATATTCAAGCATCAGTCACAATTTTGAAGTTACGCAGGGGTTGGATATTCCAACAAGACAATGACCCAAAACACAGTTGGAAATCTACAAAGGCATTCATGCTGAGGGAGAAGTACAATGGTCTGGAATGGCTGTCACAGTCACCTGACTTATATCATCGAAAATCTATGGAATGATTTGAAGCAGGCTGTCCATGCTCAGTAGCCATCAAATTGAACTGAACTGGAAAGATTTTGTATGGAAGAATGGTCAAAAATACCTCCATCCAGAATCCCGACACTCATCAAAGGCTATAGGAGGACAGTGTCTAGAGGCTGTTATATTTGCAAAAGGAGGCTCAACTAAGTATTGATGTAATATCTCTGTTGGGTGCCCACATTTATGCACCTGTCTAATTTTGATATGATAAATATTGCATATTTTCTGTTAATCCAATAAAACTTAATGTCACTGCTGAAATACTGCTGTTTCCATAAGGCATGTCATATATTAAAAGGAAGTTGCTACTTTGAAAGCTCAGCCAATGAGAAACAAAAATCAAAAAAATTAAGAGGGGTTCCCAAACTTTTTCAAATGACTGTATTTGTATTTCCTCACATTAATATTGACCCGGGGTTACTACCCTAGTATTTGCCTTCATGCACTTGAGATTTCTAAATCATCTTGGATTAACTCATCTTTTAAAGAAACAAATATAATTGTTAAGGAGTTAACTGAGGTCTCTTGAAAGAGGCCTTCTCATTACCCAAGAGATGTTTTTACTTGGAAACGCTTATTCAGTTTTATGTCTCCCACTGTCTGGAACACTCTCCTGATCTCTATCTGTAAAGCTATTTTGGTCCAGGCCAAGGTGCCCGTATTAGACTTGCTAGGCCACGATGCTTGATTTTCACTAAATCACTTAATCTTCTTTGAACATAGCGTCTTTTCCCGTCTGCATCATTGCATGACACCTTGTAAAATAAACAAAATTTAATGTGATGTGTTATCTGTGCCGCTTTGAAATTCTTCATCTGACTGTTTGTATCTACTGTTGTCTGCACAGTGTGATCTGCTTCACCTTGTTTGGTAATATAAATCACATTGACAAAGTGGTTTACGATAATTTTCGTTGTCCCTCCTCATTCAAAGCTCAAGGAGTCTTTTGATCATGGGGAGCTGGGGATTATCTGGAAAGCAATGGACGCAAGGTAGGAGCCGTCTCTGCATGGGATGTCTAACCATGGCAGGGCACACTCTTGCACATATTCACACTCACTCTCACTCATTCCAAGGCTTGTGGACACTAGGGGTCACTTTTGGCCCTTAAACCCAACAGAAGACACGCAGGACACAAGTTAAAAGCACTAAGAAGCTACTTAATTGATTTTCTTCCTTCTTATAGTGCCCTCCAAGTACCACAGTCACAGATAAACAGGCAAGTAAACAAGCACAAAGCACAAAACACAAATCTTCACTTTGTCTATTTCCTCCTCCACACCTCCCAGCAAGCGCTGTCCACCTCCTCCCGACTCAAGCTCCCTTACTGGGTTTTCAGCAGTCCTTTATATAGTCCCCGACCCGGAAGTGCTTCTGCTTTTCTGTCCACATGACCTGTCAGCACTTCCAGGTCAGATGGAGAGCTAAAGTTTTTTTAATCAGCCCGGAAGTACTTCAGAGTTTCATGACCTACTAGTACTACCGGGCTCAGTGAGAACCTTGTCTCCCAGTGTCCTACAGCATCCCCTGGTGGCACCCACGGTATCCAGCAGGGCTGAACTCAATATCCCATGGTACCCTGTGGGAATCCGGGGTACTGCTATACTGTAGGGAAGCTTCCATCTAGAGTCTTTGGGGAGGCAATGTCCTAAAATAGTTGCCTTCCCCCCATCCTTCCAGTCTCTGGGCGTCCCGGACGGAGCTGCCACCCTTTATCATAGGCTACATCCACACTGCTACATTTTTGTTTAAAAATGTAGACGTTACTCTCCATTTTTTTCCTTCATCCATACTACCCCGGTATTTGCAACCCCCAAAAATGGACACTTTTGAAAATGCTCTCCAGAGCAGTAAACTTGTGCAAACATTAAAAAAACTGAGACCGTACTCAAACTCTGATTTGCTTGTGCTCATTATGTAGCCCTTCCCTGATTGGATCCTCATTACAATGTCTCATTACCTGATTGGTCACCCTGCATGGAAGAAAATTACATTCCAGCACACCAAACACAGAGGAGTTGCTTTGCATGGCACTTGTTGTGTTGCTTACTGGTATGCATCTAAATTACAGTTTTGTGCAGTTTGAATGCAAAAAACACAAATAATTTACCTGTCACCTGAGGCTGTAAAAAATCCCGTGGCTGGCAGTGTTACAACCCCTTCAAGGATTTTTCCTCCGATGGGCATGTACCCAGCGTAGGTGATCATTTAACATTTTACTGTAAAAAGCCTGGGGTCCTAGAAACTATTGAAATCATCAGAAAATAAACTGAAATGTAGAGATGTCAGGTAATTGAAAGAAATTACCATCTCTCTCCTGGGAGGATTCGTTTTGCTGACGAGCTCACATCACTTGTGCATTAGCGGCGGAACGAAAAGTAAACATAAAAGTAAAAAAGTAAAAAATGTTGCCAATGTTAGCGGCTAATCGACTTTGCTTTTCTTCTGATGTTTCGTTTTGCTGATGTGCTGGCCTTGCTTGTGTTACTAGCGGCTAAGCGAGTGCCTCTTTCTTGGAAGGTTTTGTTTTGCCAATGTGCTTGCCTAGCTTGTGTAATAGCTGCTAAGCGACTTTGTCTTTCTTCAGAGATTTCGTTTTGCTGATGTGTTAGCCCCACTTATGTTATTAGCGGCTAAGCGAGTTTTCTGTTTCCTCGGAGGCAGAGCCCTTACCCCGACTCCACCTCTCACTTCCAGGCCGGACAGACACACACACTTCCACACGTAGACATTTATATATAAGATGTGTTATCAGTTGTTTTAGTGTGGACAGAGATACTTTTGAAACACTCACTAGTTTGGACTGAGATCATTTAAGTTTAAAAACGTATTTAAATGGAAATGCAGTAGTGTGGCTATAACCTAAGAAAGAAGTCTTTGGGATATGGGAAGCTGACTGGTATACCCAAACAAAACTTTAGAGCGATTGCAGTGCTATATCAAATAAAGAGAAATACAGTGAAGCATACTGCAACACTCATGCACAAATTCACTTTCAAACCTGTTCAGTCCAGTTCAGGGTTGTTGATGACCAGAGCTTAATCCTGCAGAAATGGATATAAGGAAGGAACCTTCTAGTCCTGGATGTGATGCCAGTTTATCACAGAGCATATTGTAACAGCACATAGGCAAATTACAGCAAGCTAAAAATATTAGCATAAATCCATCCATTAATGTTTTGAATCCACTTAGTGTTGGATGGAATGCCTGCACCAACCCTGCTGCAGAAATGCTTTATGAAATATGTCACTGATAAGTATAGTTAAGCTTTATAGTCATTATATGAGTCACAGTCCTTAGGCTTCTATGGTGGTTCACTGCCTTTGCTGTACATCATGAAAGATGGTTGTATTTTTCATATAGGGGAAACTATAATGACTTTATAACCAAATAAGCAGAGCATAACCCATCCATCCATTGATTCAGGCATTTTGGAATTGTTCTCTAGTACTGGGCCAGGCTTAGATAAAACCTTTGGAAGAGTGGCTAGGCCTGTCCAGTCACAGAGAGGATGTCAATCTACTGGAGAGCCCATTTTCATAACTGCAAGGGGACAAATGAAAGCAGCCAATCAACCTGAAATGATGCCTTAAGATTAGAGGTTCTCAGACTCTCCCCAGCTTCTCATCCAGTGAGTCCATTTTCTTCTAATTGATCTCATTCCATTAGCGGGTCATTTTTCCATTCTTTTAATCTGCATTCAGAAAACTGCAGTACGAAAATGTTATTTTTACATTTACAACACATTTACAAAATTTTCCTGTAGCTTTAAACGCTCAGCTCTCTTTAGTTGTTTTGCTATTTGTTTGACGTTTTCTGTGTCGTTTGCTCTCTAAATTGAATCCTAATAATGATAATTAAGAACAAGAAGAGCAGACATCTGGGCAAATTACTTTGAATGCTAAAAGGCTTTTCTTGTAACTTCTACATTAACAACAAAACATTGAAAACGGGAAATTGCAGCTTGCTTAATTAGGCAGGAAGTCCAACAAAATCAAGTTGTTTGGATCAAAAACCCAAAGCTGCATGGGGTCTCCTGGACCAAGTTTGATTATTGTCCACATAGGAAGACATGGGAACAAAACGGAAGAAAAATGTGCAAACTACCACATAACTTGAATATAAGCAATGTACTATCTTAACATATTTACCTGCTGCATAATTTGAAATTAGTGTACAGTTTTACTTTTTAAGAAATTCGGAAAAAATGCAAAAAATTCAAATTGATGTCAGTCTGTGAAGGTTCTTCCAACCCAAGTTTACTTTTCAGGCGTTGACGCTTTTCTGATCTGCATTTATCCGTACTTGATTTGATTTATGTTTGCATTCTTCTTCTATTTCTGACTTTTTCTCTATATTTCAATTGATCATACTTATTCTTCATTGCTATCAGACTTTATTATTATTAATACTACTTTTGACAGACACCTTTATCCAAAGCAACTTATAAGATCAAGACAAATTACAAGTCCTTACAGATACTTTTTCACAATTGCAGCGTAACTGAGTGACTTCCTCCATGCCACAAGTTGTTGTAAAAACTGGAAACAGCCTAACAGTTTTGGGGTCTCAAGTCCAGTGTCTTAGCCAGCTACATTAGATAGATAGATAGATAGATAGATAGATAGATAGATAGATAGATAGATAGATAGATAGATAGATAGATAGATAGATA
>JANRMT010062840.1:5189508-5207701 GCA_026402145.1 Polypterus bichir lapradei | reverse complement strand
ATAGATAGATAGATAGATAGATAGATAGATAGATAGATAGATAGATATGAAAGGCACTATATAATAGATAGATAGATAGATATGAAAGGCACTATACCACATAGATAGATAGATAGATAGATAGATAGATAGATAGATAGATAGATAGATAGATAGATAGATAGATACTCCAACATCGGCAGGGTTCTCTCCACGCCAATGCCGATACACTGTCTTGTGTCCACGACCTCACGGCTCAGGTCGCCCAATCCAATGGATCTGGGCTAAAGTGGGGTACTGTCACATGTGTGTGCTTAGGGAACAACCTAAAGGCTTAGGTGGGTGTAATTTTTCGCTGAGACATGAGGGGGCACTGTCTAATAATGTTCTCTCTTCTCCTTCCATTTCTACAGAAAGGAAGATTGACACCTCAACCACTCTGACATCTGACAACCTGGACCCCCTTTCTCCCAGAATCCCAGATAAGAGGAAATAATGCCATCTTGGGTAGACGGACTGAAATTTAGTCTCATTTTTGCACTATAAGACACATTTTATTTTAAACGTTTTGTGTACTACAATGTATGGGGTTTTCGAGTGCCCCAGACCCTTTATCTTGTGCCCTATCTCTCTTTACAATAGATAGATAGATAGATAGATAGATAGATAGATAGATAGATAGATAGATAGATAGAAAATAAAAGGCACTAAATAATAGATAGAAATTTATAATAAGTACTTCACATGTGTAGTGCAGTTATTTAAATATTTCTGAAGCCACCATACAGCCAGACTATGTGATTTGCTCACAATCATCTGGTAAAGGAGAAGACAGGAACACCTTCTACTTATATGATTCATGATCCATAAAGAAAGCCATTACGGAGACTTTTACAAGTGCAGAGCATCTCCATCTATTTTGTCAGTAGGAGACTATGCTCAGCGATTTGCTCAGTGTCACACAATAAGAGCATGTGAAGGAGATGAAATGAAAGCCACCTATCTTCATATTACAGTCGTTACAAACACAAAGCAGTTGTTACCATATTTTTACATTTGGAATGCTGGTGAGGTCAGTGACTTACCCAGTAAACAAATTAACATCGGGCCATTGTGCAGGCCCAGTGTGGTCAAACATATTGGCCCTATGCGGGCAACCAGCAATGGCCCAATTAAGATTTGCACATGAGGGCAATATTGGGCCCAAAGCTCTGGCCCAGTGTGGGTAAACAGACAGGGAGCCAAAATTTAGCCGTTATCTGATTAGTCCATCCATTCCATTTTTTACACCAGCTTATCCAGAGTAGGGTTGCCAGCCAACTGGAGCCTATCCCGGCAAGCAATGGGCAGGCAAGAACAACCCCTGGAATGTGCGGCAACCCATCACAGGGTGAACACACACAACATAAAGCCAATTGAGCAACCAGTAGTCCACCTAACCAGGATTTTGGGTTGTAGGAGGAAACCAACATGGACATGAGGAAAACTTGCAAACTCCTCACAGGGTGGACCCGGGATGTGAGGCAGCAGCGCAATATAGAAACAATTGTACAATTTTAGCTAATATAAAAACAATAGTTTATGAAGTTGTTCAAATTATTATTTATACTTCCATAATCAAAATCAAATTCACTAATTCACAATGTTTCTATATGTGACAACATTACAAAGTGGGAAAAGGCGGTACTGGTCCATTAACCTTGTGGCTTTCAGTGTATGTCCACATTACTGCCTGACATTTTTCTTTTCATCTACTTTAGTGTATTATTTAATTCCCCTTTACTGGAAGGAGCTTACAATTAAAATATGTGTTGTTCCTAATAAATTCAGTGCCTTGACTTTTGATCCACCTTTTCCAGGTGTTGTCTCTATGAAGTTTGAACATTCTACTTGTGTCTCTGTGACAATATTCCCCATGTCCTCACTTGTGTGTTTTAGGTGAATGGCTGGCTCTAAAGAGGCCCAATATTAAGTGGGCAGGCCTGCAGTTTGTGCTAGCAAACTGTCCACAGTTTGTTCCTATCTTGCACTTGATGCACTGAAAGGCTGTGATCCTGCACGGCCCTTATAATTGGATAAAAGTAGTTTGTGAATGGTATGTCTCTATATATATATAAAATCTGTCCGTCTGTCTGTCTGTCCACTTTACTTGAGAGAACTACTTAACAAATTTAGATCGTTTTTTTTTTTCTATAATTTGCGTGAACATTCCTGTTGATTTTATGACTTTTCTCATTGCGCAAAGTATTATAGTTTACTTGCAGGAGTGATATATTCACGCAAATCCGAGAGACATGCAGCGGGCCGAGGGGAGGGGGAAGCGTGATGTCACTCACACTCCAGCCTCGGGACGTGTACCTTACCTCCACTTAGCTAGCGAATGAGAGAATTACTTAATGGATTTAGATCGGGTTTCTTTCTATAATTTGCCTGAACATTCCGGTAGATTTTGCAACACTCTCTCTTTGCGCTAAGTATCATAGTTTACTTACGGTATTGATTTATTTGTGTGAATCCAAGAGAGATGCAGTGAGCCGAGGGGAGGGGGGTGGGTCACTCTTCATTCATGCACCAGCCTCAGGGCGTCTTCCTTACCTCTCCTTAGCTAGCAAACGAGAGAACTACTTAATGGATTTAGATCTTTTTTATTATATAATTTCCTTCAACATTCCGGTTGATTTTGCAACTTCTCTCATCGCACTAAGAATCATAGTTCGCTTGCAGGAGCAATATATCCACGCTAATCCAAGACAGAGGTTGCGGGCCGATTGGAGGGGTAAGCATGACGTGGGGAGTCGGTCTACCTCTGCGTTTTGGAGCGTAACTTGTCTCCAATTAGCTAGTGATATCTTTTTGTTGATTGATTTTTAAAGTTTGTCCTGTTTCACTTCTACACGGGCAGAGCCGCAGGGGATGGCTAGTTATTAAATAAAATGAAAATATATCTACAAGACTATTGATGAACTTGAGGAGACAAAATGGAAATTAAACTGCAAGACCATTGATGTACTTGAGGAGACAAGGCATTCATTTCATGTTTGTGTTTTTCTTTGTGGCCACACAAGTGCATTGAGAAAAAGTAAGGTTTTAAGTTTAATTTGAAAGAGAGCAGCTGATTTTGAAAATGGTGTGACCTTCAGACAGAATAAAACAGCTTGTTTACGGTACATCACTAAGTTAGCACTCTACTGACATTCAATTCTTTGTTCTCCTTCACAACTTGGAAAACAACAGCTGCCTCCCGGGATGTTGCAGCATGTATTCTTTTAATGTTTATGGATTTCATGTACTGTAAGTGCCATGTCAACGTAACTGAAAGCTTCAAGTAGAACAAGCCTCATTGTGAAGCCGGCTCGTGCTGATGTTCAGAATTAATATTTCCAGCCCACCACCGTATCTAGTCTATGATCAGCAGACCTGTCTTGACACATGGCCGGTTCACTGCCATATCACTAAAGTTTGCCTTCCTGTATGAAAAGCACCTGAAATGAGAGCTGGAGAGGAGCAGATGACATCTGGTGTAGAAAGCCTGAGAGTCGCATGTGGTGTTCAAAGCCTTCCTAGGTGCCATATTGGGAGGGTGTCAGCCACACCACCTCAGACGGGAGAAATGGTTAAGGGCTTAAGCTCATCTTGTTACCCGGTTCACAGTTCTTATCAAGTCGATTTATTATGATTATGATGCTAACACCTTTCTCCAAGTTAACTTGCAAGATCTGGATAGCTTAAAAATATTAAACTGATTTTGGTGGTGAACAGAACATAAATTGTTGCCACTATGAAGTACTTATCACCGTGAAGGACTAACAAATAAATGACTGAATGACAAGCGGTTCCACTGTGATGAATCATGCACCTTGTGTCACCATCTCAAAAGCATCAAATGACGCCAGCCAATCCCTGTGAACAATCGAACAATGAGCAGGGTGTGGTGGTCCCCCCAAGTGGAGTTTTAGGAGTCATGCTACGTGGCACATCTAAACTGTTCTGCAGGAGGGAAAGTGAACAGCATGATAACAGATGTGCAGCAGTTTAAAAATGATACGTGGTACCCTGAAAAAACCTTAGCGGGAACATGCAGTACATCTAGACTGGGATTTAATACAACAGAGAGATGTCATCGCCAGATGTTGTTCAACAGCAGGCCTGAGTGGTCGAGAAGGACCCCATAAATGTCTCCATATATATATACATAGTTGCTGATCCATTGACTATTCTGTAGGCAAGCATCAAGGATTTGAACTTAATATGTGCTGCTACAGAAAGCCCGTGTAGTGATCTGAAGAGAGGAGTTACATGTACCCACCTCTGTTGGCTGAACATGCTGCTGCATTTTGAATCACTTGCAGAGGCTGTGTGACACATATCGGTACTCCCACTAGCAGAGTGTTGCAGTAGTGCAGATGTGACAAAACGAAAGCCTGGACCAGGAGTTATGTGGCCTACTCTGTTAGATCCAACTTGATCTTGTGGATATTGTACAGAGTGCATCTGCAAGACTGAGAGGCCACAGGAACATGGTGGTCATCAGTCACCACCCCAAGGCTACATACCGATTTAGCAGTTGTTAGTCATAATGAACCAAGCTGAAAAGAGATGATGTACTGAACAGATGGGCAAGCTTGGATAACAAGAAGGTCCATCTTTGCAAAGCTGAGCTAGACATGGTGTTCCTTCATCTAGGTTCCAACATGAGTGAGCCATGCAGAGATTCTGGCTGATACTGTGTAGACTTATGAAAGAAATAAAAAATATAGTTGTATTATCCCATTATATAAAAAGGGTGACCGGGCAGATCCAAGCAACTATAGGCCAGTAAGCTTAACATGCATCACAGGACAATTAATGGAAGGAATTATTAAGGATAAGACTGAATAACACCTGGCAAGGAAGGAGTTATTAGGAACAGTCAGCATGGGTTCAGAAGAGGGAGGTTGTGTTTTACTAATATACTGGAATTCAATGAGGAGGCAACAAAAGGATACGATCAAAGTGGAGCAGATGAATTTATTAATCTTGACTTTCAGAAAGCATTTGATAAGGTGTCACATGAGATGTTGGGCATCAAACTAAAAGAAGTGGGAGTTCAGGGTGATATTTTTAGATGGGTGCAGAATTGGCTCAGACACAGGAAGCAGAGGGTGATGGTGCGACGAACCTCATCAGAATTGGCCGATATTAAGAGTGGTGACCAGCGGGGGTCAATGTTAGGGCCTCTTCTATTTTTAATATATATAAATGATTTAGATAGGAATATAAATAACAAGCTGGTTAAATTTGCAGATGATACCAAGATAGGTGGATTAGCAGATAATTTGGAATCCATTATATCATTACAGAAGGACTTGGATAGCATACAGGCTTGGGCAGATTTGTGGCAGATGAAATTTAATGTCAGTAAATGTAAAGTATTACACATAGGAAGTAAAAATGTTAGGTTGGAATACACAATATGAAAACTACATCTATTGAAACCAAAACAAATTAACTTAAACTACATTGTGATACTAGAAAAATAAATATAGAGTTAGATAAATGTTGATAAAAGTTAAGTAGTTTTTTAATTTTTAATAAATTTGCAAAAACCTCAAGTAAAATTTTTTCACGTTGTCATTATGGGGTGTTGTGTGTAGAATTCTGAGGAAAAAAATGAATTTTATCCATTTTGGAATAAGGCTGTAACATAACAAAATGTGGAAAAAGTGATGCGCTGTGAATACTTTCTGGATGCACTGTATAATAAAATATGGATCTATGCTACATAATTAATTAAAAAAGAACAAATTGGTATTAGTGGGCTGCTTTCAAAAAAATGTTAGGGGGCACGATTAAAACTGTTATGAAAACTCGGGTCGCAAATACGTAAAGGTTGAGAAACGCTGCCTTATGAGAAGGATTTAGGAGACACAGTGGACTCTAAACTATCGACTTCCCGACAGTGTTCAGAAGCAATTAAGAAGGCTAACAGAATAGTCAGGTTATATAGCTCCCTGATGTGTGGAGTACAAGTCCAAGGAGGTTTTGCTCAACCTTTATAACGCACTGGTGAGACCTCATCTGGAGTCCTGTGTGCATTTTTGGTCTCCAGGCTACAAAAAAGACATAGCAGCACTAGAAAAGGTCCAGAGAAGAGTGACGAGGCTGATTCCAGGGCTACAGGGGTTGAATTATAAAGAAAGATTAAAATAGCTGAGCCTTTACAGTTTAAGGAAAAGAAGATTACGAGGAGATATGACTGAAGTGTTTAAAATTATGAAGGGAATTGTGGATCAAGACTGTTATTTTAAAATGAGTTCATCAAGAACACGGGGACACAGTTGGAAACGTATTAACTCTTTCAGGGCTGATGTCGACTTTTGTCAAAAGGAGGAGTTGATGATGGTAATCAACTATAAACTGTGTCAAAACCAACCATTATGTTTTATTTGGACTCTCGTTGCTAGAAGGAAAGTTAGATTCATTGCTTTGACCGAGATTCCCTGCGCTGTCGTGAGTAGCAAGGCGCACACAACAGCAAAAATGGCACTGACATCTGCCAAGAGATCAAAGCGAATGCATAAAGCAAAATACTCCGTGGATGCCGCTTTGCGTTATCTCTGAACTGGACTATGACTTGTCGGACTCAGTTTTTGATACAAGTGATCGAAAATGAATGTGAGGTTCCAGCGTCAGCTGATCGGTCCCCAGCTAATCATGGTGCTGACCGTGTTCACCAGGGAGGACTTCCACTTAACAATGATAAGATGTAGAAACCAGATTATAATGCACTGCAACCGTGAACGCTGCTGCTGTCCCAGCCATGTGAAGATAGCCTGGCAGCAAGCCTGCCGCACATTCTTGGCAAACTGGCAGCAACAGACGTTTAGTGTTGATTTCTGAGTGAAACCGTTGTTTTTTAGAAAATATATTCAGCCCTCAAAGAGTTAAGGGTAAATTTCGCACAAACATTAGGAAGTTTTTCTTTACCCAAAGAATGATAGACACTTGGAATAAGCTACCAAGTAGTGTGGTAGACAGTAAGATGTTAGGGACTTTCAAAACTCGACTTGATGTTTTTTTGCAAGAATTAAGTGGATTGGACTGGTGAGCTTTGTTGGGCTGAATGGCTGGTTCTCATCTAGATTGTTCTAATGTTCTAATGCTTCATTACCATATCAGTGATAAGAGAAATGGATAAAAGGGCCTAGTGAGGAGTTGTCAATGGAGAAAAGGAGAGGGCCCAGCACCGATCCTTGGGGCAAACCCACACTTGCCTGGTTCACCTCTTCACCCCAGGACACATGGTAGGATCTTCCAAAGAGGTAGGACTCAAACCTCCTGAGGGCAGTCCCAGTGATGCCAAGATCAGAGAGGCTGGCATGGAGGATATGGAGGTTGGCCGTAACATCACAGCAGTTTTCCCCAACTTATGCTACAGCTTGGTCTCCAAAAAAAATCAGTTTTTTGAATAGTTTCTGACTTTAGAGGGGAGGCAGGTGCATTTAAAAAATGCTTTATAAGCATTTTGTAAATGCATTTATAAGCATAAAGCTCTAAAAGCTTTATACAATTTCTCTTTTGATTTTGTTTATGGAACTTTTTAATTATATTTCCTCTCTCGCATGCTTCCCCATTGTTAACAGCATTATAGGCCCCCAGCCAAAGTAGTGCCCTGGGGCCCCTGCTTTAACAACAAAAAAGGATTACACATAGGCTTCAGAAACATTGTGGGCCCCTAAAGCTCCTGGGGACCCTGGCCTCTGCCCTTTGTACTCATACGTTGAGACGGCTCTGGACGGGATAACAGGAAAAAGCACTCCCTGAAATCCATGGGTCACAGCACACTCAATATGTGAGTAGTCCAGCCTGTGGCCCAAGGATGTTTGCAGGAGGGCTTGCTGAATATCTGCTTTGGACTTGTCCCCTCTAGGACAAAGGAACTTAAACACCACTTTAAGCGGAAACTAATATAAAGTCAGCAATATGGAGGTCATCCAGCAGTCCAATTCCTGGCTTGCTTGCACATGAGCACGTTTGGAAACTCCTGTTTAGAACTGGAGGGGTTAATGGAGATCTTTGCCCATTTGTCTTCAGTTTTTGAATGTGCTTTGCATGCACTCCGTTAGTCACAATGGTGCGCTGTCTGCTCGGATTTGCATACTGTTGAGGCGTTTGTCTCTTTTGGAGCTAAACAAACGTCTTATCTGTAGCTGCTGTGGGATATCATAATGAAGAGGCTGATAAAGCAACTTGGAATGATTAATACAGTTGTGAGCTGTTTTAGATATGAAAGTGCTTTCTTGAGTGGCACATGGCTCTGCCTGAATTACCAATGCTCACCTCCAGCTTGCTGGGGCTCTTTAGTGCCATAAGTACTATCTGGCATGTGCCAAGAACTCCTTTAGTGGGTGAGAATAATATAAGGCCTTGGAAGCCTGCAGACCGTAGAGTGGCACCTCTTCAAAGAGGCTCACCATCTTTTTGGGGGAATGCCATTATTTCTGGGGTAACGCAGTGGCATATTGGTTAGATTTGTGTGTATGAAAGGTGTTATATAAATAAAACGTATTATTGTAATACAGTGCTGCTAGCTAACATCTCATCAGGCCCAAGTTCAATTTGCAACTTGAAGTATTTGGAGTTTTCGCTTTCTGTTCTTGACCCCTGAGATTTCTCCCAAGTCTTAAATAAGAACATTTTAGATTTATTGGTATGAATGAGTGTAGGTGTGCACTTCAAATGTTCCCCTGAGAGGCTGGTGTTCCACGCAGGGTTCATTCTAGCCTTGCATTGCCATTGATGAGACATTTTGAGGTCCTGACTCTCTGTGGTCATAAAAGATCAGGGTGTTAACATTTACGTATTTAGCTGACACCTTTATCCATGGTGACTGATGACTTTTGAGATACACTTGGTTATATTTATTTTGTTTTTCCAATTGGAGCACAGACAGGTCACACAGTAGCAGGACTTGAACCAGCATCAACAGGTCTGAAGACCAAAGTCTTTACCACTACGCTACACTGTCTGCTATATAAATGCTTCCTGATGCTCTAGCTAAATTGTCCACCAAGACCTGGTCATGGGCTGGTGCCCTGCCTGGGGTTTGTTTCCTGCCTTGTGCCCTGTGTTGGCAGGGATTGGCTCCAGCAGACCCCTATGACCCTGTAGTTAGGATATAGAAGGTTGGATAATGGATGGATGGATGGATGGACCTGGTCATTCTGGTCCCCTAATCACCCCCCATCCCTTAATGTCAAACACAGGCATTTTCCCACTGCTGCAACTTTGTTTGAGTTCTTGTATGATGTAAGCCCTGGGCCATGTGTTGTCCCGGGACGCTTTCATGTGCTGCATTTCCACCGCACAAAAGGAACTGTAAACTTTACACAAAATATGTAACATGCAAAGATGAGTGAGGCAGTGTGAAGTGAGGTATGTTCAGGAGCTCATGGTGGACCCCAGCATGGTGCATGTCATGGCACAATAGTTAGACGGCTATTAAGAGTGATGCCGTGCAATGTGTGACACGATGGCCACCACAAGGTTGCATGACATGGCACACTAGTGGCGATGTGTGGCACGATCACCCTATTTCTTCAAAGCAATGGTGAAGGGGAAGATTATTGATTGGCTAAGGTGCATGGCATGGTGCACCAGGGAGGCGGCTATGACGGGTGATGCAGTGTGGTGCTCCATCTTCACCAATAACTTTTCAACATCCAGCCTACTAACAGATTTGTATGACGGCACCAGTGCTTTTGAGCAACCAGTCCCACTCACAGTAGCTCCTGGTTGAACAAAAAGTACATACCTTGGAGTAGGAGCTAAAGAAAAGTACCAGGAACTACAAATGGACCGGGTTCTTGTGGTGGGAATGCTACAAAAGTTCCTGAGCTTCTAAAAAGTCCTTGGATCCTGAAAAACAGTTGCTGTGGTGGGACCGCACCTTATGTCTCTCATCTCTTCACCACCCATTAAATAATGTGTGGTGAATGCTCAGGTGCAAGAATACCTGCAGCCGCATCATCCAGATGGATGCTACAAATTGGTGGAGGTTGACATTGTTTCCCACTGTTAATGTAAAGCACTATGAGTAGGTCAGAAAAGAGCTATATCAGTATAATTAATTATTATTATTATTATTATTATTATTATTGTTTGCGTAGAGTTTGCATGTTCTCCCCGTGTCTGCGTGGGTTTCCTCCCGCAGTCCAAAGACATGCAGGTTAGGTGCATTGGTGATCCTAAATTGTCCCTGGTGTGTGTGCGTGCCCTGCGGTGGGCTGGCGCCCTGCCCAGGGTTTGCTTCCTGCCTTGCACCCTGTGTTGGCTGGGATTGGCTCCAGCAGACCCCCGTGACCCTGTATTTGGGATATAGCAGGTTGGATAATGGATGGATTATTATTATTATTATTATTATTATGTGATGAATGGCAATGAAACCACTCAGCGTGGACCATTTATCTTCTGAACCTGTGAGCTTGACTCAATTCTGTTCTACAGCTTGAGCAAAAAAAGATTAAGGAATAGGCTCACTGGCCAGACTCACTTGTTCAGGGCTGCTCATGAGCGAAGGACCATGTCACCCTACTGTAATAAATGATTCCATGGGAATGCGTGGAGAACATGCAAGCTTCACAGAGAAGGTATGTCAGCTGAAAAATCAGTCTGAAGAGCTGCACAAGGCAGTCTCAAGGGGTTAAGGGAGACCTTGGGTGACCCTGTGCTGGTGTTCTGGCAATACATAACATTTTAAAATATTTGAAAAGTATTATTAATATGCGTGTGTGGAAAGGGCTGATGGATTTTGGAGGGGAGAAGCTTTGCCGTTGTTGCCCTCCGAAGACAACTGACGCTGTATTCTGATAATGCCCAGTCCTGTGCCGAAGAATTCTAAAATGAGCATTTTATATATGCTGCTCCATGAGTTGGAAGTGTCCATCTGTCACAAATTCCTCGTTCACACCAAACACGTGTGTGGACATTTTCAGTTTTGCAGACTTAAGTTTCTGTGGCGCTCCGTTTATAGCCTGCGCTCGCCACAAACTTTGAACAGAAACCTGCATTTCTCAAACTTCCAACAGAGGGCAGCAGTGAACTGCGTAATCCTGCGACAAGCGGAGACGGCAAAGAATGATGCGACGGGACTCCCAAAGCCGTTAAAAAAGCACTGGAACCAGAAGAATCAGGGTTTGCTTTTTTCCCCTTTCTCGCATGCACATCTGCTTTGAATTTTGAGCCAGCAACGGATTCTGTTCCTGAAAATACATCGCTATCAGAGTCATCGTGTCATCAACAATGGTCAACACTGAAAAATACTTGAACTTGAAAAAGTGTTTTTCCTCAATTTGCATTACAAAGCAGTTTATGCACGCATTGCAGATCGACAACATACGCATATTGTATATCTGTCAAAATATTCAACCATTCATTGTATAAAATCGACTTTTCCTTCACGCCCTGTCCAGGGATGTTTCCGGTCGTGCGCCCAATCCTGCCGGCCGCGACATTAAATTAAATGGGGTGGATTGGGTTTCTCCGTAACATGAGAAAGAGTGAAGAGTCCGTGTGTAAAAGGTAATGAAGTAGGCTACATGTGGGAAGTGACACAAAAGGAAAAGAAACTATGAACACTGGTTAACCGCAATGAGATTAGAGCAGCGGCCATGACGAGTCAATGTCAGTGACCAGGGTAAGCTCAGATAGGCTTCAACAGCTGCTCATCGTATCAGGCTGTCAGAAGAAATGGACATTGTGTCACAAGGCAAGGCCTGGAACTGAGAACTTTGTGAATCATTATAATGTAGTGACCATAAATGACCAAGGCTCATCTCCGTCTTTACCACGTTTCTGTCTTACCTTTGGCATGGATAGGCAGCCTTTCCTTCCAGCATCAGAGACCGGTAGAAAGCCACCCTGGATTAAATGCTAGCCTACTGCAAGTCACACACATTAAATCTTCATCTGAACTTGTACTTCCTCTGATTACTGAAGAAAAACTACACACACTTGAAATGAATGTGCAAAGTCCACACAGGTTACCACCCTAGCAGTTCAGGTAGTGCTAACCACGATGATGGTAAAATCAAAATGAAGGTGCTTTTTCAGAACAGTGCCATAAGAGAACATTTTTTTGTTTTCCAAAAGAGCCATCCATCTTTTTAGACCTTTAGCAGCTTCCGTCAACAGATTTGAACAGTTTTGAAATACAGCTGGGTTTTTTATACTATACAGGCTACGCTCCACTGAGTGCCCTGTCACCCCCGGAGTGTCCCCTGGATGAAGGTACACAAAGCAGTGGTGCTCCACAGGACCACAGCGCTCGAGAAGGAATATAGGGGCAGAGGAGGTTAAGGAGAAAGAGAGGGGCCAAATCACAAAGAGATCTGAATGCCAATAAAAGTAAACCTTCAGCTGTATGTAACATTGCATAAGTAGACAAAGCAGATGTTGGAGAATGGGAGTCGCAGTGGTAGCGCTGCTGCCTTGCAGTACGGAGATCATGGGTTCTCATCCCGAGTCCTCCTTGCGTGGAAGTGGTTTGAGTAGTGAGAAAAGCGCTGTATAAATGTAAAGAATTATTATTATTATTATTAATATGGTTCTGACTGCAGCTGAATTGTGGACATACTGCAGTCTATTCAGTGCACAGCAAGACTCTAAGAGGAGAAGTACTTTGCAGTAGTCCAGCCATCAGGTCACAAAGGTATGTATGGGAGGTCTCAGTAGCCACAAGATTAAGAAAAGAATGTAATCCATCCATTATCCAGCCCGCTATATCCTAACTACAGGGTCACGGGGATCTGCTGGAGCCAATCCCAGCCAACACAGGGCGCAAGGCAGGAAACAAACCCCGGGCAGGACGCCATCCCACCGCAGGGCGCACACACACTCCCACACACCAAGCACACACTAGGGACAATATTTAGAATCGCCAATGCACTTAACTTGTTATGTGTTTAAAATGAAACAATGCTGTCCTAGTGACATTTATTTATTATGTGCATCAAATGAAAGAGTGGGATCCAAAATAACACTAAGGTTTTTCACCTCTGCTGTGCTAAGTATTAGAAACCCAGGAATACAGGTAGACAGTGGTAGGTGGACCCTTATCTTGAGTGCTGCATGAGAGCTTGTCGCAATTTAGGTTCAGAAAGTTTTCATACATCCATACCTGAATATCATATTAACAATCTGCCAATCCACAAGAAAGAGACAACTGAGTAGGTATAAAGTTCATATACAGTTCATTTCATGATCATCAGCATAAATGTGAATGTTCTGGCCAAGAGGTAAGCAGACCCAACACAGAAACACCATGTGGCAAATAAGATGAAGCCGACCTGAAGTTACCAATAGAAACAAACTGATCTTGACAACAAAGGTAAGACTTGAACCTGGGCAGCACTGAGTTAGTGACACCAACTAGATGTTCCAAGAGATCCAACAGGATCTCGTGGCTAATGGTGTCAAACACAGCAGAGAGATCTAACAACGTAAGAACGTGAAGCTTTCCAGAATCGGTAGCCAATAGTAAATCAGTAAGTATTATGACAAATTCAGTCTCGGTATATGGTGCTTTGACCTGAAGCCCATTTGAAATATCTGAAACAAATTATTATAGATAAATCAGCTTGTAGTTGTCTAGCAACCACACATTCAAGTAATTTTGACAAAAATCGCCAGCTTGAGACTGGAGTAGGAAGTTGCTATAGTCCAATATACATTCAAGAGTTCTGTTTTGTCCACGTATTAGGATGCTTTTCAAAGCCCGAACAACCAACTTCATATGCAAAGAACCCTAATTAGAATGTAACGAGTCTTTGCCAAGCAATGGTCAATGAAGAGCCACACAGCCCAGTAAAGTTCCAGTAAAGAAGCAGTATTTTTAAGAGTGTAGTCAGACAGAAGCTGCACCGGACTCGGTTTGTGTAATATCACACATATGTTGGTACGATTAGAACCCATGTCAGGGTGGCAGTGAGAATCACTAACTGCTGCACCACGGTGCCACTCACACTTTATTATAAGCTTGCCACTTTTCTCATGTACCTAGAATAATATGGATATGGCGTCTAACATGTGCAGCACCAGCGGAAAATGCCTTTAAACAGCACTTTGCAAATATTTATGATTTAAAATATTTACACTTTTGACACATATAAGTGTCAGGCAGTGTGGCCTTTTGATTCAAATACCAGTACATTAACATTCCCCAAACCATTTAATCCAATTAAGGATCACAGGGAGCTGGAGCCTACCCTGGCAGCACTGGCAAGAAGCAGAGAACAATCCATCATAGAATCTGATTAACGTACTGGACTTTCTATTGCAACTTAAGGCTCCGTCACTGACTCACTAAATGTATAACCCGAGGAAGTCACTTAATCTGCCGCTGTTGCGTTTCTAATAGAATTCAAAACATTATGTTACACCTGTCAAATGCCTGGGGTGGTGTGAACTATGGAAGGTGCTAACAGAAAGCAGAAGGTTTTTCATTCATACGCCACTTGTGTCTCATTTTGTTGCGTTGGACTAAATGTGTAACTTGGTGGCATTTTGGTTATACAGGGTGTCACAAAAACGACTGTAAGACATTGAGGAGGTTTGAGGCAGCCACCCGTATAATTGTTCCCGGCTGCAAAACTGATTCAAAAACAAAGAAATGTTCATTCAGCTGAGTCCAAAACTAAACTGATTCTCTTGAGACAAGATGGCAGCTTTAAAGGCCAGTGGTGGAAGTGATGTCATCAATACCGGAACCGGAAGTGACGTTATTGGCTGCCCCAGAGCCGGGCGGGATTTCCCTAGAATGGTCTGCAAAAGACCGAGAGGGAAAATTAGTGCACTTCGCCACCCCCTGGTCTGGCATGGAATCACATGTATTCAAGCCCTTTAGCTGTCTCCTAAACACACGTGTGTGACAAGGGCTATTCAAAATGAAAGATCAGATTTCAAAAATTTATTTCAAACAAACTGTATAAGACAGAAACACATCACTGGATAGAGGAGAGTTCAAAGTTTGGTCCTATGGTCCTTGAGGCTGCATGCACTCAACATGAGCACCATGTGTAGCGCGACAAGCATCAAAACGGTAGACCATTTCTTGCCACACACACACACACACGAGTCAACTGGTCCCTAGTTACTGAATTCACAGTTTCCTCAATTTGATCTTACAAATCTTGAAGATTAGCAGGCATAGGTGGAACAAACACTTTTTCTCTGATGTACCCCCATAGATAAAAATTGCAGGGGGTAAGGTCTGGAGACCTGGGAGGCCATAGATGTTGAGCAAATTCTTGTTGTCCACCTCTTCCAATCCATCGTCCAGGAATGGTGTCGTTCAGGTAACACCGGACCTCCACTCAAAATGATTTCACTTGTGGTGTTGTAGCCATTTTACTATAAATGAGAAACTGCGCTCAGTGGCTTTCACTAGTACTTTTAGGCAGGCTTTTAAACTTTGAACTTTCCTCTATCCAGTGATGTGTTTCTATCTTATATAGTTTTCCTGAAATAAATTTTTGAAATCTGCTCTTCTTATTTTTGAATAGCCCGGCATTATGCTTGCAATGTGCTCTACAAAGACCTGCATGAAGAAATGAAAAGCGCATACTGTCATGATGATAATTTGTTAAGTCTGATACTGAATTTCAGTGTGTAAGCATATGATTATATAATTATGTATATACTTATATGTTGTGTTCTCATTTGCTGACAAAAATAATGTTAATAAGGCATTATGCTGTCAAGATTTGTTTAAGATAAATCATGAGATTCATTATGTTTTATTGTGTGTTTAACTTGATTTGTGTATTTACGTAGGTAAATGCTGAATTGTTACTGCTAGCAAATTATAGTTCTAAATATGCATAAGTGCTAAGATCTTGTACACATTAATTGCTATCACAAAAATGCATTTCATTGAATATACAAAGACTTGGGTTCGCTTCCCGGGTCCTCCCTGCGTGGAGTTTGCATGTTCTCCCCGTGTCTGCGTGGGTTTCCTCCGGGCGCTCCGGTTTCCTCCCACAGTCCAAAGACATGCAGGTTAGGCTGATTGGTGATTCTAAATTGGCCCTAGTGTGTGCTTGGTGTGTGGATGTGTTTGTGTGTGTCCTGCGGTGGGTTGGCACCCTGCCCAGGATTGGTTCCTGCCTTGTGCCCTGTGTTGGCTGGGATTGGCTCCAGCAGACCCCCGTGACCCTGTGTTCGGATTCAGCGGGTTGGAAAATGGATGGATGGATGGATGAATATACAAACCCATCCATCTATTTACTGTACACATCCATTATTGACTTTCAAATTTACAAATCCCTTTATCCATCTATACAATATTTATTTTGACATTCTTAATCCTATTCAAAATTTTGTTATGGTGGAGCCTTTCCAAGCACTTTCAAGCACAAGGTAGGAACTAAAGCTTAGCTGAGCTTCCAGGACATTGCCATGCACACTCATTTCAGGCTTGTAGGATAATTTAACTCTATAATATTTATAAATGTATATAACACATGTGCTACATAATTATAAATTTAATTGAGCATGATTCCTAAGAGTGGCACAGTGGCACAATGGTTAGCTTTATTTCCACACAGCTCCATGAACCTGGGTCCAGCTCCCTTTTGTGTGGTTTTCTGTGGGTACTTCGGTTTCCTCTTAAAGACCTGCATATGAGGTTAGCTGGTAGCTCTAAGCTGGCACAATAAGAGTGAGCGTGTTTATGTATGTCATGTCATGAACTGGCACCCTATCCAGGGATGGTTCGGTCTTGGGGTTAGCATCATCTCCTTAAGCTCATAACAGCTTTAAGTTCTATAAAAACAGAAGCCATGTTTGAAAAGACTTTATAGTGTTCATTGCTTTTGTCTTTGTTCTTGTGGCAGAGCACATTGTGAAAGTTACTTCAAAACATAAAAGCAGAATACAAAAGTAATGGGTGGAATTTGACATGAAAAGATTACAAAATAGTAAAAATATTTTATAAAAATAAATTCAAAGGTTTGTTGATTTTCAAGGCAATCATAAACAGAACAAACTATAAGAAGATGAGTACAAAACACATTCCTTTACCTTCTAAGGAACAGCATTTCAAGGTAGAATTGTGCATCAATCACAAATCAGTTTTGGACTAGACTTGCTGGTCCAAATGATATAAAAATGAGCTGTTCCCGGAAGGTCAGCCAGTCAGTCAATTTTCCAACCTGCAATATCCTAACACAGGGTCACGGGGGTCTGCTGGAGCCATTCACGGCCAGCACAGAGCGTAAGACAGGAACAAATACCGGGCAGGGCGCTGTTTCCAGAAGGTGGTGTTGAATTTTGATTCAGAATTCAGAAAGTTGATTGTTTATGTTTATTCTTGGGCCATTTTGGCAGTCTTTTTGTTTTAAGTAAATCAAGTGACCTGGCTGGTACCCTAACTATTTTCCAGACTACTCATCTTTTCTTCTCGGCCTTGGTACAAGTTCTTAAGGCCATAAAAAGGCAGGAAACTTGACTTGAAGGCTTGCCACTGTGTGCATTTCTTCTGTGTAGCTTTGTTATCATGTGCTTTTTTCAACAAGCTTTTGTCATTGCATAAGTGAAGAAGCACACTTGTGGCACCAATACTTAAGAAAGAGCTCTTCAGTACAACACCTATTAGATTCCTTCAAGTTATGTGACTGTGCTTCTCAGAGCTTAAGTTCTCACGAAATATTGCGAGAAAGAGTAGAAAGTGAGGACCTGGACAATAGATTGTATGTTGCCAGGGAGGTAAGATCACAGATATTTTGGCACTTTGCTTCTCTAAAAGGTATTCTTGCAGAAATGCCAAGAAGCACATTACCACAACTATTCTGTAATATCACCTTCAATATAAAAGCCTAAAATATCAGAATCTACCTGCAGGGCAATTTTAAGTTCAGAGAATGAGTTGTGATCCTTGTACACTTCAAACAGGACTCCTTCAAGGGCAACTTGTCTGTTGTCCGCATAACTCCCGAACAATCTTTGCCTGTTGTGGAAAGACCAAGCCCAGCACAAAGAAACTCTTAAGATACACAAGCAATAACTCCTTTAACCAAGAAGCCCCAATTACGGCGAAACACGTATACTCTATAACTTGCCTATGATCTGCTTCTTGTAAATGAGAGGGTGTGGTGGATGTTTACTGAATAATATAGATTATATTGTGATTGTGATTCAGACAAATATATATATATATATATATATATATATATATATA
>JANRMT010062840.1:5163909-5188336 GCA_026402145.1 Polypterus bichir lapradei | reverse complement strand
ATATATATATATATATATATATATATATATATATATATATACTATATTAAAGTCTGAGAACTCTTTAGCCAGTCCCCCCGCCCACAGATTACAGCAAAACAGCCTGTGCGGAATGAAATAAGAAGGCAAATTAAAGCAGCTGATAAGTAGATTGTCAATGAAGTAACAAACAAAGAAAACAGCATGATAGCTTATCATTAAAAAATAAGAATATCAAACAAGTGTATGATCACAGGGCACAATGAATAAACAAACACATCAGAATCCTTTCTTTATGCAAACAGTTCAGTTTGTGATTGTGATTGCAGACATAACGCAAGCCGAATATGAATGAGATGTCAGAGGCGTCAGTTCCAAGTAAACAGAGATTCACTTCAGTCTCACCCAGTGTGTAACTCAGCTAACTGCAGTTGTTGTCTTCTCCCACACTTGTGGTAACACATAACATTTAATAGCAGGGTGCTTGGGCTTTTCTCTTCTGGCACTTTCCGCTAACACCATTATACCACTGTAGTCTTTATTTGAAGATGAGGTATGATCACTGGCACTTTCTCTTCTAGACTGCCACCTTCTTCTCCTCTGTCTTGGTATTAGGTTGTTGTTGTTTTATTGCTAATGTCGTCTCCATCTTTTTTGGGTTCTTTTTAAGTTACCCTTTTCCAGACACTTGATTTTTCAGTTGAGCTGTGAAAGGCATCGGGTATCAAAAGTCGAAACAAACACACAGATAAAATTTTGAATATACTTAATTGCAGTTAAGAAGATTGCAATGCTATACAATAATGTAACACTATTTGACTCCATCAATATAGAAGAATGCCTAAGTGTCATATTTAACAGAAAATAAAGAATAAATTAGACTGTAAATTTGCATTAGCAATTTAGTATTATTTATATTGAGTGCTAAATTATTTCTAGGAGGTCTGATACAGATACAGTTTATCATTTTCTTTATTTTTCAGGACTCAATATTCTATTTTTTCTTCTATGTAGTATAATACAAAGTCATAAATATCAATATTGAATTTTTTTTTCATGTTTTAATTCATCCTCAGCCCTGATTTCATTACTTTCAACACGTGTACATTTGTGTCTGTGTGAACAGATCAATGGTCATCATAAACCAGGCATTCTAATAGCAACCTTGAAACAACAGAACTCGACTGATTTTTAACAAAATTGAATCAAGGTAACTAAATACGATTTCTGTTTTTCTACTGGAATTGACCCCAAAGTTTCCTTTAAAAAAATGCTTAAAAAAACTTCACAGAAAATTACAATGTGTACAAAATTTCATTCAAAGCATTTTTCGATTTCTCCAATTTTTTTGTTCTGCCTTTATTTTACCTATACCCTGAAGGAGAATTATGTTGTTCATGGCACTGCTGCATTGTTATTCAGAACTGTAAGTGGTTGGAAATAAAAATATTTACAGTATTTGTTTGAAATGTTTTTTTGAAATCCTCAGCCATTTGGGTACAATGGATGGAAATCAAATCACGAGCGAGGAGGCCTGACATGTTCACTTTGGCGACACCAAATTCTTCTCAGCCTCTTGTACTTAACAAATGTTTTTTCTGTGTTTTCTTCTGTCAAGTGAACACTGATGGTGGTTTTGTTATTTTTAAATGTAGGTCTTGGAACATAGATGAGTTACTAACAGAAGGAATATGGAAAAGGCTGCATGACCACCTGGGTCATATTTTGTCTTGTATTTCTTTTAAATGAAAAAGTGATACACTTTAGAGTCATGGTACAAAAATAGGGAAGCAGGACAGGGAGATCAACAGCACGGCATGGAACAAGGAAGAAATACAGAAGGTGAAAACAGTCCAGAAGGTAAAGAAGATTTGCCTAAAAATACAAGTAACTTCAGGGCAGTTTTGTCCAGAACAGACCATTCAGTCCAGCAGCAAAGCTCACAGATCCCATTAACCTAATTCCTGCAGAATAAAATCAAGTCGAGTTTTAAAGATCCCTAAAGTCCTACCGTCTACCACTCTATGTGTAGCTCATTCCTATGGTTCTCTGTGTGAAGAAAAGCTTCCAGACATTTGTGTGAAATTTACCATTAACAAGTTGACAACTGTGTCCACATGTTCTTGATGAATTCATTTTAAAGTACCAGTCTTGCTCCACAGGACTAATTTCTTTAATAATTTAAAACCCTTCAGTCATGTCACCTGTTACCCTCCTTCACCTAAACTGAAATGGCTCAGATCTTTTAATCTTTCCTCATAACTCATCTCCTGGAATCAGCCTAGTTGCTCTTCATTGGACCTTTTCTAGTGCTGTTATGTCTTTTTGGTTAACTGGAGACCAAAACTGCACCCAGTACTCCAGACGAGGTCTCACCAGTGTGTTATAAAGCTCAAGCATATCCTCCTTTGACTTGAACTCTGTACAGCACGTTATATAAACGAATATTCTGTTAGTCTCCTTAATAGCTTCTGTCCACTGTCTGGGTGTAGATAGTGAAACATTCACTAAGAATCCCAGGTCCTTCTCATGTACAGTACGTTGAAGTTTTGGACCTCTTATTGTTTATTGAAATCTAACCATTGTACTTCCTACGTGTAATACTTTACATTTATTTACATTGAATTTCATCTGCCAAAAATCTGCAAACAATCTTAAGTCTTTAAGCTTGACGCGCAACGTCAATTGGAACCTTATCAAATACTTTCTGAAAATCAAGATAAATGATTAGTTCTATGTGCTCTCCAAAGGTTTTGTGGCCTGGTAGTGCAACCATTTTAAGTAGGAAGAGATTTTTCAGAAGCTCCCAGAAATAAACTCCAAAACGGCGACTCCAGGGTAGTTACCAGCCAGTACACTTCAGGTCAAGAGTAAGGTGAGGACCAACTAGCCTTGTGGCTCAAGAGTTAGGTGTGAGAGAGAAATTGATTATTGAATTTTTGACATGGGATATCAGGGAAGCCACCAAATTGTTTGGGTAGATATTGACACGTTGCATAGCCAAGCAAAGCGAGGCAATTAAAATATATATTTTTTTAATTTATTACCTTGTCCTTGTTTATTTATTGCTCTAATTTTATTTAAACTGCTCTCTCCTCTGCACTGTTTAACTGCGCGACTTAGCACCAGTAGGAGGCACTCTGTTACAACAGGATTAATAATAATTAGAATTACATTCAGCCTGGAGGTCTGGATTCAGATGAGCTCTGAGCACAATAGTTGCTTCACCGTTGCTGCGGATTAATATGTGACAGGCAAATCTTCACCTGTACATCTCCTCTGGCACATATAATTAAGTAGGCATGGCTTTTGTCTAATTCTTTTTCTGGGAACAATTTGGGAAAAAAAGCAGCCATATATTTTAATCCATATGTTTCAGCCAAACCAAAGCTCTTTGTCTTGTGTTGTCATTTAGCTGGCTAACGTCTCTCTGACCTTAATGAGTTTCTTCAAACTGTTGATCAGACTCATAACTGTGCTTGCTAAATCATATTTATCTAGAGAAATAGCTTCCCATCAAGACCGTTAATATCATCTCCAAAATCTTCCACAAAAGACACAGTGCCTGCCTTGAGTGTAGCACAAAAAAAAAGTAAATTGCATGAAATATAGCTGTAAGCTTTGAAAAGATCTTATTACATAGGCCTGCGATACAGATCTCTGTTAAAATAATATTTAGCACATGCTGCACTTTTAATTAACTATTAATACTTTAGCAAAATTAAAAACAGAGGATGTCTAAACCCAGGTTTTTATTTGGCGCTGACCCCTGTCCCCCAGCGTGCGTGTCAAGGGGAAGTTGGATGGTGGGGGTATTCTGGTACCGACCTGTCAAGTGTCATCTCCATGCCTTGCAGATGTTACTGTTCAGCACTGTCATTTTTGAAAACAGAAAACAGTGCCTGAGGATGCCCTGCACCTCCCCTCAGTGTCCTGCCAGTGACCCAAGTAAATAAATGATGATATCAGGGGGTCTTACTAGCCTGGGGATACCCCACATGTCCTCACAGTGCCCTTGTAGTGACCCAAAAGAACAATACATGTGGAAGAGTAGTGTAAGATGGGGTCACCTGGCATTTCATCTATGCACGCAGACACTGGTGACCCCACACAAAGCGGTGCTCTTTGAGGTTTGCTCTAAGACTCTGATGACCTACAGTAGTTTGTCTTTTCTTCATGGTGGTACTGGGGACCACAGATGTTCCCTGAGGTGCCATCTAAATGAGGGTGACCAGCAATAGAATGTCCTCTCTTTGTCCTGGCACTGGTGAGATACACAAAATGGTGCTGTTTGAATTGCAGCCCAGATTTGAGGTTAGAGTCCAGTAGTATGTCCTCCTCAATTATTAGTGAGAAATAGTGAAGTCTAAGTTTGGTGAGATTTCTGGGACTACCTTACTTACGCATGCTGCTTGTGACCTTCATAAAATGCTAATCCACAAAATGCAGCTGAAACTTGGAGTGATCCACAGCAGAATGTCCTCTCTTCACATTGGCACTGATGATCCAAACAAAGTGATGCTCCCAGAAATGTAGACCAATTCTGTGGTGATGTCCTAAATTATCTGAACAGGGTGACCTATGCAAAGCGTTCCATTCTAAGCCTGAGGTGACTTGAGGTCATATTTCCTCTCTTCATGCTGATCCTGGTGACCCACATAAAGTGATGCTCTTGAAGTGTGGCTTCTCCTCATTACCAATGCAAATTATCCACACTAAGCACAATAAGGTGCAGTCTAAATCCTGGATAGCCCAGTAAGGAATGTGCTGGAGCCTCACTGTAGGGTTATCTAACTCTGGGGTGAACTCCATTAGTGTCTTCTGTCTGTTCTTTGTCAATCAGTCTAAAATGATAATCCTTAAGGGGCAGCTTAGATTTAGGGTGAACTTTGCTAGCATGTCTTCACTATAGTCTGATGCTATGTAATATGATGTAGTGGTTAAGGATTTGAACTTCAAATCCTAAGGTTGTGAGTTCAAATCACGATACTGATATGGTGTGACCATGACAAATTCACTCCACCTGCCTGTACTCCAATTGGAAAAACAAATGAAATATAATTAATTGTATCTCAGATATTGTAAGACACCTTGGATAAATGTGTCAGCCAAATAATAAGTAATAATAATAATGACCCAATGATGTGCAGCATAAACCCAGTAGACTGTGCATGGTACGTCTCCATTTTGAGATGCCATCACCAGTAAATGTCCAAATCATAGCTACAGGGGCACAACTACAAGGGCCTCCTGGACTGTCAGACTGATCCATTTCATTTCCACCACTCACAGTTAGGCTGGCCTATTGATTAATGCATCAAAGTGTAAAGACCCCAATATTGAGTTATGGTGTCAACTCAAGTTAGCCATTTCTATGGCTTGCCTTTTGTAGCTTTTCATTTTCTCCTGTGTTTCCTCTATTTTTATTCTATTTCATTTAGAACATTAGAAAATTAGAACAATCTAGACGAGAACCGGCCATTCAGCCCAACAATGCTCGCCTGTCCAATCCACTTAATTCTACCAAAAAAAAATGAAGTCGAGTTTTGAAAGTCCCTAACATTTTACTGTCTACCACACTACTTGGTCTCTTATTCCAAGTGTCTATCGTTCTTTGTGTAAAGAAAAACTTCCTAATATTTGTGCAAAATTTACCCTTAACATGTTTCCAACTGTGTCCCTATGTTCTTGATGAACTCATTTTAAAATACAAGTCTCGATCCACTGCACTAATTCCCTTCATAATTTTAAACACTTCAATCATGTCACCTCTTAATCTTCTTTTGCTTAAACTGTAAAGGCTCAGCTCTTTTAATCTTTCCTCATAATTTATCGCCTGTAGCCCTGGAATCAGCCTAGTCGCTCTTCTCTGGACCTTTTCTAGTGCTGCTATGTTCTTTTTGTAGCCTGGAGACCAAAACTGCACACAGTACTCCAGATGAGGCCTCACCAGTGTGATATAAAGCTTGAGCGTCACCTCCTGTGGCTTGTACTCCACACACTGTGCTATATAATTTGACATTCTGTTAGCCTTCTTGATTGCTTCTGAACACTAGCGGGAAGTCGATAGCTTAGAGTCCACTATGACTCCTAAATCCTTCTTATAAGGTGTACTCTCAATTATCAGACAGCCCATTGTGCATTCAAACCTAAATTTCATCTGCCACAAATCTGCCCAAGCCTGTATACTGTTCAAGTCCTTCTGTAATGATATAACAAATTCCAAATTATCTGCCAATCCACTTATCTTGGCATCATCTGCAAACTTAATCAGTTTGTTACTTATTTTCCTATCTAAATCATTTATATATATTAAAAATAGCAGCGGCCCTAACACTCACCCCTATGGAACGTCACTCTTAACATCGCCTAATTCTGATGAGGTTCCTCGCACCATCACCCTCTGCTTCTTGTGTCTGAGCCAATTCTGCACCCATCTAAAAACATCACTCTGAACTCCCACTTCTTTTAGTTTGATGCCCAACATCTCATGTGGCACCTTATCAAATGCTTTCTGAAAGTCAAGATTAATAATATCATATGCTCCACTTTGAGCGTATCCTTTTGTTGCCTCCTTATAGAATTCCAACATATTAGTAAAACACAACCTCCCTCTTCTGAACCCATGCTGACTGTTCAGTAAAACACCTGTCCTTGCCATGTGTTGCTCAATCTTATCCTTAATAATTCCTTCCATTAATTTTCCTGTGATGCATATTAAGCTAACTGGCCTATAGTTGCTTGGATCTGCCCTGTCACCCTTCTTATATAACGGGATGATATTTGCCATTTTCCAGTCATTCAGAATCTCCCCAGTGCACAGTGACTTCCTAAAAATATGTGTCAAGGGTTTATATCTGTACTCACTAGCCTCCTTAAGAACTCGAGGGTAAATATTATCTGGTCCTGGTGATTTGTTTGATTTCAGCCTGTTTAATCTGAGCAGCACTTCTCTCTCCACACTTTCCAAATCCCTCAGTACCTCCTTAGTAGTCCCACTTACCTTGGGAGGTTCCCTTTTTCTCTTTGTCTCCCTGTTTCTCTTTATTCTTCTATTTGTGTCTAAAGTGATTATAATTTGCTACTATTTGTTTTCTCTATTTAAATAACTGAAATGGGATCCTCTACTTTATCCATGTCAGATCGCTTTTTTTTAAAGCTGTTGCTTACGCCTTACATTACAGTGCATTTACTTCTTTGGCTGACGCTTTTATCCACAGCGACTTACAACATTTATGATACAATTGGTTACATTTCTTTTAGATTTCTTCAGTTTGAGCACAGGCAGGTGTAGTGACTTGCTGATGGTCACACAGTGGTGTCAGTAGTGGGATTTGAACCCACAACCTCTTTTTAGAAGAGATATGGAGTGTCTGCTGTTATTAGTCATTAGATGAAAAGTATTGCCTTAAATACATTTTGTGGTTGAAGGTCGGTCTTTCTTTTCTGTCTGTCCATATTGTTGTGGATTATTTACTTTTGGTATCCTATTAAATAAGAATTAGAGTTTGCCTTCAACTTGGGAACATTTTTTTGGCAGTATAAAGGATTGCATGTTTTTGTATTAACAAGTAGGAATTGGCAAATAAAAATCTAGATGTTAGAAAACCATTCAGCCCTCGTTGGATTAACCTGCCTAGGCAGCCCATGTCTGAGTATCAGGTTACATCCCAGTGGTGTAACATGTCAAAAAAATAATAACTTACTTCACTTTTAACAACCTTTATAGTGATACAGGTGAGAAGTTACAAAGCAGACATGGAGATGTCTTTAGTTTTGAAAACTGAGAACAAGTCTAATTAGTTAATCCATTCATGGCGCCCTGCCAGAGTGCTCATGCAAGGCCTGGTCTCAGCATACTTCAGCTATTTAAGGTGTCAGTGAGACAAAGCTTCTGAACATATTTTAGGGTTTTAGGACTGTACAAGTCCCAAATGACATCACCTGCTAAAGGCTTGGGTCGCCATGAAGAAGCTGATGGAGACAGCCGTGGACATGAGGAAGTTTGGCGTGGCCTGCTCAGCACTTTGCCACAACAATCATCACCAAGAAAAGTGCCACAGAAAGGGAGATGAGATCGGATGGAAGTGATAAAGAGAAAGATGAAGGACTTGTACAAAGGTAATTTTGCAGAATTTACATATGTAGATGGTAACTTTTATCAAAAGCAGGGCTGCATGGTGGTGAGTACTGCTACACCACAGATCTTACATTCCTGGTGTAAATTCTGAATCCAATCATATTCCATGTGTAGTGCACACATTGGCGTTTCCTTTGGGTAGTCCAGCTTTCCTTTCCCATCCTCAAAGAAGTGCTGGTTGGGTGTACTACATATTGGTCTTGTTTCAGACTGTGTGTGTGTGTAAGTGTTGTAATAACTTTTCTCAAATAATGAAGCATTAACACAAAGGAAAAAGATTTGGGTACCGTCCCCGTATAATGTTCATTGGACAAGAAAAGAAAACGCAAAGCCTTTGCAGTAATCAAAAAACATGTATAGCAATTGATAAAATAACAGTCAAAAATGGCGTTTATATACAGAGTACAAAATTGAGATGGGAAGTGAGCTGGCAGGAGATGACGTCAAAACTGTGGGACAGATATCAAAGGTGAACTGGCAGTGAGGTAATGACGAAAGTGATTTCATCAGATGGAGTCGGTAGTATCGTGATTTAGAAGGGCTGGAAGTAACGTCATCTGGAGGTGCCGGAAATGACATCCTGGTAGCCATCTTGGAACCTGGAAGTAAGTAACGTTTTATTTCTCTTCTTTTTGTCTGATGAAAAGAGAGAGAGAGACATTAATATTGCACATCAACCCTTTGTCTCGTAATGTTTCACTCACCTTTACTTTGGGCTTGTTGACTGCCTCCTAAGTGCACGTGTGTGACAGTGTGTATGAGTGAGCCCCACGATGGACTGGAGCTCAGTCAAAGAGTTCATTCTTGCCTTATGCCCGGTGTTTCCTTGATAGGCTTCAGCTTCCTGCAGCTCTGAACCTGATCAAGCAAATTTGACAAAGTTTTGTTATCTTCTTTTAATTTAAATGTGCCCTGAAGATCCATTTGCTCCCTATTTTAAACTGGGGGCACTCATGGTTAACACAACTTGTTCAGTGTCACACAAAGAGTCATCTTGCTTTGCCCCATTTATGTACAAGCAGGGAAATGACCAATTCTGGACCTGTTTGAAGAATGGCTTTAGGCTGCGCTGCTATCTTATCATGCCGCACACTAAAAAAGAAGAAAAGCCAAATGGGAACAAGTGAGAAGAGACATGCCAGGCCCTTCATCAGTCTATCTTTATATAGCAGCATTGGGAGAAACACAGGAAGCAATCTTGGACAGGACAGTAGGCTATTGCAGTGCACACTTAAGTACACCCAATCTTACATTTTCAATTTGTAATGTGCTTGTGTACATGCAGGAGGAAAACCAAAATACCCAGAATAAAATTCACATAGACACCTAGACATATAGAGAACATGCAAAATCCATACAGGCAGTGCTCAGGCTTGATTTCAGATCTAAGATTCTGGAGCTGTGAAGCAACAACACAAACAACTGTGCCACCCCAGGCAATTCAAATTACGTGCTTACTTTAATAAATGAATTTTGTATTTAATTAACTTTAATTTAAATTTAATTTAACACATCAGATTATTAATACATATTAATCCTGTACTTGGCTCTTTGTCAGCATTAGTCTCATGACTTGGTTGCTAATGATCAGCTGAATATCAACCCCTTAAGTGAACTTCTGTGGTGATATTAATGATTTAGCAGAAAGGTGTTCCACAATGGTGCGGAGACAATTGTGTACTTGGTCACAGAAAGACTTTTCGGCTCTCCGCTCTACCACTTTGATTCTTTCTTCTTCATAATAATTTATAGCCCTGGTTAGTTCAACCCTAGCTAGTGATTTCGTATCATCCAAACTCTGATGGACTCTCGCAAATGAATAAAGGAAACATCAGAGAAAATAGGTTTCCTCTGCCTTATTCTGTTCTGGAATTATGTATGTTACGGACCACGTCACACGAACCTCGGGGATCATTTAATAATGGTTATACTCCTAGCCAGAGGGTGGTGCTGTTGTCTAGTGGCTTCTCTCTTCTCCCCTCTGCAGAAACGATGATTGACACCTCCTTTGTATCTGATGTCACTTCCAGTTTTGGCCTTCTGAACCGGCTGCAGCACCATCTTGGGGCAGTGTGAAGAAGGCTCATGTTTGAACAAGACAAAATTTATTACTGCAATCATTTTTTCTGTTCTTTTTGGCCATATAATATACAGGTTTCACCATTTCTTGTGTATTATTGCAACAGGCAGACATTATGACTGCTGTAGCAGTGCAGTTTTTAATTTATCTTAGAATCTTAGCAATGTAGATTGCTAACTTTATTTGGCAAGATCAAGAAAAATTAGCAAGTGCAAAAGCCAGTCATAAAATGTTAATATTAACGTTAAAGAGTGTATAAGTACAGTACATAGCTGAGTACACAGAATGTTAATCTCCTATAGTTACATAGATAAAGGATGATTCTTTTAACCCTATTAACTAACATGAAATGGAACATTCTCAACTATCTAATGTAATGTAATAGTAGAAACAGTTAGCTAGAAAAGACAGATTAGATTGTTTGCTTGCAAGTGGAAAGATGCGAAGGTATACATTTTCTGACCCTATGTTGTGTTCATGTGCACTAATGTAAAGGATAATATATAGAAACTTAAGAAAATGTAACCAAGATATGTAAGCCTTAAACACTTTATCAAGACGTTTTTCTTTTATTTGTGTGTTATTCATTTTTCTCAGAAAAACTTTTAAAGTGAAGATGCATGGACAGTGGAATTTGTTGTGTTCATATCATACCCTAACCCTAACCCTAATCTTAGAAACCATAGACAAGTGCAACTACAACGAGTGTCGTAGTTCATTGGAACTCCAGCCCGCACTGTAGATACCAAAGATACCAGATACTGTAAGATACCAAAGCACACAGCATGTATATTATAAAATGAATATATGCAACAGAGAAAAAAAAAAAATCCATAAAATACAAGTAAAAAGAACAAAAACAAACCCCTGCTGTCCCTTTGGGCATGCCTCTTTGTCCAGTGGGATGTCTTGTCCACTTGCCCACAAAGCATTTCCTTCACCACCATTCTCTCTGCCTCTCTCTCTCTCTTTATCCCTCTTCCTGACAGTTGATTATTCGCCCCATCTCACCTCCAGATTCTACACTCAAAAGAATAATGTTGCTGAAGAGACTTTATTCCTCAGAACAGGACTTTCTCTTTCTGTCTTTATCGCCACTCTTCTGGGACACAGGCCACCAAACAAAGTTCTCCAGGCATCTCAGTCCTGAGCCAGATGGTCTAGCTGCTCCCGGGTATACCCCAACTTCGTAAAATGTTCCTCCATGTCATGGAGTCTTGGTCTCTTTCCTTCTTTCCCTGGGGGTTCCATGTCATGGTTTTTCTGGTTATGCTAGACACTGATTTGTAGTGGGTGTGGATTATCCACCTCCATTTTCACCACAGAATCCCTTCCTTAAGTGGCTCTTTTTTTGTTCACTGCGAATTCCTGGTTGTGGAATATATCAGGCCTAGCTTATCTGGAGGATCCTGTTCAGATAAGTGTTATTAAAGTCTGGACTTTCTTAGTGGTGGTAACAGTAGTTCTCCATGCCTCCACAGAGTAGGACAGTCTTCACGTTGGTATTGAAGAGTCCGATATAACTGCGATGAACAAGTTCTTCTTAGTTGAAGGAAAAATGCCTATGCCTTGCTAATCCTGATTCTGATGTCATAGCTAGGCGACTTCCAAGCAATCTTATGAAGTACGTCTAGGATCAACAATGTCTGTAGAAAATCCTAAAGTTCTCTGCCAAATTTCCCATTGATGCCCCCAGATTTTCATGCATCCTTGACACCTAAATCCATTCTGCCTCTGACATAAGCTGTTTTACATGTAGTAACAGGGCACTGGACTCAACATTCACCACATGGGAGTCTTGTTCTGCTATCTGAGTGTACTTGGAGAAATCTCTCTCTGACTCATGTCATGCTTCATACGCTGTCTGTTAGTTTAGTTCCTATGGAATAGTTAGTTTTGGGGCACTACAGAAATTTATGAAGTTCTCATCCTTCAGGCATATGATTACTCACACTGACATTTTTGTCAGCTTCTACCACTTGATATGGATGGTACAGCATCTACCTCTTCTTGTCTCTCAAACTCCTGCCCTTTTCTAACTTTGGCACCTCTTTCCCAACTCAAAAAACTGTAAAGCAATAGAATAAAAGCTATTTGGACTATCACACAGTGTTTGCACAAAAGTATTGCCCATACATTTACTCAGTGCATTCATCAAGTAAAATGTGTTGGGAAGCCGCCATTTAATAAGCCCAAAAAGTGGAGCAAATTGGCTCAGTGTGAGTGAGTGTGTTCCATAATGAGCTGGTATCTCAGTCAGAGATGGTGCTTCTCCTGTACTTGTTCCTGCCGAGTTAGGTATTGTGGGCTGATCATGAGTATGACTTATTTGATATTTTTTTATGCCATACTTTTTTTTCTGTTACAGTGACTTGAGATAACAAAATCTATCTTGGAAACATTGGGTGCAACACAACAACCAGTCTTGTAGGTTACCAGTTTATCACATGACGTATTCATATAGGACCCATGCCCTGAATTCCAGCACAAAGGAATTCTTTAATATTCTGCACAGACATGGAAAGAATGTGCCGAACTCACGCTAACCAGTCTGACAAATGAACCCAGGCCAGAGAGATTGTGAGGCAGCAATGCCATAGCACCTAACTAGTACAATAAAAGTTTTTTTTTTTTAAATGAAGAAAGAGTGGGCAAAAAGTGTCACAAGGACAGCTGGGGTGTAATTTGAACGTGTAGTCTTGTTATTTCATGTCCAAAGAATTAGCCTCTGGGTCACACTGTCTACTTCCTTTTATATGTAAAACTAAAAGAACATTGAAAAGGAGACAGAAAGACAGATGGAATTTGCTTTATTGGGAGAGAAGCCGGGAGTTCGGAAGGGCAGATACAGAGAAGGGTGTCAGTGTTCATGTGAAATGACACCTAAAGCCCATCTTTACCCTCTTCCATTCTAGATCAGCAGTAGCTGTGTTTATTTGACATTCTAACTGACACACGTGTAACCACAAATCTACTAAAGCAGACATCAGTTTATCAGGTCTTATTATCAAAGTATCCATGTTTATATTCCATTTATCTCTACTTGAATTGGCTGTTCCGATTGTTTTAAGCCTTTTTTCTTTATCATGTAACAGTTCTTTCAATTGTAGTGTATAGGAACCTTTAGCTGTTTAATAAGACTTTTATCATTGCCAGCATTAAGTTATGTGAGTCTGTGTTACAGTACAATTTCAATAATACTGATATCTGTCCATCCATCTTTCATCACACCTGCTCAATCCAGTCCAGAGCATCCTCCAAACCTGGATACAGTATATAATTTATTAAAGACAAAAATTAACCTTACATACCATGCATTTGCCACATGTGTGTTCTGCCAAAGTACCATTGTATGTCACACCATTACTCCTTAACTGAATGCCTTTGTCCTTGTTAAATGCAGAAAATAAATCAGACAAAGGAGCAGGAGGTGTTAAAGCTGGTAAATTCGTAGCTCATGGTGTCCTTCCTTTCAAAAGAATGAACACTTGGCTTCATGTCACAAACCTGATGGGATTAATGGCAGACAAACATTTTTGGGGTCCTGAAGCTTGAACTGTTATAGGGGCCTCTGGGTAAACACTCTTATCTTCTTCAATGGGGTTATTCCATGACAGATCACCACAAATTGCTTATTTAACAGGCACATCTCAGATTTTGATTAAAATTGCTGTACTAGCGTATCTCACATGTAAAAGTCACCGGTGTGAATAAAAATTGCCCGAGCCTTATAGTTTGAGTTATGGCAGGTTGAAAATTAAAGTCGCTTCTGGGGCCGCTTCAGAATTAGGGCCTCTCCAGCTTAAGCTCCCTTAGGTCCTGGTTGGGATCCATCTCTGTTCCCTCTAACTCTGTCATGGAAATTAAAAACAAAAATCAGAACATGGATGGATACTTTCACAAACACAGAAGCTTATATTATTTGTTAAAAAAACATTAAATTAAAAGGCAAATTTTGTAGGATAGCAGTCTTTCCAGCCTGGTCATCCGCCTCTGTTGATTCTTATTACTTGTCTGTTTTTTGGCTTGATTTTCTAGAGCACATGCATGTATTTCCAAGTCACATTAACTCATCAATTCTTACATTCATCTTGTGTTTGTAAATGTGTTCTTGTGTCGGTTGTAAAGCACCTTCAGATGGTGTGCTCCCTGACTGATGCCATCCAAGATAAAGTGTGATTGATCTGTTCTGTCTGTATATCTGAAATCTGAGAATGGAGCATATAGTCAGAAGTTTTTTATAATCACTGTTTAAACACGGATACAATTGTGATAAGACGGTCTATGTGGACCACTAATTAAGAACCCTTACAAATAAATTTACACATTGTGAGAAGTAGCCTGTGGTAATTATGGCATCCCATTACTGGGGCTGAATGGAGATCTTACTGGTACTTTGGAAATACAATAAATGAGTTACCAACAGAGACTGGCATCATTTAGGACATGAATATCTTAAGCAGATGAATCATACACATGTACACAATCTGCAAGCATAAGCCACACCGCCTTGAATTTCTGACCGCCATCACAAAGAACTTCACGTTTCATGAGACATATGCAGTTGGACACAGGTGTACGCTGTGATGGTTCATGTCAGCTCCACCTCTTGAACCCGCCACCGTCTGTAATGTAATCTAGGGATGTGCCTAGCAGATGAGGACACAACACACAAAGCAAGGGGAAGGTGTGGAAGTGACAAGTGCTTTTATTAAAATCAGTCCAAACCAAAGTGTCCAAAAAGTGCAGTGCATCAAAAGTCAATAAATAAATAATTCATAAAAACGTTGTAAAGTGGAGGTTTAAAACCATTCCAATAAATATCCATTAAAATCAGAGGTTAAAAGCCAGAGATGACCCACAAAACTTTGAGCCCTGAATACTGCCCTTTTAAACCTGGCGCCTCCTCCCCAGAGGCGGCCTTAGGGGTGTGAGAGGCCTAGGGCTGACCAACGCCACACAGGGCTAGTTACGTCAAACACTGTTACTGGTATGTGTGGACTGTATAAACTTGCGCGTAAATTTAATAAAAATAATGCTAACATACACCAGATTTTCTCATTACAGTATTCTGCTAAAATTTTGCAAGATAACTTTATCAAAATATAACTGGAGAATATAACTTGACAAATCTGCTCGAACGGGGACCCCTAAGGCACGGGGCCTGGGGCAGTCGCCCCACTTGCCACCCCCAAACACCACTCTTGCTCCTCCCCTTATCCTGTTCAGACTTTGCAGAAGGAAGAGATCTCCACCGACAGGCCTACATTGACTGGCCATCGGCAATACTGGGGTGAAAAGTCGCCCCCGCTGCCTATCCCTCAGTACATGCGGGAGATACTGCATATCAGACTACTCCTACTCCCTGGCCATTGCTCAATAGGAGCTCCCTTTCTTCCACCATAGGCTCCTGCAGCCCTGAAATTCACTCCTGACCACCTGCCTCTTACTCCCTGTAGCACAGGTGCACTCACTAGCTCGCTCTCTATGTCTCTTCCATTTAACCTCTGTCTCTCCTTTGACTGTCTTTTACTCATTGGCCAGTCTATTTACTTCTTCCTCCATTCATCTTTTTTTCTTTTTTCGTGTCGGCTCTCCCTTATATGCCTCCTTGGGCACAACAACTGAATCACACACCACAGAAAGCCAATGAAGCAATTGAGAGTGACCACACCCTATCATGCAGATGCGTCTCGCCTCATCTACCTCACCAACCTCCTACAGCTACTCTAGCAGGCATTCCCACAGAGATCAAGTCGGCCATTCAATTTTTGTTTATTTAAAATGGGCTCCTAATTTCCCAGTTGTGGACCTGTCATTATACCACATACCATGATCCAATTCGCCACTCTACCCAAGACCAGATCAGCAGCTCTAACTAGTTAAGAGTATGCAAGGCTGAAGCAAGTCAGTTCAAGTATAAAGCATTATCAGCAATCTCCACCACATTCTGCTATCCACTGTCACACTCTTAGGCCAGGTTTATACTTCACACAAGGCGATATGTGGTCCAGCGGACGCTACGGCTACACAAGCATTGTACTGTTTTTATTTGCGCGTGTACCCTTACGTAAATCTGGAAGATTCCACCAGGTAGCAGTGTGAGATATCATGACGGTGAGAACAGGTTCTGCTTCGCTGTGTTGTGAATTGCCTGAAACATCCATTAAATTCCGAGGACACCTTGCCACAATATCTCTGAAAAGGATGTTTAATGATTACAGTCATCAGTCCAGGGATGAGCCCATTCCAGCAGGCATCAGGCTAGAGACAGAAACAATCCCTGGACGGGGCACCAGCTCATCGCAAGGTGAATACAAGCACTCACATACACTAGCGTCATCTTAGCATCACCAAATTTCTAAATCTGCATATCTTTGGAAGGAAGCTGGAGCACACTGTGGACGCCCACCATGAAAACAGGCAGGGAACACCAGAGACGTGACTCCCTGCGAGAGAGCAGCGCTAGCGTTCCGCCACCGTGTCACCCCCAAATGTATAATTATTAACAGTAGTCATTATTTAAATGAAGTTAACGATTTATCTGTAAAATGTAATATACATAGTGTAATGCATTTCATCATTAAAGAGATATCAAGTGTAAATCCAGCAGAGAGCTGAAATATCATAAATTTAGTGTGTTCTATGTGGCGATTGCTGCTTGCCACTGTTGTCAAAACAAGAGGAAACCCCAGAAGGATGCAGTGATTAACAGAATTAAGATGACGTTTACAACGGTCTACTTTAATGGCAAAATAAACTACAAGATTTAAGCTGAAATTTCAACTTTAATCACAAAATACACCTTTGCATTGTGTCCCTAACTTTTTTTCTCTGTGGCTCATATACGCTGCTGTACATTCTGATGCTGTTGCGAAGGTGCAAAAAAAAAGACAGCACAGAAGATGGTATGTGAGACCTTTAAAATGTATCATTGTGTCATTACGATGGGGGATATGCAACGCTTGAACATAAAAGCACCACGGATGCATTTGTATGTCGCCATTTTGTTTCACCACATTGAACCATTCATCAAACATCGAAGCACGCACATCAGTTCTGCAGGATCTGCAAAGCGGCTTTCTGTCACATGTAGATAGTAAACAGAGACTCAGACGTCACGTTCCAACTTGGTCACTCTGCGCCCCCCGACTTTTTGCAGGTACTGCAACTCGCACTCACGTCACGTTAATTTCTGAGGACCTGCTCAGAGGATGCATCAAATGAATGCTGGGAACTCATGGCATCCATGATGAAGTACAAACCAGGCCTTAAGCATCATTAAGACTAGGCAAGCACTAAGAGCTGCACTGGGATCCTTATTTATTCTTTTTCTTTTAAAAAATATCTCCCCTCTTTGTCAAATCCTACTGAGGCTTGTCAAAGAAAGTGGCTGCAGTCACTTAAACATCTAACTCTGCCCACCTGCTGCCTTCCCGCCCAGCATTTGAAAAGCTGTCTGTCGGCTGCTACAAGATTTTTTTGCATAACTCAGTGATTTAGGACACCATAGTATTTTTTTTTTAATTATTGTAAGTCTTTCAGGGTCCAAAAGGAAAATTAGGGGGTCAAAGATGACTCAGTGTCCCTGAATTTCAATAAGGAATCTTATACATCTGTAAATAATGTAACAAAACATTTTTAAACTTAACATTCTCAATATTGATTAATTCAGTTTCGAGTCACAGATTATTCCTTCAGCAATGAAAACAAGGAATCAACCAACCCTGAAAAGGGTGCCAGCCCACCACATGGTCCACTCACACATGCAGAGATAATTTGGAACTGCCAGTTGGCTTAATCTGCATTACCAAAAAAAGTCATGCAGATATTGTAGGAGGAAAATGGGCATCCCAGCTGGCCAGAGTCAAACGCTAGATGGATTGGCCTGCAAGACGGAAAAATACCTTTGTGCCTGGCTGGTATAATATATTGGATGGACCAGCAGAAGCCGAGAGTTGGGAGCTGTTCCCCAAAACAACAAGTGGTAGTGGTCCTATGACATCCCAGTCACGACACATGCAGGGGTGCTTGGGATTTGAAGTCCAGAAGTGCAGCCTTGTTGGGGTCCCTGAGTGCCAACAGAGGGCACTGTTGGGGGAGTAACTCCCAACTTTCAGGGAGACATGGCATAGCACAGGAAGCATTTCTGGGTCTGACTTAAAACGGAGCCCATTGCCTTACATCAAGGAGTAAGAGTTCGGAGGCAGTGGCAGGAAGACGGGAGGAATAATTGGTTTGAGTGTTTTGTTGACTAATCTTTAGCAAAGTGCTTTGGATTGGTGCTTAAGTTGTCAAAACACCTTTTATTTAAACCAACAACTGTGTCGCTTATTAAAGTGTCTTGGGTTTGGGGCTTGGTGGCGCCTCCTGGTGGTTATAATATGTGGACGTAAACGTCACATTAATGATGAAAGGGCATGGGATTTGAATCCAGGGTAGAAAATCCACTAGAAGGCAATTGTAACCACTGCCTCAAAAATAAGGTATATCATAAATTATGCCACGCTACCATAGTAAATAAGAATGATATTTACAAGTAAATAATATGAAGATAAACTTGTCCGGGCATCACTCAAGACCCTTACTCCCTAGGTGATTTCTCATATATACATTTTCTGTAAAACTAACATTTACTACCATAGATAAATTTCTTATCTTTTGTGGGACTGCATAACTACAGGTCCAAGTTGCTTGCAACTTTCCAGTATTCCACTTTTTAATCTTATTGTTTTGACTTGTACTCTTCTGATTTGTAAAGCACTATGTGGCAGTGTGCTTATAAAAGATTAAAGTGATTATTTCTTAAAGCTGCCTAGCCATTGATGTGCTCGTGTTTATTTTAAATGTAAAAATTGCTTTGGAAACATTCATATGATTAATTGGCACAGCTTTTGAAAAAAAATAATTACAAAAAGAGACGTCAAAATTGTTCATTAAAATGCTGTACTTTTTAGGATTTTTACAGAATGATAATAGTTAAAAGAAAATAAACAAAAATAGCGCCAACAATTTGCAGTGATTAGGCAGAAGCACGTTGGTGACTTGGATGCTAGTGCAGCTCTGTCACTGAAGACCTAAACTTGAAACAGCGTGTCTCCCAATTCTGCCACTGATACCCTGTGTGACTCAGAGCCAAACATCTTCATTTCCTTGTGTTTTATCTTTTAGAAGCCAAATGAAAAGGAAGAGATCCTGATGGAAGTGACTTTGACTTGTACATTCCAGACTCATTTTCTGTGTAAACAGCTTTGGGATGGAAGGCGATGCGTAAATATTTTTCATAGAGCGTGTGCGACTGTAATGCTAATGAGTCTCTACACATACGGCATTAAGCTGGGCGGGCGAGTTTCTCGGTTACAAGGTTTGTGCAGGAAGAGAAAAGACAGGAATGTCAAATTAACATTCCACTAAGAAATTTGTTCAGTCAAATGAATATGTATCAGTGAATAAAAAATAAAGCACAGCAAACAATTTAAACTAAGCTCGTTTATTCTTGAAAATAAAGCAAAAGCAAAACCAAATACACAAAACAATACTCTGTTCTAAGAGCCAAGAAATAAAAGGAGAGTAGAGTGCAGACTCAGGTTTGATCCTTGGCTTCAGTGCATTTTGTGTGTAGCTTGCATGCTCTTCTTGTGTTGAAATGAGTTTCCTTTCCACAAGCACTTCAGGACAGGTCGTCCACCTGAAGCTAAGCATGTTCAGGCCTGGCCAGTACTTGGATGGGAGAATATCTAAGGAGAGCCTGGATTGCTGCTGGAAGAGGTGTTGGTGTGGCCAGCAGGGGGCGCTTACTCTGTGGTCTAAATGTATGCTGTGAACTCTATGCTGTGAAAATGTCGGATGAGACGTAAAACCGTGGTTTTCTTCATAAACAGTAGGGTGTATCTCAATGGCCCCTCACAGCCCCCTATCCATCCCCTGTCTCTAATTGGCTATCTCTCTCTCACCACTTCACCATCTAACAGATTATGTGTAATGAGAGTACTGGCTGCCATCAAATCATCCATGTGGATGCTACACATTAGTGGTGGTTGAAGTGGTTCCCCACTCGCTCGCTTTGAGTAGTGAGAAAAGCACACTATAAATGTAAAGAATTATCGCTATTATTATTTTGTCTTCCAACTAAAATCCAAATGTGTGCCACATGGATAATAAAAAAAATAAACCTTTCTGCCGTGAAGGCCATTTAAACAACCTTTACAGGAACAGTACACGGCAGAACACGCAATGCCAGTGAGCACTAGAAGTGTCATGTGATTCATTTTGGGTTTCAGACTGAATCACCGACAGAAGGTGAACTGGCAACGTGTGGAGTTATGAAGCACCATACAGGCCAGTGCTCAAGCTGTGGGCACCATGAGGTGGGCTGGTCACCGACATGTCATTAAGCTGAGCCAGGCAGCTTGTTTGCAAACCAGGTTACAGTAGGGCAGTAGGTAGCATTGCTGATTTGTAGGGCTTGGATTCAAGTTTGAGTTCAGCTCCCTTCTCTATGCAGTTTACAGTGCATTCATAAACTATTCAGATCCCTCCATATTTTGTTTTCACATTTTACTAGGTGGCAGCTTTATACTAAAATTGTGTAAATTCATTTTTTCCCTCATCAAGCAGCACTCAATAGCATGGAATTGTAAAGCAAAAACATGATTTTAGACATTTTTGCAAATGTATTAAAGATTAAAAACTGAAATATCTAAACACCCTTTACGGTGACACTTGAAATTTGGTACAGGAGCATCCCATTCTGTTGATCACCATTGAGATGTTTCTACACCTTGCTTGGAGTTCACCTGTGGTAAATTTAATTGATTGCACGTGGTTAAGAAATGCAGACACCTGTCTATAGGACGTCCCACAGTTGACAATATGCATCAGAGCAAAAGCTGAGACATGATGTCCAAGGAATTGCCTGCTCAGCTTAGAAGCAGAATTATGCCAAGGCACAGATCTGAGGAAGGAGAGCATTGAAGGTTCCCAGAGCATACTGGCCTCCATCTCTAAATATATAAAATCCAACGTCTGTCTGTCTGCATGTCTGTCCGTTTTTCACGAGAGAACTACTTAATGAATTTAGATCTGTTTTTTTTCTATAATTTGCTTGAACATTCTGGCTGATTTTGCGACTTCTCTCATCGTGCTAAGTATCATAGTTCGCTTGTGGTACCAATTTATCTGTGCGAATTCAAGAGAGACGCAGTGCACCAAGGGGAGGGGGGTGGTGCCCTCCTCACTCACTCACGCGTCAGCCTTGTGGCGTATCTTACCTCCGCTTAGTGAGAGAACGAGAGAACTACTTAAGAGATTTAGACCGGGTTTTTTTGTAGAATTTGCTTGAACATTCTGGTTGATTTTGCAACTTCTCTCATTGCACTAAAAATCATAGTTCGCTTGCGGGAGTGATATATTCTCGCTAATCCAAGACAGAGGCTGTGGAATGAGGGGAGGGGGAAGCATGACGTCAGGAGTGGGGAGTCGGTCTACCTCTGTCCATGTTTTGGAGTATACCTTGCCTCATCTTAGGTAGTGATACCTTATTGTTTATTGATTTTTAAAGTTCGTCCTGTTTCACTACTACACGGGCAGAACCGCGGGGGATGGCTAGTAATTCATAAATGCAAGAAATCTGAAACAACCACAAGCCTTCCTAGAGCTGGTCACTGGCCAAACTGAGCAATGGGGGAGAAGGGCCTTGGTAAGAGAGGTGACCAAGAACCCGTTGGTTACTCTGGCTGAGCTCCAGAGAACCTGTGTGAAGATGGGCAAAAGTTCTAGATGGACAACCATCACTGTAGCACTGCACCAATCTGGGCTTTATGGGAAAGCAGACAGACAGAAGCTACATCTCAGTAAAAGAGACATGAAAGCATGTTTGGACTACCAAACTATTAGAAACAAGATTCTCTGGTCTGATGAAACCAAGATTGAACTGTTTGGCCTCATTTTTAACCATCATGTCAGGAGGAAAATAGGCCTCGGTCATTACCTGTACCATACCATAGCAAAGGTGAAGTATGTTGGTGGCAAAATTATGCTGTGAGCGTGTTTTTCAGCAGGAGGAACTGAGAGACTAGTCAGGGTTGAGAGGAAAGTGAACACAGCAAAGTACTTAATGAAAACCTCCTGGCCTGGCCAGAGCCTGGAATTAAACCCAATTGAAAATGTCTGCTCTGAAAATATTTAAATATCTGTCCACCGAAGGTCTCCATCCAACCTGACTGAGCCTAAGAGGATCTGCAGAGAAGAATGGCACAAAATCTCCAAATCCAGGTGTGTGAAGCTTGTTGTGTCATACCCAAGAAGATTCCAGACTGGAATTGCTGCCAAAGGAGCTTCAACTAAGTACTGAGTAAAAGGTCTGAATACACGTCAATGTGAGATTTCAGTTTTTTTGTTTTCATTTAAACTGCAAACCTTTCTAAATCCTAATTTTGAATTGTCATTCTGAGGTATGGATGAGGAGGAAAAAAAAATTAAAAATTAATATAAACAGTTTTAGAAAAAGGCTGCAATATAGCAAAATGTGCAAAAAGTGAAGGGGTATGAATACCTTCTTTAATTTATAATTGCATTGGTTTCTTCTAAACTTCAAAATGGCCATTTCTATCAACAGTCTGCCACCTTACAACCACTTGAAAGTTTTCATTAAAAAAGTCTCTGTTACGTCCTCAAATGTTATCATAGGATGTGTGTAAACTCTCTAAATAAACCACTAATGCCATCTTACTATGCCACTGGTGGCTCTTACCAATAAACAAGATGCTGAAGGAGGGTGAACCAGCATGGGGGCACAGCAGTTAGCAGGGCTGCTTCCCAGCTCCTGGGTGTCAATCCCAGCCTGTAAAAAGCTTATCTGAGTCTGCTTGGGTTTTCCTTTGGGTGCCCCCACATCCCAAAGACATGCTTATTGAATTAATAACTCCATGTTGGGATTGTGTGTGAATGTGGCCTACAATGGGCCATCCCTTACCCAGGTCTAACTCTTGGCTTGCACAAAGTGCTGCCATAGCTGGCAATGGCTCACTGCAACCATGAAGTGGCCCTTAAGATTAATGGTAGAAGCTGCTGTTATTGAACTGAAAGATACTGTACAAGAATAAAACAATCTGAATTCATTCAGTCTCATTCCTAGAAACATAATATTACTCACAATGGCACCTGCATAGTACTAGATGAATGTGCTCCAGAGTCACACTATTGATATTTTTACAACAAGACTAACCCTGCTAACTTTGCAGGTCAATAATATGTAACTGCTGACAAATTAATTCTACACATTCTCCTAAACTGCTGATTTTAATCTTATTTTAAAATTCTCTGAAATCGTCCTGCTTTTCCTGTTTTCTTTCCACTTAAGTCAGCTGCTTTTCTGCAAACAGTCTGCATTTTGTTTTCACACAAACCAAAAAGCAGCATCTCTGCAGGAGACCCTGACCAACACTGATGCCCAGACAAACCCTAATATGTAAGACTGTACGTGTGCAGAACAGGCAGGGTTTTGGCTTGTGCCATGGAAGCTTGCAGCTGGAGGGGGAGTGCAGGGAAAGGGGTATCAGAAAGTAAGGTGATTCTTGAAGCTCCCCGGGGCATTAGCTTAATCTCCTAGTGACAATAAGATTTAAAACAAGCTTCCTAGATCCTGGCTCAGATAACAAGCCAGCCCTCACTGACACTATTCACCGGCTCCTGCCACAAAGAACCATCTTTGTTGTTTTCTTTTTCTTTTTTGATTTAGTTAATGCATTAATCAGCAGATCGTGAAGCCAAAACAAAAAGGCTTAAGGGTTGGTGGGGCTAATCAAATCAAAGGAGAGCTGTAAAAAGGCACTGGCTGTCAGACCAGGGGGTGTCAAAGGTTTAATCCACCCCACGTGGGTGTGGCATCTCAGTGGTTGCAGTGCCAGCTTCCGTTTGTCTATCAAAGGCAGCCAATTTGTTTGTGAAAGATTTCCAGTTTTGAAACTAAATGTGTAATCAGTTGTGTTATTAAAATTATATTAAAATTCACTAGTGTACAAAAAATGAATATTTAGCCTTTACATATGATGGTATTGTGGGTATATGGATCCTGTAAAAAGTACATTATACTAAACAAAAGAAACAGATTAAAACTGATACATTTCTGCCCACTTATATTTGTTAGTCTTTCAATGTTTCTTTAAGGGTTATTTTCTTTAGATAGATAGATAGATAGATAGATAGATAGATAGATAGATAGATAGATA
>JANRMT010062840.1:5124548-5163899 GCA_026402145.1 Polypterus bichir lapradei | reverse complement strand
ATAGATAGATAGATAGATAGATAGATAGATAGATAGATAGATAGATACTTTATTAATCCCAAGGGGAAATTCACAAACACAAGAACAAATAAATGAAGATTTAAAAAATTACTTTCATTTTTTTTTTTACTGTACTGTTCATAAGTAAATGGGTGGCAGTATCAGGAAACAAGGTCTAAATCCTGACCAGGTCACAATCTAGGTGGAGTTTTCACATTACTCCCTGCTATCCTTTCCAAGATGTGTTGGTCAGGTTAACTGGTGACTTCTAATTGGCATTGTGAGTGATCTTGACGTGCCTTGCAAGACTGCCAAGACAGACTCTTAAGATTCTCTCTTAAGGTTAGAACTGTTCCTTTACAGTTTATATAATTTTTGTAACCTAATAACCATAAACACACACAACAATCCAGATACAGCAACACAAATGCATGACGGAGTTTTGACACTCATGTGCCTTTATACCCCCTTATATGTCACATACAAGGGAAAAACTTGCTTCTTTCAGCAACCAGCCTGAAAACACACATGGGGAAATGGGTTGAAAGTCACCCACAAGTTAACCAACCTTCACTTCCTTCTCTTGCCAAGAAAACTCGGAAGAGCTGGATGCCTCCTAATAAAGACAAATATACCTCTTCCATTTCAGACCATATTGAAACTGCCAGTAACATAAGCAACACATTGAGTAATTCTCAACCAATAATAGGAAAGAGGTGGTGGTGCTCCAGTCGTCAGTAAAAACAGAATGAGAAAAGCAATGGAGCTGTATAGCCCATCAGCCAAAGAAAATTAACTTTAAACTGGGTAACCCCTGGAATCTTCATTTTTTTTAAACCTTTTTGCACTTTATTTCAGGTCACCCATTCACAATACATACATGTTAAACATGGTGTTCCTAAGGGATCGGTACTCCTGGGCCACTCTTATACTGCATTCATTTTATACTACATTAATTAATGGACAGATATTTTTGGGTTGCATCCATCCATTTTCCTGAGTAGGTTCGCAGGGAAGCTTGAGCCTATCCCAGCAAGCATGAGGTACAAGGTAGAAGACACCAGTTCATTGCAGGATAAACCCACTAACACAAAAACACACACTATGGCCAATTTCATGTTGCCAATTCACCTAATCTGCACATACTGAGAACTTGTCACAGCACCCTGCCTCTGCACTTAGTGAAGTGTGCTATACAAAAATCAACTGAATTCAATTGAATCCAACTAAATTGAAGTTATATAAATGATCTACACCAACCCAAGCAGAGGTACGTTACACTGCCCAGGCTGGTGGCACCAAATACATGATGGAATGCAACATAGCCTACGGTCTTCCCCGGTGCAAAGGAGAGATCTGTGCAAAACGTGGTGTAGATAGTATGGTAGTTCAGCCTCGACACAGACAGACACGGACACAATGTTCCAAAAAACACACTTTTTAATTAATAAAAGTCACACACAACACAGTGCCCCTGCACCAAACACCTTTCTTGTCCTTTTCTTTCCCATCCGAACTTCTCCTGCCGCCTTTCCACCTCTCCTCCCGAGCGTTGCCTTCTTCCTCCCGACTCCGCTCTCTCACTTGGAGGAGGCGACCTCTTTTATAATCACCCGGATGTTCTCCAGGTGCTTTCTGATGATTTTCCGGCGGCACTTCCTGGTGTGGCAGAAGAGCCACATGAGCACCCGGAAGCACTCCGGGTGTCCCTGGAATCTCTTCCACCAGCACTTCTGGGTGTGGTAAAAGTGATGACACCCAGGACTTCACAATACTCTGGGCGCCCCCCTGTGATGACCACGGGCTCCAATGGGGTTGAGCTTCCATGCTCCGTTCCTGTGGTCCCCATACAGACCACGATGGCTGCCCTCTCGTGGCCCAGAGGAGGTATAATCCCTCTTCTGGTCCTTCTAGGCATCCCAGCCGGACATGGGTCCTGGCCACCCGCCACAATAGGTACACTGTTGTACCAGACAAACACACATAGATTAAGAGCATTTACAAGTTGTTTTACTAATCATAGATTTTAACAATATTCTTTCATGTTACTAACATTTTAAATATTTCATGTATTATTCAATGTGATATTGTTAATATTTGTCTATTTCTCAACACTGTAACCTTAAAGCGATGGTTTCAACTTGCTTTTTATTTGAACTTCTTATAAGTCCTTAGTACTAGGGTGTTGTACCGTGTTAGCCATTATGAATGACACCTTTTATTGGCTAACTAAAAAGATTTCAATATGCAAGCTTTCAAGGCAACTCAGGCCTCTTCAGGCAAGATGGGTCCTTGTGGTTTTCCCAAAGAGAGGTAAGGTTGCTATAGAAATATGATAGAATAAATAAAAATAAAAACGATAGAGAAAATAAAAAAGAAATCCTTTATCAATAGTTTGAGGCTCATTTAGTAGATATACAGAAAAACTTCTTCAGAGTATGTAACAGTATGCAATATCAGATTTAGAATCATCATATTTGAAATTCTGACATATAGCATGATTATAAAAATATTTTTTAGAAACACTCAGCCTTCATTGCATTATAACATTATTTGTTCTTCCATTCATTTATTTCTTGAATACTCCTAGGAACAGTGAGAACTAGAGCCTTTCTCTACAGCACTGATTCCAAGGAAGGAACCAAGCCTCAATGAAATGCCAGTCCATTGCAGGAACTCACACACTATAAGTTATGCCAGTGTAGAGCTGGCAATATTTTTTACACACAGCACATCTTGGGTAAAAGGAGGAAACTCATGTGGACATGAAGAGAACATACAAAATCCACAAAAAAAAATGGCTGAACCTATGGTCACAAAGCTGTAAGACAGCAATGATAATTACTGTGCCACTACACTCACATTTATATCTTAAATTAATATTTACTTAATGTTGTAACATTAACAGCATCAACAACCACAAGCCACTTCACAAATAAAAACAAAAAAAAAAAAAATCACTACTCTTTGATGAAATAACTTTGATGGAGGAATAGGAGAACAGTAAACCCTTTCAGGGACAAAGGGAGACAATGAAACAAAAGATTTTAAACTGTTAATCTGCAAAATGTTGTACAACTAACTAATGCTGTCAAATGGGTTATTTGATCATTGTTTCACATTTCCAAAATAAAGCATAAAGCTTTGCAATATTATCCCTGCATACTGACAAAAGTATTTTACAGAAAGAAATTGTAAACAAGGCCCAGCATCAGTGTCTTTCACTCTACTCTGCTGATTATCAATCAGGGTGATTTGGGTTATGTAGATCACTTTTGTTTACCTTTAGCCACACATCCAGAAGATTTATGGGCAGCTGAAACAATTGTAGCAACAATTACACAGCTATTGTTTGTGCACAGCTCTTGTACCCCTCCTCCCCACCCCCATACTATGAATACATCGACTCTAGCAAAATTCTTCAAAAAGTGTCTCTCTGCATTTACATAGTCTACATTATTTACTGTGAATTATAATCTATAGTATAAATATAGAAAAATATATCATTGTTTGCTTCTGTACATTGCATACTGGATACACTTGCCTTTTCAACATAAACCCATACATTTTTATTTTCTGAATTTGCTGAGGGTAGCTCAGTATAGTACATCATGTTTTTATACAGTATTGTGTTTGTTTTGTCAACCATTTGCAATGCATTGAGGACTGCATTATTTTTCGTGACTCCTTACTTTTACTGATTTCTTAGTGGAGACTTCTGCAAGGTATTCAAATTTAAACTGTGGAAATAAATAGTAAAGTCTAATGTTCCTAAGCAACCACCGAAGAACTCCACTGGTGAGGATTCTTTTACTTAGACTCATTTTCTGTTTATTAACCATATCGCTATCCAGTTGACATAAAATGTGTTGTTTGCTAGGATGGGTCATTTTCCAGTAATGTTATTACTCAACATAAGAAGCATTATAATTGGTTAAGGCCACCTAATCAATAGATTACGCATGGTTCTTATGAATATGTTTTTATCTTACATTTAATTTTTGTCTAAAGTATAAAACCATAAATACTTACTTGGGGAAAAATTATGTTTCTCAGTATATTAGGACCTTTCTCTCTATAACAGACGGATGCTCATAAAAAGCAGGATAGGCTTCTTTATAGTATGTAAAGAACGTAGAGATATTTCAATGTACAGTGGGTTTTACTGTACTTAAACCCAATACATTCCCAAATTATCAATATGTCTATTTATTTAGTAAATCTTTCATTTGTCCATCCATTGTCATATATGTTTAATTCAGTTTCATGGACAACTTTAATATGCAGAGTGCACAACCTGACACTGATTGGGGTGTCAGCCCATCTCAAGAGACACTCAACACTCACACTTCCTGATATTAGGCCAAGTTAAATTCAACAATTCAACCTGACATATGTTTCTTAGGTGATTGGAATGAAAACATGCTAAAATTGATACCGACCAGGTTTGAAAACTTCACTTCAGAATGTGTTCATTTTTAATTCCCTCTAACATGGAATGCCACATTTAACACACAGATGCATATATACTGTATATACATTTGAATAAATGCTCACTAGTTTAAATATTGCCCTTATAACTTTCATTTTATTTTTCACCATGGAATTAACTTTAATCAGCACATTCCTTTTGCAGACACATGTTGACGCAGACTCTTCTATGCCATATTGTTACTCATCCATAACCATAAGAGAACAGGTTCTTAGTATACAATTGCACTCTTCAGACATCTCTGTGACACAAAGCCATTTTTGGAGTAGCATTGTGTGTGTTGCCTCAGATTACTTGGATTCTGTTTTATTTCTAAGTTGTTACATACATTTAAAACTACACAGTCATGAAATACAAAGCTCTTTCATTAAGATGACACTGCCTTAGAGCATGCACTCACATTTGCCACAGGCAAGAACCACAGACACAGAATTCAGTTGATACATAATAGTTTGATGACACCCACCAGTGCAAGTCTCCCAGATTGTTTGTCTTCAACTACAATTTCAATAGCAGAAGTCATTTAAATTGATCTGCCTGTACTGTATACTCTTGGATACATTTAACATCAAGCACTGTCTAAAGATATATTGCAAAGTAAACAAGAATACAGTGGAAAAATAAGACAAGTTATACTAAGTAAAAAAAATCAATGCATTAGGATAAGTTATACCAAGAAGAAATAAAAAAAAGAATGCATTAGGAGTCCCAATTAAAATTTCAGGCACAGGGACAGATTTTGACATATCCTGGTGTCAAGTCAAAATTAAGAAAAAAAATATATCTGTTAATCTATATAGCAATTTTCAAACCTGTTTGTCAAGTTCATAATCACATATTGGAGTCTATAACAATAAGATAACACCAATTGGTTCATCTGTTGTTTAACACATCTCCTTTGTGGCTCATGGGGAACCAGTGTCTGTTCAGGCTTTGTTTGGCTCAAGGCGGGTACCAATCAATGAGAAAGTGCCAGCCAATTATAGTGCTCACTCAAGGACACACCCTGACCCATTCACAATGTTCCAGTATACAGCCACAAATTTACCTAACACATGTCTTTGGGATATAAGTGGAAAAACCACACAGAAACTGGGAGAACATGCAAACTTCAGGTTGGGATTCAGATGCAAGATTCTAGAGCTGTGAGGCAGCTGTGGTAACCACTGTGTCACCAAGTTAACCTTGAGTAAGAAACAAGAGATTTAAAAAAAATGGAAGGTTTGCAGACATGTTTTTAATGTTATGGCAAATGAAAGATTTCAACACACTCAGGAGTGCTTGTGGAAAATTGAATAGTGCCTTTCTACAGCAGATGGATCTAATGTCAATATTAAGACCTACATAACAGTATGAGCGAAGGTCTGGCAATAGGTGCAGTTGTAGTATGTTGGACCAGAATCACATTCTCCTAAATCAGAAAATATGTGAATATACTGTACTATAACTCAATTCAAAACAACCCTTATTAAGCCAGATAGCTTTATTTAGCCCATGAGAACGTTTACTCCAGTGTTTGATTTTTAGGGAAACTGAAAAAGAAAATTGAAGATACCAAAAAAATTAATTCACAGCTGACCTGATTCACCAAAAATATCACCAGATTTAATATGGATATAATGCTGTATACGGTACAGAAGACTGGCCTGATGAGAGCACAATTGACATAATTGTTTTGATATTTCCACACAGTTTGAATCAGATAGGATGAAAGAACCAGGGTGAGGCAGAGGTATTTTAGGACAAAAACAGGAAAGTAGTCTGGGCAGTGCTGAGGTCAAAATTCTGGAGGACAGCGGGATTGGCAAACAGTTCAAAGGGAAAAGAAATGCTCGAAGTCAGGGCAAATAGTAGTCAGAAACAAAAAAAAAAAAATGCATAAAAAATTGCCAGATAAACTTTCACTTGCTCAGAAAAAAAGAAAAACTTTTCTTCATCAAAACAAAGTGCACATGATTAATAATAATCTGCATTAAATAACATGGCTACTAAAGTCATATGACTTAGTATGACATAGCATCACAGCATTTCAAAATTTAAAATGATAGAGCTATTAAATCATCATGTAATGCTAAAAAAATAGATAGTAATAAATTATAGAAGGGAGTGTAAGAAGAAAAAAAGTTGTGATTGCAAATAAATTATGATATCGACTTCAAACATTAAAAATATGTTGATACTACACCTGATTTCCTGAACTGGGCATATTGATTATTTGGTGCTCCTACTACAAACTACTGCTACACTCCAGTATCTAAATGCACATTGTTTTCTTTTACCCAGAACACAAAAAATGAACGGTACCATACAGTAAAACTAAAGAAATTTTGTTCTTAAATTATAGTATTTACTGATTTCTTTAAATTAAATAGTTCACTTTATGTAGATAACATAACACAAAGTAAAAAAGGAAGGAAACTTACATTCAGACTAGGCAAATATGGAGGTAAAATATAAGTTTACATAAAAAATGTTTACAAATGATCACAGTTGTCATTTTCTAGCAAATGTTAGTAGCTTTTGAACTAGATTTGATTATTTTATGTAAACACTCCAAATGATTTTGATGTGCCTTAGATGCAGATGTAATAGTTGAAGGATGATTTGGTGAGAAAGACTACAGCTTATAGGTATTTTTTCAACTACTATGTCTACCTTAACAGCGGGTCTTTCAAGGGTGTCTATTACCTTTGATGTCTTTCTTTTCTTTGTTATAAACTGTCTGGTTTCACTGAGAGTTATGCTTGGTACAATGGGATGATGCTTGAAATGAAAGATGTATACTATATGTGCATCCCAGGAATGCAAAAAGGACCTAATAATTTTGGTTTAATATACTTCAGTTATGTACCAAATATCAGTCCTAAAGAAAGAAGGCACTGACATTAGCAGTAAATTAACATGTGGGACTGTGAATTGGTTAGCTGGAAAGAAACAGTACAGATAAAAGGAGACAGCACCACATGTGGTGAGTTAATCAACAAAATCCCATAGGGATCTTTTACAAAACTATTCATTTGTCTAATTTCATAAACTGCACGATTACAGAAGGTATTTGTTATAGATTTTTAAAATGTCATAAAACTTCTGAGAGTTACAACTAACACCTGAATCATTGATACAGTAAACAAAATATTCAGAAGGGAACAAAAAATAATTCACAATGACCAAGAAATCAGTCAAATCTTTATTAACACTTACAGAATACATTTCAGTGTAAGTATAAATGAACTTATGCAAGAAAAGAAATATTTCACTGTAAAAAAATTCAAGATGGCGTCTGTGCCGTATGGACCTGGAATCACACTCCTCACATCCACCTGACAGCAACATCCCAGACTATACAAAAGGGTTCTCAACAACATACATTTTACTCATCATTGTATGTAGTAGTTTATATTGTTTTTTCTAATGTGGTCTAATAGTTTATTTATTTTGTACTGTGGTTTTTCATTATATTTTCAATTATTTTGCTTTCTTGCATTTTAGGTAATTGTAACAATTCCAATGTCAATGTTATTAATGGAAAGTAAATCAATCAATAAATCAAGATGAACAATGTAGGCAAACTTGAAACAAATTTTGAAAAAGATGTTATCACTATTCCCTTTTTATTTGGCAGATGCCTCTTGACTTAGAGAAAATCAATAAAGTTAACAAGTAATAGAGGGCAATATTTTAAAGTACGGTAAGAAGTTATCATCACAGTTAATGCCAAGGCAAGATGGAAACTAACAGCTAAGAATGATAAGGTCACTACAGCAGTGGACCCAGAAAAATAATAGGCAGGAAGAAAACTTAAGAGGTTCTGATATATTTTGAGAAGTGATATGTTTTGAAAGGAATGTGTCACACATCACAGGACACAACCAAACTGGATAAATACGAAACTACTAATCAGTCTAACAAGCATGTCTTTGGGAATGAAGAAGGAAAACCCATGCAGTCACTAGAAGAATATTTCAATTTAACATAAGCAAAAACTGCATTATGGGCACCCGGGTAAAGCAGTGCACTGGGGTCCCTACCTACACAACCACTCAGCAAGTGACAACATACATAGATTAGCATGAGGCTCCTGGGCAACTGTCCAGCGTGCCCATGCGTTAATACGGCCCTGCAGTAACTAGAAATGGGATTTAGAGTCGGGATGCTCGATCCGTGAGGCAGCAGTGCTTCTCACTGCACAACCATGCTCCCTAAAATGACAACTACTTGCAAGTAAATAAAAGACGGAATTAAATTCTAAAATTGCATTCTAGAAATAAAGATACATGATCAACATTTCCCTTGACTAGTATGGCCACCTTGGGAATAACGTGTATTACTCAGCTAGACGCAGTGCAAAGAGGAGCGGCCAACTTAATCATTGGAGTAAATGGCATGTCTTTCTTCAGGCTGAATTAACCGAAACGTATGATAGGCCTGCAAATCCCAAATCTTCGGATTTTCCAGAACAAAAGTTGATCACACAAATGTAAGGGGATGTGTATATTCAATATACTGTAGCGTGATGGCAAACTAAAACAAACCACCTTGTCAGGCAGCTGATGCGGTTACTTACGGCTACTTTTAGAAAACTGCTGGATGAAACACTGGGAGAAATTAATCATTAGCAAACCAAACAAGCTCAAAAGACTCAAAAAAAAAGAATAAATAAATAAAAAGTCCAGTGTCTGCCAAAGTCTGCCCCTGGACATGCACTCGTATGCAAATAACAAAGTGTTACTTTAAACATGTAAAGCCATGTTCGCGCCATTAATTTGCTTAATTCTCTATGCAGCACGCCCCCTTCCACACACGCGCGGGCACACAAAACACACACTCCCGAGCGCAGACTGTGAAACGGCACCTGCAGCTGACTGTTTCTTTTTCATTTAAAACACTTCTCTCTGGTTTTTTTTGCCCCTTTTCTCTTCTTTTATTCGTGCCCGTAACCCGCAGAGCAGCTTTGCGCACCCCTCCTTTCTCGACCCGCGCTTCGCAACTGAACAAACACAGCTGAGCGCGCGGCTCACGTGCCGCTGCGTGGCGCTCGGACGTCCTGCAGCTGGAGGCTCGCGCCGACCCCCGCCAGAGAGCGGCTTAACGCCTTCATTGCATTTGGGAAAGAAAACGTCTTACTTTACAAGATCTCTACCAGCTGAGCCGAGACAGACAGCGCCGGAGAGAGAGAGAGAGAAAAACGGGCGACGGTTAGAGTCAAAGGACTCGTGTGGCTCCACGATGATGGTGAGCATCTCGGGCGAATCCGCCATTGAAAGAATCTGGTTTGCCAAACGAACAGCATGTTGTGCACCTCATTGCAAAGAGGAAATGTGTTTGCATTTTTATCTGTGCAGATTGTATGCCAACACAATAAGAAATGGTATTGGGCCTGGCCCTCTCAGCAAGGTAACCAAACTACTAATACAAGTGCCGGTAAACCACTATTGTATACCAGTGATACACCAGAGCCATATATAAAACATTACTGTATACTGGCGAGCTGAAAACACCATGAATACGTTAAAATATTCCCTTTTTTATTGAGGCAGTGAAGCAACAGCTTTTGTGTATGACACCAGTACAACAATTTTGTTAGACTGGTGTGGTGGTCCATTGGTTAATGCAGGTGCTGTAAAAGTTAAGAGACCCCCTGCCCAGCCATTGTCTGCGCGGAGGCTCCTATGGACTTCTGTTTTTGTAAGTGTACAGTGCAACGCCTATAAAAGTATTCACCCTTCTCGTATTATTCATCATCGGCTTTTCTTGGTCCAAGGATTTCTTTCTCTCCTTTGGCCCCGTTGATGGTTTATTTCGTGTGTGGTCAAGCCAGTTCTAGAGGTGTTGCACCAGCTACTTACTCGACTGATGAATGGAGCTACAGTATATGGATGCCAGTGTGAAGGTTAGCCGCATTACTAAGCAACTTTAAATCACAGTGGATTCAAATTAGGCTGTTACTTGACATTGATCACCAAGACTCTTTAATGCTGTGGACCTCCAAGGTGGGCACTGCCACCCCAACCTGGCATAGACGGAGGCAGAGGCATAACTGCAAAACACACAGGACTTTTTATTTTCTTTTCCCTTGTGGGAAACTTCTTCCCCATCTCCCACAAGCCAAACACAGTCCCCAAGCACAGCACCCAATACACAAATTTCTTCTCTTTCTCCTCCTCCTCAACCGGCTCCTAGAGTAGTGTCTGCTTGCCCCTTTTATGAGGCACCCAGAAGTGCTCCTGGTGCTTTTTGGTGCACTTCCGGGTGTAGCGGAAGAACTCTCCATAAGGGCACAGCAGCAACTGCAGGACCCTTATGTATTAAACTGTATTAAACTCCCAGGGAGCCCTGCGGGAGTCCGAGGCACCACTTCAACCCAGAAGTTCTGCCACCTAGCGCTTCGGGAGAGGTAATTATCTGGCCACACTTCCTCCCCGGGTCTTTCCAGTGTGAAGGCGTCCCGGCCGGGCTGGGGCCCCTGCCGCCTGCAACAATGTCAAAATGAAAATGTAAAACTCCAAATAATTAATAATGTAAGTGTTCAGGCCAATCAAGTCAGCATTTGGTAGCCATCAGTCTATGTGCACAGGTCTGTCTTTATCGGCTTTGCATATCAGGACACTACAATTTTTCTCTTCCCCAATTCTTCTTTGTAGAATTGATCAAGCTCTGTCTAGGCTGCATAGGGATCATATGTGAACAGCCTTTTTTAAACTCCAGTCACAAATTCTCAATTGACTGGCAATATGGACTCAGAATCATCAACCCCAGGACATTAGCATTGCCGTTTTTAAAGCCATTCATGTGTAGCTTTGGTTTTATGCTTGGGGCTGATGTCTTGCTAGAAAACATGTCTTTTCCTAAGGTGCAGTCTGCATCAGGTTTTTCTCAAGGATTTTAACGGATTTTTCTGTATTCATTTTACCTTTTACCATTACAAGGCTTCCAGGGCCTACTACAAAGAAGCATCGCCAGAGTAGGATGCTGCCAGCACCATGTTTCGAGGTATTTGCCTTACACCAAACTCGCCATTTAGTCTGCTGGTAAAAAGTTCAGTTTTGTCTCATCATATCATCATATCATTGAACATTCTTCCAGCTGACTGAAGAGTTTCAATGTACCTTTTGGCAAACTGTAGCCAAGATGTCATATATTATTTTTTTAACATTTGCTTTCTGTTTGGCACTCTCCCTTAAAACTGCCACTGTTGAAGCACCTTGGCAACAATTGTCTCTGAGTCACTGTAGCTTGTAACTCCTTCAGAGTTCTCAGAGGTCTCTTAATGGCCTCCATCACTAGTTATCCTGCATAATCACTCAGTTTTTGTGGATGGCCTGCTTTAGGCAGATTTAGAGCTGTGTCATACTGTTTCCATTTTTTAATCATTGATTTAACTGGATTCTAGGATATCAAACCCCGCTACGGACACTGTGTGACCATGAGCAAGTAACTTGACCTGCCTTGTGCTGCAATTGGAAAACCAAAAGAAATGTAACCAATTGTATCACAAATGTTGTAAGTCGCCATGGATAAAGGTGTCAGCCAAATAAGTAAATGTAAGTGTAAACGTAAATATTCAGTGACTTGAAAATTTTATAGTCTCCATCTTCTGACTCAGCCTTTCAGTCACCTTTTCACAGAGCTGCGGGTGGTGTTCTTTTTGTCTTCATTGGTAGGTTTTTTTTTTTTTTTACTGCCCACAAGCTAGAATTTCCAGGCATTTATACTAAAATAAATTGAACCCTCAGACACATGATCTCCAAAGAACAAATTATATATCTTGTAACACCAAATGGCTTCACAAGAGATGATTTAGGGTGTCATATTAAAGAGGGTGAATACTTATGCAATCAATTATTTTGAGTTTTATATTTGTAATGAATTCAGACTGCTTTGAAAAGATCTGTTTTCACTTTGACATTGAAGAGTTTCTTCTTTTGATCAGTGCCTAAAAAACAAATAAAATCCACTGTGATTCAATAAAATATGAAATAATAGTGCTACATGTAAATCAGCAAATCAATGCAGTTGTAACAGTTAGGCTATATGTCAGTATATTTGCAACACAAAATGTGACATCCCATTCACTAGCATTTTGAGCAAGTCAATTAGTACCAAAATATTGGTAGTGTAAATATACTATTCTAAGACGTGTTTAATCCAACCCAGGGTGCTGGGAATGATGCATATATCAAAACATAAAGCTATAAATAAAATTTTTGTCACTTAACTGATGCAATCTTTAATAAACTAAATCATATGCTTACAGTGTTACATATGTGGTTGCAGCTGTATATGACTAACATTGCATAGTTGTTGTCATAATAAGCTAATAGACAAATGGATGATTAAACTCCAGTTTACTGTTTACACAGTGTGGCAGGGTAGCACAGTGGTTAGGGCTGCTGCTTCACGGATCAGGTGTCATGGCTTTGTATCCTGCACCCCCTTGTTTTCTGTATGGAGTTTGCATGTTCTCCCCTTGTCTGTGTGGTACTTATCCCCAAAGATGTGCTGGCTTGGTTAATTGATTACGTTAAATTGTTGAATGTGTGAGTGGGCCCTTCTTTGAACCTAGTTTTGCCAGTATAGACTCCGGTCGAAAGCAAATCTGAACTGGATTAAGTGAGTTTTAAAATTAGTTTTTCCACCTATAGATATTAGCTTTACACATGAATGTAGTTGTTTTAATTAACACTTGCATGCTTTAAATATGTACGTGTAAAGTAGAGTGCTTCTACTTTTACCAATTTTTTTTTAAACAAATCCCTTTGAATCCTTTTGACTCATTTAGGGTTAGTTCCAAACCTGTACTGAATGTTTCAGTTATAAGCTTTAACATCACACAACTCTATTTTTTATTAAATTCTTAGATGGGTTATTACATTTAATATTATCATAGATTTACTTCTGGTTAGAAATAACTCATTTTGATTATTATAAATGTGACATGTTTTAATTTTTATAACACAGAACAGAAAACGAGGGTCTTTTAATTTATTTTTGTCTACATTTTTTTTAATTTAATATTTTGGTTTGTAATTTCCAGCTGTCTTCATTTATTAACTCAGCAAAGTTAATGCAGCCATCTATCTATTTTCCATAATAGCCTCATTCATCACCTGGTTACAGTAGACAGGTGCCTGTTGCAGCTAGCTCAAAGCAAAAGGTGTGCCACCCCTATCTAGATGGAATGCTGGACTGTCTCAGCACAGCTAAAAGCAATTTGCTCATATTAATGACACTAATAATGGACAACACAGAGAGGACCACAAAAGTGTGTTTTAACTTGCTATGAGCTGTATAGATTGTATATTTTCTGTTTTATCGTTCCTTTCATAAAATTGAGATTAAGCCTTATACTTTTTTTCTATTATAATATTTACAATCATAGGTTCATGCCATTGGTATAACAACAAAAACATGGCAGACATGGTAAAGGTTTTTTCTTTTCATTTTTTAATGATTACTGCAATTTCGTTTGGCCTGCTAATCATTAAATATTTATTTTTGAAAAGTGTCTCTTTTTCCAATCTCTATCTTTTGAACCCACCTGTCCATTAAAATATAATGTAGATTTAGAGTTTTGAGGTGCAAGGCAGGAGCCAACCCCTGACAGAAAACTAGTTCACCACAGGAGCAACTGCAAAACATGACACTTGACCATGTAGGAGGAATTCAGTATGACCAGTCAACCCAAATTGCTTTGTGAGAAAAAATGGAATATCCAGGAATAAAAACCTTAACATTAATGCAGGAATCAAAATAAAAAGAAAATCTGATAATTGCTATGATTTTTTTATTCCATGTGTTTTACAATATGATATTAGCTAATAATTTAAGTTCTCTGTTTTCTTTTACTGTAGTCTCTGCCAAAAATAGATACTTTACCTTCACAAATAACTCCCGAGTATTTTCAGTCTAGTTTTTAATGTACAGAGAGACACAAGGCGCCCATGTTGGAAATGTCCTACTGTCTATTGTAAATGTGTGTATTTTACTTTTAATATTTATTAACTCAGACTAATCTAATTTAGAAAGTTAAAAATAAATAATCAGCACAGCTTTTGATGGTCCAAAGTGATTTATGTGCATGTGCCATGGTACTCTTGCTCTCTGTCAGTCCGAATTGCATTAGGTTGCTTATACACTGAGCACAGGCACCTCAAGTAAAAAAACAGTCTTAAGTTTATTTTTGTTCTTTAATATTTTTCAGAGGTTGATTGGTAGTGTAATGGTTAGCTGCATTGCCTTGCAGTAAAGTAACAGAGACCTTGCTAGAGTGGATAATGTCTACAGATTCTTTCCACCTTTTCCATAGGTTGTCCCTGATTATTCTGTTTCAAATCCAAACAATGTGCATGTTGGGACTTTATTTCTCTGAATTATGTGTGGGTCAAGGCTACTTTGTTATTGACTGGCACATTATTCAGTGTTGGTATAAACCATACCATTATTATTGCTGCTGTAATCTTGAAAAGCAGGTTTCGGAAATTAATAAATTAATTAAAAGGATTTTCCGGATTTTTGTCTCTTAAAAACTAATTACATTTAAAATCTAATATTTTTTGCAATAAATAAGGAAAAAAACTGAAAAATATATATTTTTTTCACTTTTTGTATTTTAGTTGTGGCATGTAAATAAACAACTGTAGGCCTATAGGTACTTTGCAATTAAAACTGAATTGAAAAAATACTTTGAAGTCCAATTAATGTTTATTTGAGTCAGTCTGTTCTTAATTTTGTTTTCATCATATGTGGACCTACTTTATATTTAAAGTGTATTTGTATGTATCTATAATATAAAATTGTACATTAGATTATACTTTTTCTGTATATAAATAATGCAGTGGATTGTTATCCATCTGGCATGAGTATTCAAGGAAAAGACAAATACTTTTCCACCTAAATGCTGTGGGACAGCAAATGGCTTCTGCTCACTGTTAGGGCAATGCTCACCTGCTGCTCAAGTTTGGCCCTAAGTGGAGTTATAGCCTGGTGTCAATGTGTCTCTTGAAGTGATTCTTTGCCAGATATGAAGCTTTAAGACCGGTGCAAAAGTCAGAGTCAGATTTTTTGAGCTGTAAGATAGAAGGCATACCCCTGCACTGCCATGCTCACTTTGATGACTTGCTAATTTACAGTTACTGAATGCTCTTTACTTCATTTAGCATTTGCAGTATGTAGCTGTAGCTGCCAGCTTACATCTAAAATATGTCTATTACCACAATTAACAAATGATGAATTTTTAATGCAGTTTTCACCTGTTTCAAAGCATTTATAGCTCTGGTACAACTGATGGTTTACTATTGTACATTTATCTGAAAAGTTTATTTGACTGCATGCAGTGCTTATGCATTTTTAATTATTTTCCACTGGATGCCTCTGATTTACATGGGCCTGTGTATTTGTCCTCACAAACCATGGACATTCCACCTGCCACTTGCAGTTAAAAAAAACCCATATGTGTGTGTTCAGCCGGAGAGCTAGTCAGCCACCTCCTAACAAGTTTAAAACAAACACTGCATCAAATAGGTCTCCCTGCAAGACTTTTGTCTCAAAGATAAGTATGTTATCTGCTGCCTTCAGATCCTAATCTGACAGCTCATTTGCATGCTAGTCAACCTGGGGGGCTGCTAGGGTCAGGTTTTCTATTGAAACCCTCCCACAGCTAAAACATGACCTATCCACAGCCCCATACACCCCCAGGAAAAGGGGGATGGCTGCTTTGAATTAATGAAAGAAGCATTGATTAGGGGTTGGTGTGATGGATTATCAGCCTGCTTGTTTTAAAAGTAAGTATAAATAATATCAAGTTACAATTTGACATCTTTTGGAGGCATGCCTAGGATTCACCCTATTTTATTTATAATATTTATAATATATCTGAATGTTTTGTAAAATTATTATTTTGTATTCTAACCAGGAACTAGAAGTGCAGATGTATATTTAAATGTCCCTAACTTGCGGAAGAATATTTTCTTTTTTTCTGATAATTTTTTTAAGTTCTGGCTCTTTGTAATATTTTATTTCTTTTGTTCGGCAAAATTGAGTTTTCCTATTATCTTTTAATGCACAGTATGTCCTGCTCACTGCATTTTTTTGTTTTAGACTATGTGTGATTTACAAGCCTAACGGTTTAGTGTTGCTAAATCATTAAGATTAAGAATACAATATTATATTCACAAGCTTTCCCATTCCAATTATGCTGATCTTATGCTAATATCTCTGTCCTACTAAATTCAGTTGATACTATTATCCACAGTGGTATATAAATTACACATGTAGTGGATTTCTATTTCTATATTTCTACAGTTGAAGCAATGGCGAGTTCAGTGACTTCTTGTGGAGTAGCTTGTACCTGTGATCTTAGAGCTTGTAATTTTGTATCTTAACCATTAGGTGACATTATCTGTTTAGGGTCTGACAGGCTTAAATACTGGGCAGTGAGGCTTGGTATCTGCTGTTAAACAAAAGAGAATTTTTCATTGTCAATATTTCATGCCACTTTTTGTTATACTCACATTAAGACCACTTCAGTTATATCATTTAATTGTAATATTGTCTTCTCATCTACTAAAATCTTTTTGATGACCTTGTATAAAGTGTTCTGTGATGATGATAAACATCCATCCCCCATCACGGGGGTCTGCTGGAGCCAATCCCAGCCAAAACAGGGCACAAGGCAGGAACAAATCCTGGGCAGGGCGCCAGCCCACCACAGGGCACATACACACACACCCATACACCAAGCACACACTAGGGACAATTTAGGATCACCAGTGCACTTAACCTGCATGTCTTTGGACTGTGGGAGGAAACCAGAGTACCCGGAGGAAACCCACGCAGACACGGGGAGAACATGGAAACTCCACGCAGGGAGGACCCGGGAAATGAACCCAGGTCTTGATGATAAACAGTGAATGTTTAATACTGTAGAATTAAAATGAATTTATTGCACCTGTAATTCACATTTCAGTTGAGCTGAATTATTAATATTATATATACAAGTATTTATTGATTTATTATTTATAATAGACAGTTGTACCACAGACTCAGATTCCACTTGCTGAAAGATTATTCTTACTGTAAGGCTAAAGGCAGGAATCATTATACAGCATCAAACAAAAACTTTATTCTATGTTTCCGCTAAGAGTCATGGCCCCAGTGCTCTTTAGCAGATCTCTGCTAACAAAAGTGTGTCATAGTAGCTCAGGGAAAGTGATACTAAATAGGAAATCCTTATCCACACGTGGCTCCTGGCTGACTTCCCTGGAGAGAACACACAGGGGCTTGGCTTCATTTTACAGTAGTGCTGGGTAGAGCTGCAACTGCAGTTATGACACAAATGTTTACTTTGAAAATGCCAGGCACAGATGTTATTATTTTATGCTGCTGATTCCACCAAGGAACATCACCATTTTTTTTCCTTATGTAAACAAAAAAAGCTAATGCACCTATCACAAAAGCACAGACTGAAACTTGAATATGAAATAGTAAATCAATAGTTATACATTCAACTTTAATGAAATTGGTTTCACTTGTATGTCAAGGTTCTCAAAACAATATCTTTATTCTCTCATGTGCATTCTGTTTGACATTCTTCCTCCGGTGTGCAATATATTAACTTAATTCCTTACTTTATTAAAAAGCTTTTGATGAGGTGCTTTTAGAGCAACTACTCTTGACAGCAAATGATGAGCAGCAAGGCTTGAGGCTTTTAGATACAAATAATTCTGAACATGGATTAATCATTAAATCAATGGACTGTAGTATAAAGATGCCTTTTTGAGTTTTCAAAAGATGTTTCCATAGCATGTTAAAAGTAATAAATGAAATCAGAATGATGTTTTTACAGTTTATATATAATTTATATAATGTAGTAATAAGAAGTTAATTACATTTGCAGGTTCCAATAAATTAGATGGTACCCTAGAGTCAGCAAATCAATACCGAAAGCCTTAAACTGCTCATAATTATGCAGATGTATAGTGGTCCAATGCTTGATCTGTCTTTCAATTTTCCAATTAGGCTTTTCCTAGTACAGGTTTGCAGGGAGCCAGTGCCACCCTCTAGTAGCATAAAAGGCAAAGCAGGAACTAACTCTAGATTTGATACCAGGTTATCTCAGTAAATCATTAATACAATTGTCTATTAACCTAACATGCTCATCTTTGGTGTGTAGGAGGAAAGATGATCCTTTCAGAAACAAAAAATATGTTCAAGTTGCACATATTGTAGATTGTGACATTGCCAATAACTGAACTATGGGATCTGGAGCCCTTGAAAAGTTAGATGAGTTATTTATCTACTTTGTCATTGAGCAGCCCATATTAAACATTATAGAACTGCAATTATATTATTTAATTGGCTTACAGAGCGATCTTGTATAAGTCTGTTAGGGAGTCTACATCATAACTCTGAAATCTTTTCCTGTGTTAAAATGTAAATGCCAAAAACTTTTGCAAAAGGTGCTAAATGGTATAAAAAGGTGGTTAGTTACTTGGAGAGAGCTTCACAGAGGTTCATTGATCAGTGCTACTACCATGCAGCTCCGAGGGCTATAGGTTTATTTTCCAGCCCAGAAACTATATTTATGAAGTTTGCACATTTCCTTGTGCTGTTGTTGGTTCTCACGGCATATTCTGTTTTGTGTCTGCACCCCAAAGACAGGTGTATTACTGTAGGTCAATGGACATCTTGAAGTTTTTACAATATGAATGAATATAAAATATAAAATGGATTCTTAGGTAGGTGTATGGATGGATTTGGTTAAAATGATATGTTCCAACTGAAGCTTAGTAGCCATAAATAAAGAGTATTAAATGAAGGTAAATATGACAAAGTAAAATATAATACTAGGTATCTTATAGCTAGAAAGCTTAGTTTATAAAATAGCAGAAGCAACTGATTTATCACTGAAACAATATTCTTCAAAGAATTAAGATAAAAACTTAGTCTCATTCTATAGCTGATACATTTCAGTACAAGTATATACAGTTTAATAATAATAATATAAATATTTCAGGCTATAAAAGAAAATAACTTCTTTTTGCTTAAATTAGTGGAAGCTGACTAACAGTCCATTTGACTTTGGAGAACACCTTTTCACGTGGAACACTATTACCTATCTTAGACTGGATTGCCCAACAGTATGCTGGAAAACTATGTCTTGTTCACCTTTTAAACATAATGGTGTCTGTTTTGGAGAGCAAGATGTTTAAACATTGAGCGAATTGACTTGTTCTCATCTTATTATATCTGTATAAACAAATTATCAAAATCACTTAATCCAATTATGTTTTTTTTTTTGGGTTGGTCAGACTCAATTCCTGCAGAATTGGGCACAAGGTAGTAAGTAGCCCAAGATAGAGTGCCAGTCCATTGCAGGGCAAACCCATGCATGCTCACACTTAGGCCTATTTAAAGTCTCCAATTAAACTAACTGACATGTCTTTTGGGAGATGAAAAGTAGAATGAGAGGTACCAGAGTACCAGGAGGAAAAACCAGGCAGAGTTGAGGAAGATGTGCAAACTCCATACAGACAACAACCGAGTGCAGAATTCAAAGCCAGGAGACTGGATGAGCAGATCAGCAGCCCTAATCACTGTGCTGCTCTGCCAACCTCTGTAAATTGTAAAACTGGAATATAACCATCCATTTGTCTATTTTCATAATTTCCAAGTCTGTGTTGCTGAAACATGTTATGGCAATAACTGTGCAATGTTTGACATATACAACTGAAAGCATATATGAGGAATTTATTTACACTCAACTAAACCAAATCTGGAATCAAATTCCTCTGGAAGAAACCTATATACACAAACTCTGCACAGAATCAAACACTGGACCAAGAAATGTAATAATTTTACACTTTATTCAAGAACAAATGGAATGAACTAAAAATTTGAAACTAGCCACTTACCTATATCTCATGCTTTTTGACAGGATTGCATCTTCTTTGACAGATGTGAGTTAGTGACATACTCTGCATAACCTCAGACTATATACAGTATAGAAATATGCAATGGAATGAGTTTATGTCATCATATTCATGAATAAGAATATGTAGTCTAGCAGCAAACCTTCCAAGGAAGGACATGATGCTTTTGGTTTTACATGTAGCATTTTTTTTATCATAGTCAAGCTGCAATTTAGAACATTTATCCTATGGTTGGCATTATGCTTCAAGAGAGGCATTTTTCAAGTCTGATAAAGGTCTTAAGAACTGTTGTTTTCACTGAGTGAATTGTTGGTTTGTTTGGGGAGTAAAGTGGTGGACCCAGGTTTTATCTCACTTCATGTCTAAAATCACGTCAGAATGTCCTCTTTCTCAAGTCAAAAGTGTGACACTTTTTGTCATCTTGTCTAGTATGGTAATTTCCCTAATAAGAAGTTATGGTGTAGACAATTCTGTTCTAAAAAACGTAAACAAACATTCAAGTCTGACTTATCTAGAATTAAGTCAGTATATGGTACAAAGTAAGTTCTTTGCTAATTTTTCTATCTTGATGGTTCTCCTGGGTAATAAAAAGAGAAGCAAAATTCATGTGACATGCAAATGAAACTGCTGCATTGATAACAAAATTAAAAAGCTTATTGCTCCAGCGTACACTTTCAGAGAATTTTCAGAGCTCAAATACAATCAATTCTATTTCTGTTGATGAAGGCATCAGATGACTGAGGCACTTAGGCTTAGGAGGTAGAGATGTATAGAAAGGGTGAAACATCTTAATATTTCCATGGGGCTCCAAAAACACAAATGAAATGTTTCAGTAATTTATGCTAACTTTTTAAAAGAGTTTGCAATTAAACTTAGCTTAGAAGTGGCTTAAGGAAATGGCATGCAAAACTCCTTTATTTTAAGCGACCCATATGCTTTTGACTGTTGTGTGTACTGCCAACAATGTTCTTTGTAATCTAGAAACTATTTGTTTGATTAAATTAAAGGCAGTTTGGGAATGCTTATCTAGAGATATTTGTCTGAAGGGGAATGTTGCAGAGCCAGGGCTGAACTATCCTTAGTGGCGCACTCTTTGTCGGCATGGAAGTTTCTGAACTTCAATCTCTGAGCTACATTTATGTTAAAAAAAATTGTTTCTGTTTATAAAGCTTGGAAAAAATCAAAATACACTTTTTTACATTTTGCACCCCATGTTCTCCATAAGCAAGTAAGACAGGCCATTTGATTAATACTTAACAAAATAATTATGCAGTTCATGAATCTTTTGTGAGTAGAATCCATTTGAGATCTTGATCAAGTTTAATTAACAATATAGAAACGTGACCTTATATTTCATTAAATTATATGTCTAGATTCCAGAATTAATTAAAAAAAAATACTGACAAAGAAGTACGTTTGCTCATAATAAACATCAGATTTAGTTGTGGCCAAATGTTTTTATATAAGCTAAGACAGCAAAACATACAGTATACTACTGTTGTGCTATAACAATTGATTTTGTTGTATTTCACCCAACCATGACATTGAACAATCTATCACGATTAAATGTTAAGTCTAAATCATAAGCAACTATAAATATTAAGAGTTTACAGGAAGAAATGTAAAACTGTGGCCCCCATAAAATGCTAACATTTGAAATTCTGAATTCTCATTCAGTGAGTACAATTGCTTAGCCACTGAAATTATGTAGGAGGTCAGAGTTCTTTCTTCTTTCATTTACCATTATGAAAAAAATACCAAAGGCAAGTAGGCTCACGTGCAGGTACATAGCGCCAGCAATGTTTTCTTAGGCAGCAACTTGAAGATATTCAATGTCTCTTTCTTTCTTACTCTCCTTTTTACTTGTCCAAATTTCTGCTTTTCCAGCCAGAAGCTAAAGGTCCTTTCTGCTTTCAATAAGCCAGTTCATTAAAAATAATGTTGTCCTTTTCAGAGAATGAAAGGAAATTCCTTGATTTTCATTCCCATATTAAATCATCCGTTTCTCTCTGCCCCCATACTTTTTTTTGAGTTGTGAGCACTGAACCATGTCTGGGATACAAAACCCATTTCCTGCATTTCTCTTTGGGTGGCTGAAAAGCCAAAGCTGTTACCTGAACTAAGAAGGAGCCACAAAGATCCATAATCAGAGACGCTTTAGGGCCATGTATCCCGACAAATAGCAACGGTCTTTTGCTTATCTATATATTGTTTAATCTATTTGTCTCAGACCTTAGAGGGGTCACTATTACTTTGCCAGAGAACCTTCAAGAACAAGAAGTCTTGAGAGTACATATTTGTTCCTCTACCCATGTTTCTTTTGCTAGTATCTTGAGAGCTCAGGGCAATCAACAATTTTCAGAAAGTAAAGCTTTCCAAATATTTTTCAGGACCTGAACATGCTTCACGTCTAGCTTCATAAAGGTACTTCCCTGATGATGATGAACAAGAGGAGCTGATTTGTAAAGTGGTTGTAATTGTGAACAACAATAAAGATTGAAAAAGATGACTGGCTTTTCAGTTTTTATCACCATGGGTAACCAACAAGGTAGCATTACACATGATCTTATGCACCATATGCTGTATGCAATTCCTGATAAGCCAAACTTGAAAATGTGTTTACATTTTTATCAGAGAATTATCTAAAATATAACTTCATATTAAAAAGCTTGCCATCCTAGATGAGATGACAATGATTGTAACATGACAAACAGGACATTTTAACATATTTGAAACTTGAAATCAGATGGAACCTGGGTCCTTCACCTCAATCCCAAAGAAAGCTACAATCAATCGGTGAAAAACAAAAGTCATTGAGCCCTTTACCAGACTCGGATACTCTAGCTTTTTTTGGATCATGATGCCAACCCAAGGAGTAATGTTCTAAATTTCGTTAATGATTCTACATGTAATTGTCTGCAAACATCATCTCCTTCACTGGAAAGCTTACTACTAGATAACAAATCTTTATACTTGAATTTTAAAGAAGTAAACGTATTTCATTGCATAGTCCTAAAAATGGTCTAAGGTTATGCAGGTAGTCTCGCTAATACACACCTATCATTGAAGATGTAATTATGTCATTAAAGAGCTCAGAAAAGTGCATAATATTGGTAAGTGACTAGCTTCTAAGTTTTAGTTTATTCCATCCCTTCTTGAAAAATGCTGACTCTAAGAGATGCAACTGTAGATAAGCATGAGGCCTTGCAAAAAGAAGGAAACCCATATATAGCTTTTGGTTTACAAGTCCACTTCTATATGAATGACAAGTGCCTCCTCAAGGCCATACTACTAATAAGTAAGCTCCACAACGTGAGGCATGATACAGGGAGCAGTCTTCTTCCTTATAGAGATATGGATCTGTGTTACTGTCTCAAATGACTCTAATCTTATAGCTTCTATAATTTGATGTGTGATTTGTATTCTCATCACAATTGTTAACCTTTCAAGCTGGACTGAACAGGTCACCATATCCCTGGTAACTTCCTACAGCTCTTACTGGGGAATTCCAACACACTCCTAGCCCAAATGACACATATAATCCCTCCAGCATGTCCTGAGACTACCCTGGGTATTCTCCCAGTACATTGTGTCCGGCATACTTAATAGTGGCACCCAGGAGGGATTCTAAGCACAATGCATTCATACAGTAGATCAATGATGTATAACCATTTCTAAAGCTTTGAGTGTTCCCAGGAGCACAATAGACTTGAGAACTGGAAGAAGTTTGAACCACCAGGATTCTTCATTGAGTTGGGCATCCAGCCAAAATCAGTAACTTGGAAAGAAGGGCCTTGGTCTGGGAGGTGACCAGAAACCAAATTGACATTCGGAAATCCTCTGCTAAGATGGGAACACCGATTGGAAGGGCAAACATCTCCAGGGCAGTCCATTAATCAGGGGTTTATGGTAGAGTGGCTAGATGGGAGCCTCTCTTAAGTAAAAGGTATATGACAGCCTGCATAGAGTTTACCAAATGACATTTAAAGAACTCTGAGAACATGAGGAAAAGATTCTTTAGTCCAATGAGCAAAAATCAAACTCTTTGGGCAGATTTCCATGCACTAGGTCTGGCCAAGATGAGGCACTGCTCAATACCTGCCTAATACCATCCCTATAGTAGAGCTTGGTGGTGGCAGCAGCATCATGTTATTGGGTGCTTCTCAGCAGCAGGCACATGGAGACTGATCATAATTGAGGGGAGAATTAATGCAGCCAAATATGCAGAATGGAATAAACTTTCCAAATCCAGGTGTGCAAAACTTGTAGGTACTTCCCCAAAAAGACTTGAAGCTGCCAAGGAGATTTGTGCAATGTAATGAATTAAGGGTCTGAATGCTTATATGAATGAGAAATTTCACTTTTTGATTTTTAATACATTTGCAAATCTATTTGTTTTTAACTTTGTCAATATGGGTTATTGAATGTAGATTGATGGGTAAAAATGGCAAATGTATCCATTTAAAATGAAATCTACAACACAAGAACACATGCAGAAAGTGAAAGGGTCTGAATGCTTTCTGAATCCACTGTACAATCCCAAATCACTTCTATGAAAATTTTGGTAGACTCAAAAGGACTGGCAGGACCCAGCTAAGTATAAGTTGAAGAAATTTGTCTAATTTCAGCAAGTGTGAATTTTTAATAGTTGGGCCATTTTGCAGATTTTTATGAAAATGATCATAAATGCAAAAAGAATCTCTATAACACTAATCAAAGTTTAATAGCCAGCGGTACTGAAAGCTGCTGAATGTAAGGGGAATGTGAAGCAATGTTTTTTAAACCTGATAAGAAATGTTAATGATTGCCTTTTAAATAACAAAGCATTCTTTATCAATGAAGCCTTTGATGATCAAGTAGTTGCCTGTTCGCTGCATGCCATTTAACAATCAGTCTGGAGGTTATAATTTAGTGTCAAACTGCATATCAGGCAGAATAAAGTGTGACAATGATTTATCTTCCAAAAGTCTTATTTTTCTATATGTTCCTACCAAAGGTACACCTGAGAAAAGACACATCTAAACATACTTCATCTAACTCAACTCAGATCTGCTAAATAATCCACATGTGAGCTGGATGTAAGAATGTCCAACTTGATGCTATGTTTATGTCTGAGGTGATGTTGCCACACTACTGCAATGATCAAATTAAACAAGGCTGAACAGTAATTAGACACAGTGCTATTGCTGTCCCCTTCTGAGACATGAAGGCTATGTAAAAATATGTTTCTGTATATTTGTTTTTAGTTTATTGTTAGAAAAATAAAAGGTGTGTGCAAAATGTTGCACATATTTTTCTGGGTATTCGCTATCATTTTTTCTTCATTAATTTTTTTACATCTAAGATGTCTCACCTAAAGGTTTTCCAATGCTGTATCTGTTCTAGTGTCTATATAAAAACAGGGAATTCCAGACTCTGTATTACATCTTGCCTGAAGAAGGGGCTTGAGATGCCTCGAAAGCCTGCATAGTGTAATCTTTTTAGTTAGCCAATAAAAGGTGTCCTTTTGCTTGACTTCTCATTTCATTCCACCCCAAGTGAAGACATTTTTTACACTTGGATCTTCTGGACACCATGCCAAAATCAGTAACAGTACAAGGAGACGCAGGCTCTATTTTGTTACTCTTTGAGCAATGAAGCCTGTGAGAGGGTCTCTGCTCGTATCTCTTATACATTTAACCCTTCATCTGGACCATGCCAGACCACACAGAGCTTTCTGTTGTCACAACTGTTCAGACAAATGCTGGTGTGCAGGGGCTGCCTTGTCCTGCCTTCTTTCCTAATCTTAACTTCATAAAGCACCTTTTGGATGCCCTGGATTGCAATCTTCACAGTTATAACCCTCTACCTGCCAGCAGCTTCATCAAACCATTCTGCAGGGCATCTCACAACTGCAGACTCGGAGACTCATTGATTCAGTGCACCAGAAATGTTAAGCAGTGGTGGCTGCAAGAGCTGGTCAGAAAAAAATACTGAAGGACTTCAAGATGACTCTAGCTAAGGTTCACAATTGTTATTGTTATGCTGTTGTTTTTATTGTTGTACTGTTTTGTTTGATGTTCTCATTCTTTTGATGTTTTTTCAGTAAAATTTGAAACTTTAGCAAAATGAGTGTTGTGTCTCTTTTTCCATTATATATATTATATAAAATTGTAACAGTTGTGTACTTATAGTCATAAGCAATCCACTAAAAAAGTATCTGTCCCCTTTCTGATTTTCTGATTTAATACTAAATGTTTTCAGGCCTATAACCAAAATCTAATTCTTATGCCTGTGTACGGCTAACAAATGACACTTTAGATTTCATAAATTTGAAACTTGCATGTACTATTTATTGCCAAGTAGTACATTGCATAAAATTAAAATTGCAATAATTTTATTATTACATGCATTACAAAATACATTCCAATAGGTGGCTTATCACAAATATTAACGTTGATTATACCCAACTGGGTGTAGCTGCCAGACAGAAGGAAATCAATTTGTATTGTATAGGTACAGTGGTCTTTTTATTCTATGAATTTTTTCTTTTATTAAGTTAGCGTTTCAGTTTGTTTGTTGCCACAATTATATGGCATAGGCTATGGGATTCTCAGCAGCAGTGCTAATGTTGGCCATTATAGGAATGAAAATGGCATTTGATTTTATTACCACATGCTTTACAAAACACATTTTAATAGATGGTGCATCACAATCAATAATAGCAGTGCTTATGTTTGCAATTTTCAATCTGTTGGAATGAAAAATGCATTGCATTTCATTACATGCATTCTAAAATACATTCCAATAGACGGTGCATTATAAACATTAATGTTTAATTCGCTCAACTAAATGTACCTGCTGGAAGGATAGAAATCAACTTGTATAGCCATACACATGAGCGTAGGGAGTTTTTTGTGGGTGCTGGTTTCGGTAAGAATATCTGGAAGGTTTTGTGTGCGATACCACCATTAACCCAGTGTCTGTTTCCTTTAGAATGGAATAGAGGACCTCAAAAGATTTCTAACATTTCTGGTCCTTATTTTATTAGCGCTAACCTTTCCGCTTCCTCTCCTATAAAACCGGCACCCACACAAGAAGAAGCTATTCATTTGGAATGATGGTTCTGAAAAAGATGCAATTCTGTTCATTTATAAAGCAAAGTGACAGCTTCAGAAGCCATGAACGTATATTGTGACATGTTTAGCACATTGTTTTGTTCTATTTTTCTTTTCATTTTTTGCTGGACATTAAACTGGGTATCCTCTGGAGCCCCAAACCTTCTTCTGTTTACTTCTGCTTATTTCACAATATCCTGTATACTTCTTTTCTGCAGCAATGGAAGTTAATTAAGCCTTGAAAGTGGATGCAAACAATTCCTACAGATGTTCCAACCTTTCATGATTCCTTTAAAAAAAACCTCTGTCTGTATAAAAGCAGTATTGGAACAAACTGTGCTGGAATTTGTTAACCCGTTACTTGTTCTCTAAAAAGCCCATTTTGAATAACTCTGAAAATTACATTATTTTTCAGTTTTTAGATAGATAGATAATTTTATTTGGAAATTAAAATTGTTAATCTAAACTTTTTTAAAAAACCTCTGGCAGTTTACTGCTTACCTTTACACCACTTTCAGGTTATTCAGTGGACTTGAACTGTTTAAATGTTAATGAAACCATGGGAGTGTTCTAAAAATTTTCACTGGTAGTATATACGATTGATTTTTACCTATTGGTAATAAGTTCATTTTCCATGTGAATACTGTATTTGAATGAAAAAAAAACATGATTTATTCAAATAATTGAAAATTAAATCAAAAATGAAGATTTTGCACATTCTGTCTTGTATAATCTGTATGTTAATGTAAATAATTAAAAAAAGAAGGAAATAAATGAGTTTGGACAATGATGTACTTAACTGCAAAATGATTAAAATTAGCAAAGGCAAAACTAATGAATAGCAGGACCTGCACTGTCAGTGTGTGGAACTTTACGCCTGGTGCATGGTACTTTTATTTTAGGTGGAAGAAATATATTAGGTAGGAAACTAACAAAGCTCACTCCATTTTTATCTTCCAATAACTAAAAGTTTGCCACATGCTTTACAAAACACATTTTAATAGATGGTGCATCACAATCAATAATAGCATTGAATTTTGGTTCAATTCTGGGTCCAATGCATACTGTTGATATTGCTTAATGTGTAACACATCTTTATGCAGCTGAAATTGTTCTTTACTGCTCTTAAAAATTTCTTGAATTCATTCTGCATATGTGATACTTCTGCTCTTAAATTTAAGTGCTAGACAAACATTACTGAATTTAACATTGACCAGGCAAGCTACTACTTTATATATTTCTAGCTGCACTACCCATCTAAGTGATTAACATTTGCAGTGCACCATCTATTGAAATGTATATTGTAATGCATGTAGAAATAAAATGCATTACTACAAATGTTAGTGATACACCATTTGTTGGAATGACAAATGCAATACATACAAGTTGTCTCGGTTATATGCCATTTAGTATGGTATGCCTAAAAGCAGTGTCAATGTTTGTCATGCACAGTCTATTAGAATGACAAATGCAATGCAGTTTATCACTAAAAATGTTTGTGATGCACCATCTTTTGGAATGACATAAACATCGCATCTGGACGGACACACAGGCAAACGCACAGACACTTGTCCTTTTATTAAAGTGGATATTTATGTACAGCTCACAGATAACACTTTAGATTTCACAAATTTGAATCTTGTAAGTATACTGTATTCCCAAACAGCACATGGCACAAAGCAATGCAACACTGGGAAATTAATACAGTGAATATGTACATAGCATTCAACACCTTCTAGAAACTCCAGTTTGGTCAACCCGTGGAAAGAATACAGATTTTAAGACTAATGCAGATGTGTGTGTTTAAAACTTTATTGCTGCATTTATTTTTGTACTACATTTCAGCATGCAAGCACGTGTACTGTTTCCTTCATTTCCATCACTCAACAAAGTTTAGATGTTTTTCGCATTAATCATCTCCAGTTTGAACACATGGCCAAGCATATGTTACTTGGTCTAAAGCAACCTCCAGAGTAAAAGTTCAAATAAAAGTTTTTGATACAGAAAAGCAATGAAAACTAATTCTCAATAAAGACAGTGTTTAGTTCTGCTTAAATGTTATTTAATTCAATAAGGAGTTAGGCAAGCAGACCAAGTATACAGTATATAAAAAAGAATGTAGAAATATAGGTTACATGTATATGTGGAAGTATGTAAGTATACAACTTATTTATCCATTTTCTCATCCTTCTTTTGCATTTACAGCTGTAACCCGTGTGTACCCTCCCAATATTATGAGTACAGCCTACTTTACACAAACAGCAGCATTAGGAGTTATGGCTACTATTAGGCAAACAACACCTGAGTGAATAAATAACGCTTTTAACATATGTAGTGAACAAGGTTTCTGGCACTAACTAGCACTGTATGAAAAAAGAATTGCCCCCCTTAGATCAACCCAATTAAAGGGACAAATAGAGTCAGCTGATTAAACACAGCCATGCTTGATTACAGTGAGCCTGCTTGATATAAACTCACTTATTTTGACCCTTTCTTTCAGAGTCAAGTTGCTGGCACAAAGATTCAATAAGCACATAAAGCCATGATCAAAGGAAATTCCTCAAGAGATCAGAAAAAAGTTGTTGATATCTACATGTTTGGTAAGAGCTACAAAGCTATTTTAAGGCTGTGGGACTCTTTTGAACAAAAGTCTTCTTTTTTCGGCTGCTCCTGTTAGGGGTTGCCACAGCGGATCATCTTCTTCCATATCTTTCTGTCCTCTGCATTTTGTTCTGTTACACCCATCACCTGCATGTCCTCTCTCACCACATCCATAAACCTTCTCTTAGGCATTCCTCTTTTCCTCTTCCCTAGCAGCTCTATCCTTAGCATTCTTCTCCCAATATACCCAGCATCTCTCCTCTGCATATGTCCACAGCAACGCAATCTCGCCTCTCTGACTTTGTCTCCTAACCGTCCAACTTGAACTGACCATCTAATGAACTCATTTCTTATCCTGTCCATCCTCGTCATTCATCCTGTGAAAGCATGTAAGTATACAACTTATTTATCAATTTTCTCATCCTTCCCAATGCAAATCTTACCATCTTTAACTCTGCCACCTCCGGCTCTGTCTCCTGCTTTCTGGTCAGTGCCACCGTCTCCAGCCCATATAACATAGCTGGTCTCACTACCGTCCTGTAGACCTTCCCTTTCACTCTTGCTAATACCCGTCTGTCTCAAATCACTCCTGACACTCTTCTCCACCCATTCCACCCTGCCTGCACTCTCTTTTTCACTTCTTTTGAACAAAAGTGAGGAACATAATCTCCAAATGGAAGTATTTGGAACAGTAGTGAATCTTCATGGTAGTGGCCTTTAAAAAAATTAATCTATAGCTACAGCATAAAATGTTCAAGAACTCACAGAGTATCTTAAAAATACTGTCTGGTGTTGTTGGCAGGAAGTTTTCTGAGGGTGTGTCAAATCCATTCCCAGTTCTTCTTTAAAATCTTAGCTTCTGAACCATCGTTCTCTGCCAAAGGTCATTGTTGCCGATGGTGTGTGTGGGACAGCGTCTCTGGAGAATATTTTGCAGACATGTGTTGATGAAGGTTAGAAATTTCTTACTTCTTATCTTCCATGTCTCAGCTTCATAAAGAAGGACTTTGTAACATCAGCTTCTTGGAATGCCAGATGTTTTTCAGCTGAAGGAGTGCTGCCCTAGCCTTGACTCATTTTTGCCCTAACATCTGCATCTTTCCTGCTTGTTGACGACACTGCCCAGGTAGGTGAAGGCTTCCACCTCTTCCAGTGGTTCATCTCTCAGCTGAATAGGCTATGTCTGGGTCATGTTGGTCTTGATGACTTTCATCTTTTTTTTTTTATTGTAATCACCAACTTGGAAAGTTGTTATGGTTTTATCTTGCATCTGATGATGTGTGTGTTTGACAGGAGTGCTAAGTCATCAGTAAAGTCAAGATCATTGACCTGCTTCCAAGAAGTACACTAGATTCCATTCCCCTTCTGAGTTGTAGATGACTTCATGATAAAGTCAATCACAAGCAGGACTAGAAGAGGTGAGAATAGGCAAACTTGCCTTACTCTGGTTCTGAAAGCCTTGGTATGTTGTTCACCCTAGATTACCAACTATTTACTGTCTATATTTCATAGATTTATAGAGTATTATTGAAAATAAGACTCTTGAAAAAATCTATTGTTGTTTTTCTCTTTTTTAAATCACATTAGAAAGGGTTTTAGTATGTTTGGTAATATACACACTGGTAATAGCTGCTTATAATGGATGCCTAAAGTGTAGTATTACCTGTAATTTGCTGCTAAAGCCAATGTCTCCTGAAAGGTATTCCTTATGTTTATACAAAGTTTGGACTCTAATGTGAACGGTGACCTTTTATGTGGTGACTGTGATGACATTAAGCACCACTGTTAAGTATTGTGAAGTATAGCCCACAAATTGAAATGAAAAGATGATAACAGGAAGATAAAACACAAAAGGGAAACATGGGGTCATTATCAAGAACAAACAAAGGGTCAGAAAACTGTGAGAAAGTCAAAACAATAACCATCAAGGACCAAACATGGAGAGGATAGCGAAAGCAAAGAGATCCAATACATGAATGTCAGAAGCTGTGAGCCACTATCTTTGATAGGTTTGACAACACATCACTGGCAATGCAAAGAAAATCTGACTCCAAAATGGTGAAAGTACAAAACAAATTATATATATAAGAGTATTAGAAGTTCAAAACACAGATTACAATAGCAGTGCAATCACATGCCTAATAATAAACTGCCTCCAAAAACCTTAAAATGACAGAGCCCATAAAGAAAACACCAAACCTGAAGATGTCACTAAAATAACTAAGAAAATACAAACAACCCTTAAATAAATATAAATAAAGCAACATAATAATAGCCACATCTAAATTACAAATATGTAATGTGTTACTGATGCTTATTTTTACATAATGATACTCTGAAAATATTAGGCAAACCGTTTATGGTCACTTAATCAGGAATAGTGATGAACAAAATAGGTAAACTGGAAAAACTGACAGTAAAAATAGTATTTGCAGGCACTTTCACAATTTTGAAGCACAAAACTAAGAAACAATAGACATGCAATTCATTTTTTAAAAAATGCTGCATATTTTCCTCATGAAGACACACTAAAATAGCTCATTGTTAATATTACTGTGTTTTGTCCACAGAAAAATCTCACTATTTGGGACGCCAACCCCAATGCAAGCATTACCTAGTAACCACCCTTCCATTCTTCTTGACTTCGGTTGAAGAGGTTGAGTGCCAGTGCGGCTTCAAGTTTCTTTTCTGTCTCAGACGCATCTTTAGCATTTTGATCTAAAAGAGTTATTATAATAGGCAAAGTGGGGATCATCCTACCAGAACATGTCTGGCTGCTCAATAAAATGTCTTAACTGTGACAGGAAATGAGTCTGGTATTTTTTTATTTTTTTTACACTAGAGATCTTTATTTAAAAGCTGAATGACAAGCAGATGCATGCGGAATTAAAGTAAGTAAACAATCCCATAGAGGGCTAAACATCTTTCTGCTTTTGTTAATGACATGAATTTTCCTGAAAATGAAATACAATTTGTTTCACTAATTTTTTTTGTGAAAATTTAATTTTGCGTAAATTGTTTCGTTCATCGCTTGTGGGGAACAATACAAGACTATAACCAGTTTTTTAGTTTCTGAGAATAACACATTATGGTTAAAAATGACTGGGTGTATTTGAGCCTGTTCAGTGGCAACTGGGCGACAGTCAACTTGGCGAAAGACAACCCGGTGAAAAGACAAGTTGGCAAAAGACAACTTGGAGAAGAAACAACTTGGCGAAATACAACTCGGCGACATCCTTTACCAGTTAGGTAATAGTTACGTTCAAAGAGATTTTTTAATTATATTTAAATGACAACGTGATTTAAAATGTTGAAAATAAATTTATATAATTGACACCCGAACTTCATTCTGCAGATGGAACAAACTCTACTTTATATTATCTTCTGCAACCAAAATTGCTAATCCTTTATATAAATTGTATATATAAGGAATATCTTTACTCCCAACGTATTGGGACTCTCATAATGCAGGTGATTCTGTGGATTTTCCGGTGCCCTACATTGTCATTTAAATATCATTAAAAAATCTCATTGAACCTATTACCTAACTGGTAAAGGATGTCGGCGAGTTGTCTTTTTGCTGAATTGTCTTTCGCTGAGTTGTCTTTTTGCCGCATTGTCTTTCGTGGAGTTGTATTTTCGCCAAGTTGTCTGTTGCCCAGTTGCCCCTGAAAAATTTGAGCTCTATGGATGACATAACTTCCTCAATGAATGAGTTTATATTTGCTTATTTGGCTGACAACTTCATATATGGTGACTTACAACATCTGTGATACAACTGGTTACCTTTCTTCTGTTTTTCCAGTTGGAACATAAGCAGATGAAGTGGCTTGGTCATGATCATGCAGCGTCAGTAGAGACATCTGAACTCATGACCTCGAGGTCTGATATCCAATTCCTTAACCACTACACAACGCTGCCTGGATTTGAGAGTCCATGTCCTCTGCAGTAACATCCTGTAAGTGTTCTTTACTACATGATTTTAGGTCTGCCTAGGCTTTTAGGTCTATCCATTTTTGAAAGAGCTGGATTTGTTGATTCATTTCAATGATAAAAAAACAAAAATATTTTTTGATCTACCTTTCACACCTTTCATCATGAATGGGTTTAAGGGTTATTGTTCCTTGCAGTAACTTCCTGTAAATCTCCTGGGGTACAGATATATTTATGAGTTTGGGACTGCCTAGGCTTTTATGTCAATTAGTTGTTAAAGATGCTTGATTTGTTTGTTTTCAGCTATTTAAAAAACAATAAGAAACAATAAAGATGTTTTTCATTAATAAAAGGTTAACTTCCTCTAAAGGAATGCTAGCTAAGCTCTTAAAAGTTACAACTTAGGGGGCTGTGGCGGTTTTTCTGCAGAGTGTTGGCAGTTCCATTTTAGTCTCAGGATTTACTGGCAGGCCGCGTAATCCTTACAACTTGCTAGTAGATAGAAAGGGCAAAATAAAATGGGAGAGATGGTGAAACAGAGAAGCTTTCAATTCAACTTTCACATTTATTTATTTGTTTATTTATTTATTTATTCTTTTTTTTTCTCTTCAGAAGTCAGAAGGTCAGACAGTGAGGTGTTTAATTCCTCTTACTAGTAAACACTACAAGAAAAGCCAGTAAATCTTTTAAGGACTTCCACAGTGCTCTCAAGCAAACCTTTCTGCATTGTTTGCAGTGCTGGTAATTTGAGGTTTTGTGACTTCCTCGTCAAAGCAGACAGGCTCTCCCCTTCATTACCCAGGTGAAGGCCTGTCAATACTATCTGAAATGGAAATCTGCTGTTGACAGGGCTAAACCTCAAGTTCCTGTTCCAGTCAGCGCCCCTTGTCAATGGGATTAGATTGAAGGAATGCCTTTGACAAGCACAGTCCAGCGTCCAGTAGCACACCCGCCTCCCCTTGGCGGCTGCACGCCAGGCCAACTTCAAACAGGATCGGCTTTCATTTGTTAACGGAGTAATGAGCTTGCTGGTGACGGCAGGCTGAGCTCAAAGTGCTCCTTTCTCTGTATTTAGAGTCAAGTGTTGGCATTCCTCTCATCCAGCCTTTTTTTCTGCTCTGTGTCCCGTCTCTGTTTGTCATTCCTTATCCCTAGGAGGATGGTCTTTTCAAAGCTCAGGAACCTACGCTTACCGAGCTTCATCCTTTCTAAATGGCTGCTAAACATAAATATTGGTGTTTTGCGCTGCAGAACTGAGCAGAAATTCTGGGTTCTGTGCCAGAAGCCTGAGTAGAGGAAATAATGCTGAAATGATACCCCCTGAACTGTCAGTGATCTATTAAAAGTGAAGTGGCAACATGTAGCTGAAGGATGCAAACCTTTTTATTTTTTTTTTTTTTGAAGGTCACTTTAGTTGATCTTGCATCTGCAAATCATATTGGTTCAGGAGATTTAAAATGTTGGAAGGGTGCCAATTTGTGCCAGGCTTTTTAGGAAGGAAGAGGAAAGCCTTTATTGTCATTGTACCAGTTGGAAGTTCTTTTGCTATGAAATAGTCAGTTGCAAAGCAGTCAAGCAAAGGTTTATATCAGAATATCAGGAGGGGTTTACAAAGGAATAGACCCATAAGAACATCAAATTTTTGTCCTTCACACTATGGTATAATGAATTTTTGTGGTTGTCAATTTGTCCTCATTCCATCATTCCTCAGTTGGAAACTTTATGCCAGGAGTTATATAAGATTAAGGCTCTGATATACTGTTTGACCAGGGAAACTTCAATGTAAAACTAACAAAAGAGAAAAAATAAGCATAAATAATTAAAAATTAACCTTTTAGGTGTTTTTATAATATACTGTGTTGCAATTGGAACTTTCATGTTTCTATTGTGCCATCGACTGATATAAAATACTAGTTTCAAAATTAAAAAGATCCTTCTAATTTAGCTAGTGACTGAAGTCATTCAATCTTTAATACTTGGTTGAAGTAAATTTAGAAATTCCAGCTACAGGTCTATATACATATGTCTCTGCTGCTCTGGATACTCCCCATTTTGTCAATCCAACTTTGCAAAAATTGCCCATGTTCTCTCATATTGAATGAGGACCATTGGTAAATATTAATTTTCCGCTCCTACCACATAGCTTACAACTGAGGTCCAGGCTTTAAAAGAGTGAGTGCAGAACAGTTGTTTTAAAACAACTTATGCCATACATGCACATGCTATTCATATTCATAGCCAAGGGTAAATGATACAAAAAGAATATAAATAGTTAGCCATTTCCATGTTATGTAGACTTTTCACTTGTGTTTTGCGTGTATACAGCTTTTGTTTCAGACACCACTGGAAAAGCTCACTTAAAAATGCCAAAATGATAAATTTGTGATTTTTCATTTTAATGAAACCCTAGGCAGATATGTTTTTTGATAACAGTGAAAATTTAATTTAACGAAATTAAAAATTTACAAATACAATACAAACTTGATGAAAATATGTGTATGTGTGTATGCCCTAAAAGAACTGATGAACTCATTTATTGTTAGCTCATTTAACAAAGAAGGACTAGGAGGTGAGTATACAGAGTATATTGTACTGTATATCAAACTAGTGAATTTTGTAAAAACCTTACAAATCACAATTATTTTTGTATTAAATTCTAAAGGATGCAAGCAAGAATTGTAATTACATATGCGTGTGTGTTTGAGGAACATATCAGAAGAGAAAGACTCAGAATTCCAGTAAAAGGTCAGTGCCAACTTGGTCATAATACTGTTTAAGAATAAAAAAAGAAACGGCCCTTCAGAAACGTCCAGGAGGAGAAATTTATGGAGTGAGAAGGGAATATCAATGGAGAAAACTGAGAAGAGAGAATCAGAAACAGAAGGAGAGAAAAATAGAAGTAGGAGACATTCAAATGTGTAGCTAAAAGTGTTTCATTTAGAGGACAGAAGTGTTAGTAGAGGTTAGTGGTCAGACCCATATTTAACACTTTTAGGTTGTAGGATACTGTCTATGCACATAATTTTGGTTATAATTTTTGGAAGAGAGTAAGATATTTTATAACATAGTATTTCAAAATAATGGGGGATATAGGAAGTCACACTTGGCCGTATGCTTCAGATTATTGTTGTATTGAAAGTGAAGCCTCACTCTAGTCATAGACTGCATGAATTCTGGTACAGGTTTTCTTTAAGGACCTGTCTGTATTTGGTTTTATTTATCATCCCCTCAATTCTGACCAGTCTCCTTTTCTCAAACAATGAGAAGCACCTCTATAGCAAGATTCTACCACCACCACACCTATCCTTAGGGATAGTATTAGGAAGGTGATGGGCAGGCCTGGTCTTTGATAGACATAATGCTTGGAGTTCTGCTCAAAGATTTAAATTTGTGTCTCATCAGTCCAGAGAATCTTTTTTTCCTCCTGCTGTTAGATGCCAAGTGACCATTCATATGCCAGTTACTCTAGAGTAGCTTCCATTTAGCCCCTCTACCATAATTGCCTGATTGATGGAGTGCTACTGAGATGTTCATCTTTCTGACATGTTCTCCTATCTTAGCAGAGCACTTCTGAAGCTCTTTTAAAGTGTCCACTGGATTCTTAGTCACCTTCCTGACTAAGGCCCTTCTTGTCTGTTTATTTAGTTTGGCCAACTCTAGGAAGAGTCCTGGAGCCTTATGTATAAACGGTGCGTATGTACAAAAATGTTGTGCATGCCTGTCTCCACACTCACATCGCAATGTATAAAAACTAAACTTGCCATAAAGCCACGCACATTCTCACGGCAGCTCCACCCCTTGCATAAGCATTTCTGTGTGGTTTCCCTTTCTTTTTTAGATTCACATTCATGACTCGGCCTTTATCAAATACGCTGAAATTAACCTCATATTTTTTATAAATTTAAGACAATTGATTGTAATCAACCTGTAACAATATAATGGTGCACAGAATGGCCAAGCTATTCCAAATACCATAGCTGCTTTAGTGTTGTTACTCTCAGTGTACCATTCAGAATATTTTAATCCATTGTATCTGAATGTGGAATCGCAGATATACAGCAGCTGATTGGAAAGCTCTACGGCTGTTGTGTCGAAAGCGCAGAGGATTATTGGTATACAGATTCCAGTCTGTGAGGACATTTATAGCACACGGTGCCTCAGGAATGCCACCAGCATTTACATGGATTCCACTCAGCCTTGTGCACAGTCTATTTGAACTTCTCCTATCCAGCAAACACTTCAGAAACTTTCCTGCACATATCTTGAGGCTCAGAAACTGTCTCATCCCAAGAGCTATAAACGCACTCAATCAGTCCATCAAGTGCTCCAAGTAGAACTGTTTGAACTTATAACTACAATTACCTCAATGTAAACTTGCACTACAACTGTAATATTGCACAACCTGAACCACTTCATGAACCATTTGCAGTATCTGCACTATATGTACATATGTATTGTACTTATGCTTGCATGTTGTATATTTTTATTTGTTTTTGTCATATTATTATTATTATTATTATTTTATTATTTTATTGGAAAATATGGAGGATTTGCATATTGAATCTCGTTGTACCATACAATGACAATAAATGAATTCAGTTCAATTCAATTGAAGAGAGTGCATATTTACAAATGATGATAACTGGCTTCTAAGTCGGTTTAGATTTCCAAGCACTATCCTCTTGGAGCTGTGAGCGTTTTTGCCCAGAGGGGACTGGGCGGTCTCTTGGTCTGGAATCCCTGCAGATTTTATTTTTTTTCTCCAGCCGTCTGGAGTTTTTTTTGTTTTTTCTGTCCACCCTGGCCATCGGACCTTACTTATTCTATGTTAATTAATGTTGACTTATTTTTATTTTTTATTGTGTCTTCTATTTTTCTATTTCTTCATTTTGTAAAGCACTTTGAGCTACATTTTTTTTGTATGAAAATGTGCTATATAAATAAATGTTGTTGTTGTTAGAATACTAGGATGTATACTTGATATCAATTTTAAGAAGAAATGCATTAAAGCTTGTATATTACATTATACAGATAAATTGTTAACTTCATTTAAATAATAACGGTGGCACAGCGGTAGTAATGAGCTGGTGCCCCATCCATGGATTGTTCTTGCCTCATGCTGTATGCTTGCTAGGACTGGCGCGACCCTGGACGGATACATGGATGGAATAATTAAACATGTATTACGAAGATTTTTCAATGCTTCTTAAAAGTTTTGAAGCTGGTTTGACGTTTATTACAGAGCTTATTGTGTAGCGATTGGTTATGTGGAGAAAAAAAACAGAAGGACAGTAATTGG
>JANRMT010062840.1:5075034-5124448 GCA_026402145.1 Polypterus bichir lapradei | reverse complement strand
TGGCACATTTAACAGAGACAGTACTGCTCCAATAAATTATTTCATTGAGGGTTGCGCACATCCTAGTAAGTATCTTGCAGGAGGCAGGAACAAGCCCTGGACAGGGCACCAGCTCATTGCTACCACTGCGCCACCATATTTAATAGATTCTTTAATGCATTTCATCATGAAAATGATATCAAGTATACATCTTAGTTATTCTAAAATGTTGAGAGAGCTGTAATATCATGAATGTAATGCATTATGTGTGGAGATCAGTACCTCTGTGCTCTCCTGTCTATGAAAGAGAAAGCCCGTTTAAGAAGGACATAGTGATTCACACACATAGAACACATAGAATATGAAACATTTAACATGCTACTTTAGTTATGATGGGATATGAGAAAGTAGTAAATTAAACATTGATTTTAAGATGAAGTTTACAACTTTCTACTTTAATGACAAAATAAACACCGAGATTAAAATCATTTTGACTTTTTTATTCTTCACTGTGTCCCTATCTTTTTTCTTTTCTCTGTACCCTAATACTCTTCCATATGACACTCAGACGGTAGGCTACAACTCACCTTTTCATGGCAACTTTGATATCTGACCACTTCATTTTTATTTTGGGCACTGTGTGACTTTCTGAACTTGTACTTTCGAGTTTCTCTACCACTCTGTATCACTCGATCAGCTTCATTTTGTTGTTTATACCACTGCTTAAGCTAACAAATTGTATGTATTTCCTTGCCTCCACTTTGCATTTGATGGAATTTTTTTTTCCTGTGCTTTTGCCATTGTCTTTTCACAAAACACTGAACGTAAGGGGCTCTTTATATTAATTTGAATATTCAAAGGGACGTAATTCTTGGAGGAGTCAAGGTGAGGTGGCAGATGCATGCACTTGCGTTACATTTCACGCTGACCCGGATTTATGGAGTGGAAGTGCATGGAAGTTGGCTTATGCATGGTTTTGTGTATCTGAAGTTTTTTGTGCATATGTACATTTCAGCTTTTGTCCATACGCCATGTTTTAGTGTGAATTCTATGCACAACGTTATACATGAGGCCCCTGGTGTTTTCAGGTTTCTTCCATTTCACAGTTATTGAGGTCACTGTGCTCCTAAGAGCACTTAAAGTTTTAAAAAAAAATTTTTAGCCTTATCTGGATATATGGCTCACCACAATTTGATTGTGATGGTCTGCAGATTTCATTGGACTTCATAGTTTAGTTTTTATCCTGACATGTAGTGTGAATTGTGGGACCTTCTATACATAGATGTGTACCTTTCTAAATGATGTCAAATCAATTCAGTTTGCCACAGGTGGACTCCAATCAAGTTCTAGACAAATCTCAAGGAGAATTAAAGCAAACAAGATGCATCTGACTATAGTCTGGAGTGCCACAGCAAAGGGTATACATCCATAAATGAGATATTTCAGTTTTTGATTTTTCATTTTTTTTTACTTTGTCATAATGAGTTGTTGATTGTAGATTGAAAGGCAAAAATTGCAAAATTGTCCATTTAAAATATTATCTACAACACAATAAAGTGTGCAGAAAGTGAATTGATCTGAATATTTCTTGTATCCACCGTATACTAATAAAATAACTGAAAGGACTTCACATATGTATAAGCAATCAAAAGCATTAAATAGCAGTATAAGATACTTCTGGATAAAAGGTAATAATGCAGAAATATTTAGGATTGTTTTAGAAACAAAATGTGACTGTTTCCCACAGAATACTTGGAGCTCCCTTATATATTAATCAATTATGATTTCAAGAAAGAAAGAAAGAAAGAAAGAGAAAAAACTTTCCTGTGGGAAATTTGACATGTTAGTACTATAGATAAGTTATAAAGATGTAAAAGTGGCTATTCCGTCTTTGTCTCTGCAAGGTAATGACACAGTTATAGGAATATGTTTGTGTTTTGCTTTGCAGCAGTAAAGGATTTATTTGAAAAAAACTGTTAAAGAGATTTGTATAATATGTTTAGTCCAATAAAGCACCTGAAAAAATTGATAGCTAACAAGCAAATTTATGTATTGTTGCCCTATTCTTATAATGTTTCTTTTTTTTTTTAAATTTAATTTTGAAAAACTGAACAGGTGAAGACCGGGACTGTCCATGATTTACTATGTATCATTAGAGACTCTGCACTGCCCATATGATGATTTAAAAACTGTTTTCGTTGATTCAACATTCAGAATTAAATGAATGAGTCAAAACGAGTAGAAGCATTGGGTGTAAATCAGATCAGGAGTATTTGTCATAGGGATGGATTGCGGAGGGAGTCTGAAAGCATATCTCCAGTCGGCATGTTTTAAAAGAAATTTAAGCCCTCCACTGTGTCTCCATGCAAAATCCTCCCTTTTGCTCACAGATGACCTACTTTAGGCTGTAAATCAGAGTTATATGTTTGGGGAGCTTCCTGCAGACACAGAAATTTCTTGCTCAATTCAAAGTCAAGCACAGTGTAGAAGACCTTTTCATTTCCTTAAGTGCTTACCTTTGGTTGTCTCAGCTCTTCATGAACATCTTGCCAAGTGGAGTCTTCACTCCCTGAATATATGAACTCTAGAGCCCTCAGAAGCCTCTGTTGCTCAAATATACAGTATATATGTCAAAAATATCCTCCTTATATGTTTTGAGTAAATCAGATTCTGTATGTTCATGACTGGAATTTGGTGCTCCAATCCATTATTCTAAGTAGAACCTTTGTGCCTTGGAATTCCAGAATTAACTTTAAAGTAGTATTATATTTGCTTTAATTTAAAATAATTGCTGAAAACTCTACATCATCAACATTATGAACATACCCCAGAAGAGTTGTGGCAAATTTCCTACAATATACTGTATATATTTTTTGATTAACAATAAGTGAAAGATTTCATCTTGTGTTCAGAAAAGTACTGAAGTCTACAGATACATACTATGTTATAAGATACTTTTAAACTTTGCATTTGGTTGTTCACAGCATGCAACTTTTTGTGACTACTAACTGCTCGAAGCTGAATTCAGCAATGACTCAAAATTCTTTTCTTACCAAATTGTTGTCAAATTTCCAATGCTAACAATGCTGTCCAGATCTTGCCTTAAGCTAGATTTTTCACCAGCTTATTAAGGGCACATTCAATAGTTGAGTCATTTTGTAAGGTTGAGAGATCACTCCAGTATCGCAGTTACCTACAGTGTGGCGTGACTTGTGGCCAATGGCTGTACTTTGAGTCAGGGCCTTCAATTCTAACTGAGTACAATTTCTTTGAAAGTAATGAATATATATATATATATATATATATATCCATTCATCCATCCATTATCCAACCCGCTGAATCTGAACACAGGGTCACGGGGGTCTGCTGGAGCCAATTCCAGCCAACACAGGGCACAAGGCAGGAACTAATCCTGGGCAGGGTGCCAACCTACCGCAGGACACACCCACAAACACACCCACACACCAAGCACACACTAGGGCCAATTTAGAATCGCCAATCCACCTATATATATATATATATATATATAAAATATATAGTGATTTTTTTTTTCACTTTGCTGTGACAGAAATAGGTTCTGAGCCTATAAGGGTTCTTGCCCCTTTAACTGTAATAGTAGTCTTTTTAAAGTGTCCTAAGTAAACTGCACTAATTGTCAAATGCCAAGTATTTTGCAGGTTTATCAGAAACAGAAGTAAGTAAACATATCTCCATTTTCTCAAGTTTCCTAGAAGCTTAATATTTTAAGGTAAATTAAATTATGTGAACATGAAGTGCTTTCATTTATAAATTGCATTATTCCTGTTTGTAATAACAAATCATTTTCACATCAGGTATAGTTACAAAGAACAAAAGGTATGAACATTTGAATATGTATGTAAAACATGCAGATAAATGTTGTTAGGCATTTCTACTCACCTAATATATAGTACAGTTTTATACATGACTGAGTAGAAGTGCATTTATTAGTCCAGCTTATCAAGGAATTATAAAGAACACCACATGTAGACATTTTTATTTTCCAACAAGTTAGCTGAAATATGCAAGTTGGAGTTTATGCAGTGACACATTAGGTTTGTTAAAAGTCTTATGGCAGTGTAAGAAAGTAAAAGGCAAAGGTGGGATGGATCAAAGTGTATTGGTGGGATTGAGTTTGGTTTGATTATATCTAGGCCTGCAGCTTTAGATTAGATGGTATTAAACACATCATTAAAACTTGAAGTTTGCTTCATCTACCTGCAGATAGAAATAAGAGGGTGTTTCTTCAGACTTCAGTATACATTAAAAACAGTTTTGGAAGCATAATGTAAACCAACTAAGAACAGTGTTTGTCTGTGGAACTTGTTGTTCTTCTTCACTCAACCACAGTGTGAAGAAGGAGATGTATGCTATGACCAGTAATATGCTTATATCTAAAAGCATCATGATTGCAGAATGTCTTTTGTTTCAGATTATTACGATATATGGGATGCTTTGTATTTTTTTTAAACACAAGAAAGAAAAGCAATATTTTTCTCTACAACCTTAAAAAGAAACAGTGTATTTAAAAACTGTTTGTAATTCTTGAGAATATTCTGATCCTAATCTAATCTATTTAATAACTGCTGGCCACCTTGAAGGTATCGGGAGCATTGCCAGTCAATAAAGATGTAATCGTTATGTTCACTATGATCTGTGTAACCATTGCTGGATGTAAGGCACAGATGGAAGGTTGAACTCATAAAATGTCTTGCCTTTTCATTATTTTTAAATTTAATTACATGGTACATACAAAAAATGACATGTTGTGATCATTCAGTACTAGATTTGGAAACATTTTGCTCAGTCTGCAGTGTTATATTATGTAGTTTATTATTACAGAATCCTTAAATCCATTACTACCAATTTGTGCCTGACAGTTCTGATTTCTTATTTAACATTTTATATTAAATAACGGTTCAACACTTTTCACTTTGATTATTTTTAGTTTTGTATGTAGCTGCAGTATCCCATGAACACATTTTAGTTGTTTATAAGAAGATCTATATTAAAAGTAGCTTCACAGTTTGGTTTTAACATCCTCAAAATATCAAAAAAAAATCTTAACAACAACACCACCCATATTTTTTTATATAGGATATTTTCATTTGTGAAAGTAGGCAAATAATGCCTAACAACCAAAGAGTTACAAAAAGGTAAGTTATAAACAAAGTACAATTATTTATAAAATATTTTAAGACAGTAAGAACAGCGACACGATGACGCAGTGGTAGCGCTGCTGCCTCGCAGTAAGAAGACCTGGGTTCACGTGCCGGGTCCTCCCTGCTTGGAGTTTACATGTTCTCCACGTGTCTGCATGGGTTTCCTCCCACAGGCCAAAGACATGCAGGTTAGGTGCATTGGCGATGCTAAATTGCCCTTAGTGTGTGCTTGGTGGGTGTATGTGTGCCCTGCGGTGGGCTGGCACCCTGCCGGGGATTTGTTTCTGCCTTGTGCCCTGTACTGGCTGGGATTGGCTCCAGCAGACCCCCGTGACCCTGTAGTTAGGATATGGCAGGTTGGATAATGACTGACTGACTGAAAGTAAAAATGAAAAAGGAAATGTACAACTTAAAAAACAATGCTATGGTCAAATGGCCAGGGAAGAAAAAAAAAACTCCAGCCTGCATGGATATGTACGAAAATACACTTCTAAGAGTTCCAAGGGCACAAGCCTGCCTTCCCACCTTGTCATTCTAATATACTTAAATGAATATACATAAATAAACTTAAAATGCTTTCTTCTTTTGATTGTTAAGTAAGCATTTATCAACAACAGCAGGGACAGATGAAAGATAACATAACATAAAATTTTCTGACATGGTTTAAGGAAGAATAAGAATAGATCTAATATAAGATGATGAAAGTGCGTTGGACCTTTTAGCATTTGAGCTAAAAAAAAAAAAAAACTAACAATCAGGGATCGTAAAGAAAAAAGGCTTTTAAAAAATGTCAACGGCAGAAATCATTCTACAGGATTGCCTCTTCATAATTGTCAGGTATGTTGTGATTTGTATGCATTTTTGCAATCTTTATTATTTTAATATTATTAGCAATATATAATTTGCTTTTGGGTTGTTGAATATTAACGATTCTGAATTACAAGGCTAATTGGGAGTATCAGTTCAATGTTGTTTAATTTTGCTACAATGTAATTTTGAGACATTTTCTTTCATTGCTCTTGTTTGTGACATCGTTCAGGTGATGGTATAAAGATCATCCACATTAATCCTTCTGAGTATGATGCACAAAATTCCCCATTACTTTTTTTTTTAATTACTCCTGGTCAACAAATCCTTACCTTGAACTTTAACATTTTGTCATTATCATGCTCTAGTTTTGGTGAAGGATTGGTTTTGAGTTTTGGTATTGATCTGGGCCTGTGCCTGACATACACATTTTTCATTCATAATTATTTTTTGTATACTGTCTCTGCTGAGAGACAAACTAAAAACAAGATGTGGTGGACTTATTTTTATGATCAAATTGTTTAATACAGCTTTAAAGTTTCTTCTCTCATTAAAGGCAAGGTCCTTTTCCTTTTAAACCGTACCCATCCTTTTAGGACTAATAAGTGATGAGCAGTGTGATTATTCATTAGAGCAGTAATAATACAAACTCTTCACACATTTGAAATCAATGTCTGACCATAATGCGAACAACATGCTTTAATTTATTTTTATTTATGTCGATGCCATGACGAGTAACTAAATATTTTTCATGGGTTACTAGAAATTTTAAAAAATGCCTTTGCAAATCCACTGTGCTACTATTGCCAGGTGTCAGTAAATTGTTTTTAAAGAGCCTTCCTGTTAGGCTGGTGCTGCAGAGTACGTGGAGCTGTGAACCTGCAGCCTGCCATATCAGTTCTTTCTTCCCTGAACCAGAACATGCTAATTTATGCTTCTTGTAGATGTGCATAAAATTATGTTGAGTGCTTTCTCATTTTTTATTTATTTATTTTATTCTTTAATGTCATTAAAGTTAAATATTTTAATGTAAATCAATTCCCATGGATTAAAAGGTAACAAAACCTGAAATGAACTAACCCTTGATGGGATGCCAGTCCATCTCAAGTCACCTTCACACATATGCTGAGCCAATTTTGATTCACAATTTCACTTAACATTCATATCTTTGTAATGTAGTAGGAAACTTCAGTGACTGATGTAAACCTACCTAACCTATCTGATAACTCGCTGACACTTCATGGTAGCCACATTAACAGAGAATCTAGCCATAGTCCTGACTCACTGATGCAGTAACTTCATTCTCCATACATCTTGGATTCAGATAGATAGTCAGTCAATCTGTCCATTCATCAGATTGGATCAGGAAAATGTAATAATATAGAAAGATTAAAACAATACACAAACCATTATACAGAAAAGACTAATGATAAGAGAACAGGAACTTTGAGGCATTATATAGTAGTATCCCTGTAGGTACAAAGGTGTCTCCAATAACATTTCTTGACACTCTTTTGCTGAAAAATTTGTTTCCTAAAAGAACGTAATTCTAGTGTGTCACAAAGAGGATATGAAGCATTTTCCATAATGGCCATCAGTTTTGTCTTTGTTCTCTCCTCTGCTACTCCCCCCAGTGTGTCAGGATTGTGTCCCATAGCTGAACCTGCTTTCTTAACTAGATTTTAATTTGGTAATGTTGTGTCCCAGCACATAAGATTCCTCTGCCTTTCACAGTGTTATAAATCAAAGATGTCACTATCTTTATTAAAGGAATGAAGTTGCTAAGGACCCTTTACTGCAGGATTATTGTGAACTACTATATAATCACAAGATGATCAGGAGATGAATATATAAGCCGAAAGACATGGTCAAAAGCAATAATGAGAGGCAGAATGACCAGTGACAAAACAGAAAATGAAAGCAAAGGTCAAAGTCATCAATCCTACCACTAAGGCCAACTTGAAATAGAAATAGCTACCATTACAGTTCACAGAGACACAGTATCTATGAAGGGATAAAGCAATATGTGATTATCTCCTTTCTCCAAAGTCCCATTCAGTAATGTCAGAAGCATGACGCACATGGCTACATGACTGACTTTAAAGTAGCATTGCGTTAATAAAATATTACCATAATAAAAATTAACTTTTAAATACTGAACCAGTTGTGGAGCTAACACTGAAAGCGCAACGTTCACATAAAAAATAAGCAAAAATACATGTATATCAAATGCTATATTAATTACAGCAATCTACTATAAAGAAAGAGTTTGCTCAGCCCTTTCTTATATAGTGCCAGTTTGCCTGTTATTGATGTGGCCCCCTCAGTGTCTGTACCGATGCACTAGCTCCACATCCACTCCCTGAATACTGACTGGGCATTGAGGATCATTGGTGTGGCAAAAGTCAGTATCCAGTTCTTTGATTTTGTTGATGCTGAGCTGCAGACCTTTCTCTTTGTACTAAGAAACAAAGTTCTCCACCTGACTTCTATCCCCTTGCCAATACATCCCATTAGAGCAGTCATTTAAGAAATACTGTAAGTGATCTGACCGTGTTATTGTTATAAAGTGAATTGAAAAGGTAATATACTGTATGCTATGTCACTGAGTTCTAACCACTTAACTTAAACATCATCCATTTAATCCTACCTCTTTGTACGACTTCTTCACTGCCTAACTGATCACCCCTGCAGACACTCACTAACTGACAGATGTACGTAATCTCCAGTAAGGAGCAGAAATGCAGAACTCATTATAACAATGTGTTAGTGCACATTGTCACTTGCCAAATGCTTGGGGTTATACATTACTTTTACATGTAGAATTTTTTTTTCATTTAGCACCTAAGTAGTGCAATAAAGAAGTCCTTAGGTTTTTCGGAAAAAAGTAACAAGGCAAAAATGTTTTCCCCAATGAAAGCTCATTTATTGGTGACTTCAACACAGCATCATCCATGAATGCCATTTTTATAACGTTTCCATGAATGGGGGGGTCTTGCAGACCATTTTAAACTGGTTAAATCTGCCTAAAAAGCAATATAATAACTTCAGAAATTTTTATTACCTCTGAAATGAAGTAAATGTGATGTAAATTTTCAATGGTTCATATGTTACCTTTGTAATAGTAATGCGTGTTCAGTGTTCACCAAAACATATAAAATACAGTCATAGTAGCACTAAAGCAAGACGTCAGTTACACGTCTGATTCACATACAGAACAGTCACTCAGAATCTGCCTCAACTTCAACTTGTTTGCTAGCCAGACACACAAGGGAACACTCTGAATGTTCCTGGCAAACTGGAAGTTTGCACTGGGAACAAGCGGCCTTTATCTTTCTCTCCTTTGCCCTTGGGCACATGTGACAGCGTCACCTCTTAGCTGCATTTGCTGCATCTCCACGGGGCTGTTTCATCATCAGTTTTTATTTCCTCATCACTTGACACAGTGTCACTTCCATCCTCATTGTCCTCTTCATTTGAGTTGTCTGATGTATCAAAATCTGACAACTCCTTCATTATTTCAGCCAGGGCTTCACTTGCATTGAATTTCTTTATTGGTCGTTGACTCATTGTTCATAAACACATCAACTGGACTTGCTCCTCAACAAACTATACACCAGCAATGTCTCATGCACAACTAAGAAAATCTAAACCAACGAAAATACTGTACAAATTTAAACAGAAAATTCAAATCTAAAATATAAAACGAAGCAAAAACACTCGTACAAAAATGGTAACGTTTCCATGAATGGGGGGGTCTCGGAGACCCCCAACTACTTTGTGCTACTGTAGCACGTATTTGCACTAAGCTATTGAGAAGCGGATTTCAGCACATTTTTCAAGACAACACAAAATGAAAATATTCGTATTACCTTGAAAGGGAAAGAATTTGAAAATCTGCGACTGGGGGTCTTGGAGACCCCCTCATTCATGGATTAGGGTTAAGCTTTTTTCCATGTATTCACTTGGCAGTCACGGTGGCACCCTCTTCAAGTAGAATAGATAAAAAAAAACAGAATGAATGTGTCAAGCTTTAAGAGCAGCCCTTGAACATTCAGGGATTCATGACGGCAGGTATGGATGTGTCATCTTGGAAAAGCTAGACTACCTGTGCAAACTGAATCGGCTGCAGGTACCACCTCATGCTACCAGTAGTGACAAGTACACTTGCAAAAAGCAATACTAGAGAAGAATCAGTCAGGAAGGATAAAGAGAGAGCAATTGTCTATGGCCTCCATTTTGGTGGGGTGTCTTGCTGTTGCCTCTCCCTCCAGTGTACCTGTTGTCACTTTAATTTGCACCAAAGCAGGTGAAGATGATTCACAATCGCTTATGCCAGTTATTCTCAAACTGTGGGGCGCATCCCCCTGGGGGGTGCTGAAGTTGTACAAGGGGGGTGTCGAATAAATGAACAAGAAATCAAAATTAATTTTTTACATTTTTATTTCAAATTTAAATTTGCAAGCATACACACAACGAATGCATTATAACTAAAATTAAAATAAAAAATTTCAAAGGCATAGATCTAATGACTAACTGGCGAGCGGGACTGCTGCTGCTGCTTTTATAGTCGCATATTTTCAATCCACAAAGTTCGAGATGTACTGGTATCTGTCACGAACATTTGGGTAACAATAGATAAGGAGATAATACGGCGCAACTGCACCACATTGGCAGCGTAGCCAATATTGCCAAATTGAATTAAATAATTTACTGCGTATTGGGTTATTTTCATGATACAACTAACAGCGGAATAATATTTGTCGGACGAAAATACGTTTGTCTCGCGCAGATTGACTTCATCGGTGTCCTCGTTTACGAGATTTTTTAAAATTAAAACATATTTAATCGTTTCTTTACATAAAAAATAATTCAATAAAAATAAATAATGTATTCTTTGTTTTTGGGATTAGAATTACTCCCAAAAACCACACAAGGCATTTCAACAGTTATTAAAGCGCTTTAAAAAAAAAAAAAATTGCAAATATTTCATCGAAGTTAGCCGAACATATGCAAATCTTATGGAAGTGAAAAAGATAGGATACCGTGACACCGCACGAGTATCATATCTTTGTTAGTTGTATCATGGGTTATTCTCATCTATCTGCAGGGGGTGCAGAATTATTCCAGGTAGAAGGGGAGGGGGACACAAAATATGAAAGTTTGAGAACCGCTGGCTTATACATCCCAACTGACCAGACTGATATCCCTGAAGCTTAATTGACTTGGTGTTAGGCTGTGATGATGAAGTGTTCCCTAAATTTTTTTGACCAATATATTTAGAACAATTAACAAACAGAGGAAACTTAAAGTAAATAACTGACATTTGTTTTAGAAGTAACCAGAAATAAAACAAAGAAAAAAAGAAACAAAATAGCCAAAACATAACACCCCTGTGCGAGGCACACATGAAACAATGACAATCTGGCTGTTCAAAGTTGCTTACATTTTTTAGTTTCTGCTAACTTAGAGCTTTTAGAGTATTGTGCTTTTTATTATTTTCACTTTCAAGGCGAGGAAAGTCACTCCCATTTATAAATGTAATCTATCGTGCATTCATGTTTGTAGCTGCAGTTTTTCAAGCTTTTGTAACATTGTTTTTGTAATTCTCCTATCTATTCGTTTTAGGTTTTGCTGCTGTAATATAACACATGCTGTCTGATCATACTACATGCTTAGTCAGGTGAGTGTACCAGTTAGTTGCTGCAGAGACCAAAATGAGACACCTGAATACCCTTTGTGAAAAACCCAACAAAACACATTTGCTTAAAAATGATTGACCTTGTAGTTTTCATTTGAGGAAAAAAAAGGGCTTCATGGGAGTTGGAGTTTGGTGCAGCCCTGTTGGGATCCACAGGTGCTGCCAGGGGGTGCTGTAGCAGGAGCTGCTGAGCCCTTATGGGCAGTGTTTTTGCCACACCTGGAAGTGCAGTCAGAAATGGACAATCAAGCGCCTAGGGCTATAAATGTTGGCCAGTAGCCACCACTCGAGCCAGAGTTGGGAGGAGGGAGACAAAGCTGCCAGGGAGGAGTGGAGAATTTAAAGGAGAAGATTTGTGCTTGTGCTTTTGTGTGTTTGTTGGACTGTGTTGTGCCTGAGGGACATGGGGAAGACGTGGCCCCCAGGTGAAGAAAAAAAAAAGTTTATTTATTTTACGTGTTCCTCCAGTGTCAATCTGTGTCGGGTTGGCGCTCATATAGTGCCTTTGTCACACCTGTAATGCTTTAATAATTCTCTGCAGACTTCTTGCAGTTTACTGTGATATTGCAAAGCTTGCGTTAAATCTCATTATTCTTGCATTTTTCATAGATAGGTGTGTGTCTTTTCTACTGGTTTATTGACCTCATCATGGCATTCTAAAATCCACTCTGCCCTTTCTATGCCACTCAGACCAATTTTGTTTCAAGGCGAGGTGGAACTTAATTTATTATTATTATTATTATTATGGGCTTGTGAGTGTCCTGGATAAAAAACAAGATCCAGTCCTTTAATGACCTCTTAGGCACAGCCATCAGCAGTGTGTCTATTTGCAGAGAGAGTGTCGACCTTGTCGAGAGGTTTACTTACCTCGTCAGTGACATTCATGTCTCTGGTGACTCTTCTTGTGAAGTCAGTAGACGGATTTGGAGAGCATGGGGAGTCATGAGATCGCTGGAAAGGGGTGTTTGGTGCTCCTGATATCTCTGCAAAAGGATGAAGGTCCAAGTCTTTAGAGTCCTGGTGCTTCCTGTCTTACTATATGGTTGCGAGACATGGATGCTATCCAGTGATCTGAGATGAAGACTGGACTCCTTTGGTACTGTGTCTCTCTGGAAAATCCGTGGGTACCGTTGGTTTGACTTTGTGTTGAATGAACAATTGTTCATGGAGTCCCAAATGAGGCACATTACCTGCACTGTGAGGGAGCATCAGTTACTGCACTACGGCCATGTGGCGCGTTTCCCCAAGGGTGATTCAGCTCGTAAGATCCTCATTGTTGGGGACCTAAGTGGTTGGACCAGGCCAAGGGGTCGCCCACATAACACCTGGCTGCGGCAGACAGAGGGTCATTTCCAGAGGGTAGGACTGGACCGCGTGTCTGCCTGGGGGGTTGCCAACCGGGATCCCGAGCTGTTTCGACATGTAGTGGGTGCGGCAACACACTGTACCAATGCATGCTCCTCAACTTCACTTGATTATATTATCACTTTATTTCATGTCATATCTTTAAAATGATCAGTCCTCCAGGTGAAGCCTATTTGAGTATTTGCACAAATTTACTTTTATTTTTTTTTCTATCTCCAAATAACAAGTTAATGCTACAGTTATTTTATTTGATCTACTTGTGGAGCACCTGTTGAATTACAGCTAAGGAGGCAAAAGTGGGATTCAGTATATAGTCCTATGTGTTAAACTACAATGTAGCCATCAGGAGGTCACATTAGGAAAATATTGTATGTTAGAATAACTGGTGTCTCTAAATTATTTTACATTAGATAGGAATGCCATGTGATGGACTGATGTCTCTTCCAGGGTTGATTTCCATCTTCTGTCTGAAGCTTCTAGAATAGTCATTGGATCTTGTGAAATTTAACTGCAGAATGGGTGAAGTACTTTTGGAACTACTAGGCCTGTGCAGGTTTGTACCCTGTAATACAGCATGTCGTCTTTTTAAGCACATCGTACTTAACCAAAGAACATTTTAGAACTAAGGGTAGAAGCTCATTTGGATATGGGGACACACGTAAATGCCATTACAAAAGATTCCTAGCCTTTAAATATACAAAAGTGTGAGACTGAGATGTTAAGTGTTGTGCTGCTGTGCCTACCATGTATCATATTCTACTCATTAATTTATTCTGTTTTGTGTTTAATATTTGTATAGTTGGCACTAAAGCATATAGTCTGAAATATATGAAGATGCAGGATCTGGAAAGACATAACCAGTCATATGTTTGCGCAACAGCCTGGATTAGGAGTTTTAGAGAGAACACTAAGAAGGCCTTAGGGATAAGTCATAGGCTGTACTGTGACCCACACGGCTGCCAGTTCATTCCCCAGTCTTAACCTTACTGTGTGTCCCTAAGCAAGTTTCTTAATCTGCTGATTCTACTCTTGTCCCAAGGTAAAAACAACAGTAACATTGTCATTAGGTCCGGCTAAAAGTGTCAGCTAAATAAATAAATGCAAGCAGACTCATTGAATCACAGGCAATTGTACACTCCTCTAACTTAATTTGGGGTCATAAAGTTGGTTTTGGCACAAGGGTCTGTGACATGTCGTGGTTTCATGTTCTTTCTGTGATCAAGCAAAAAGAGCAGGTAAGGTTAAATCTACCACCTGTTTAACCCAGAAAGAGTCGTGCAGGCAGTAGATCTGTTACACAGAAGATGGCAGAATTCACCAGCACTTCATGCTAACATTCCTGTCTCTGTTGGCAGCACATTTCCAGCTTATTGCAGGGGTCCCTTGCATAAACTGCACTCGGCTGACTTTTATCCCCACACCCAATGGCTTCCAGCTTTAATTGTCTTTTTAATGGCCCTTTTATTTGAAGCAGATCCCCACTCTTTCTGAGTAAAATGTCATTATGTTGTATTTTCGATGTATTTACATTCCCTTTGCCATGGGGCCTGACATCCTAATTATTTTCTATGGCCGACAGTGTCTGCATCTGCAGGTACAATAGAACCCCCCCCCCAGAACTGATTACATGGCCTGTTTTACTTCAAACCGCCTGATGCCTGACACGCGTGGCAGTTTTATTAGTAATTTACGTACCTTGGCTGAAAGGACTTGCTTCTGAAAAGACGTGCTAAGATGTAATTCATTTTGGTGGACTGTCTGTTTTGTTTTTGTTTTTGGTTGTGATGTATAGGGGGTGGGTTTGGCTGGACGTGTAATCAGTTAAATTCTCTAAAATCACCAGGTAGAGTTCATTGGGTGAATCAATGCAGGAACCCTCGGGGTTAAAGTAAAATGGAACAGATGCCACTAGAATTTTAAATATCCAACAGTTCTGACTGCAGTGGTGTTTACGAACCATATAGTTGAAACTTCTCACTTTGCGTTTCTTTAAACTGTTACAGGTATCATTGCATTTAGATGTCTGTCAATGGCTTTCACCTAATGCTCTTAATAGGACGTCTCCTTGAATGGGATTATTTTACCATATTTTTACCATTTGTGTTTCTTGGCAAGCATTAGATCATCTGTAAATAGTTTTGAGCCAGTTATTTAATCGTAAGTTTGCAAATTCAATGTTTTACACTGAATGCTACTTTGAGGCATTTTTAGCCCAAGTTACACAGCTGTGCGTGGCCTGCACTCACTCGCTAGATCATATAACTGCTAGCAATCAGAAGCATCGTTTACTATGTAAATCTTGTTTAAATTTACATTTTCCTTCAGCAATTCTCTAAAGTGTTCAGCATATGATTTTCATTTTTAAACAAGCATGGATTACATTTAAATTGGTTATTTTATTTTATAGTGTTAAAAAAAAAAACAGGCAGTAAATTCTAACAGTGCTCTGTGAAGAGTTAATGCATTCCGAATTGTTAAATTTGGTTCAGACACAGCTTAGTTTGCTTTTTTGAAGCCGAGCCGCTGTATCTCATTCTGATATAGTTGGCAGTCAGCTTTAATCCTGTTTGTACCCCTGTAGCTGGTCTTGCAAATGTGGGTGGCATCTGGTGTCCTGATTAAATCCACAAGTGCTGACCAGTCTATTCTAAATGAGCTGTACACAGGATGAAATTCACCCTTTAAACACCTATTTTTAATCTCTATGGCCTCATTAAGATATATATGGTATGGAAGACAATTTTCCTGACATATTAACACACTATTAACTGACCTGGCCACTCTGACTTCTATAGTTGTGTGATGTGGTTGAGTAGTAGGTGGTAGGTAGTTAGTTTAGTTAAATCTTACCATGGAACTGACAGATCATTCTTATTTAAATAGCTATAATTGATCTCTCTGGCCAGGGGAGAGGAAAGCTATTTGTGATCATATTACTACTTTTATACACAAACTGGCCACTGTGAGGTGTTTGAGAAGTCGTTAGTCCAGTGAAACGCATTATAGTTGACAGGTCCAGCTTAGTTGCTTTACTCATGAAACATACACCAATATCCTAGTTGAATACACTACAGTATGCCTATAGTATTCTGAAGGTACAGCGTGGTGCACAAAAATTTTCTCCCTAAATGGTATGGAACCTGGCCCTGAGTTTAGTAGCAACACACATAGTCAGATGAAGCTAGTCATTAGTCCCCCTGCGTCCTTTTTTGGTTAATTCCATTTTATGTTGTGACGGACGGCCGGGGTCCATACCCGGCCGGGATTTCCCCTTCTTTATATGTTCAGGAGGAACAGCCATGGACTGTGCAATTCCTCCCCCTGGACGCTAGATGGCCGCCCCCCTGGGTTTTAGTGGTGCCTTGGTTTCCCGCAGGGCTCCATGGGAATTGGGGTTGGGTGCAGCCCTGTTGGGTCCCATAGGCACCACCAGGGGATGCTGCAGCTGGGACTTCTGAGCCTGTATGGGCAGCGTGTTCACCACACCCAGAAGTGCAGCTGGAACTCGGCAATCTACCACCTGGAGCACTTCCGGGTGGACTATAAAAGGGCCTAACAACCATACCTCAATGGCCAGAGTTGGGAGAAGGAGGACGAAGCTTGACAGAGGAGTGGTGGTGGAAAAGAAGAGTGTGTTGTGTTGATGTGCTTTTTTTTGGTATTTGGAGTACTTTTGGGACTATGCTGTGCCTGTGGGGCATGGGGAAGACGTTCCCCACAGGTGAAGAAAAATAAATCTTTGTTTTATTTTTACGTGTGCCTCCGTGTCCAGTCTGTGTCATGTCAGGCGCCTAAATAGTGCCTATTACACTGTGTTTTTCCTGTAGAGAAGACATGTTGCATTCATTAGAAGAGTGTACTTCAATTGCAGAGCATTATGCTTATACAAGGTCCATCAAGCTGACACATGAGGAATTCGTGGAACGATATCCCATTGAATGTACTCCTAAAATTTAACCGTTCCACAATTGGTGAAAAAGTGCCGTATTACTAGTTCTATGAGTAATTCACTGAAACCTTAAAATACTTCTACGGATATCCTAGTAATTGTTGCGGACGTTTGAGCTCATATGGAAAGAAGCCTTCCTAAGTTGACATAGTGATTTTCACAACACGCTAGTATGTCATGAAGGTCATGTCAGCTTGTATCCTCATGATTTCGGTATACTTTCTCATGCACTAAAAAAGTGAAATGGAGTGCAATTTCCTGTCTTATAGGACGATTATTGCTGGTGTAAAAGAATTAGATAGATAGATAGATACTTTATTAATCCCAAGGGGAAATTCACAATTATCCACAATTATCACTTATAGTTAACTTATGCTGTTATTATGAAGTGTATTTTCTATTTTAATAATCTTTTTTTAATATCTCTGTGCTAATAAGGTAGAGGAGAAAAAGGAAGTAATTTACTAACACATTAGAATACCGGTATCCTGAGTTTGCAATTCTGATAAAGTAACTTCTCATATAAAGTAACTTGTCAGGGTTGGTTGACTATAGCTCGGATGAATCAAATCTAATGTTTAAAACTACCAATCTTACTTTTTCTAGTCGGATTAAGGTATTGATGCAATAAAAAGTAATTGTGTATTAAGTTACAGTTCTTTTATTTGACATGGCTACTCTACCTGGGATACAATTAGTCTCTTATATAGATTTCTGCTTTGGACCTGGTCACTTTCATTAAAGATACTTAAACAGGACACTTTCCTACAAGAATTATTGCCAGATAATTTGCACAAATGCACAATCAGAATGATCACAAGGCAGGAAAATAACTTTACTTGCCAATTTTATTACTGAACATGCAATTTACATCACATAAAACTAACTAACCTTCAACTGGCTGTGGCCTTTGGCTATTTATACTGTACAGTATGACTGTCACTGAGTAAAGAGACATGAGGACACTTATGGTACCAGCTATAGGGGCTTTTAAGGGCTTCAAGATATACATTTTCAGACATAAGAGACTGTTGGTTAGTGCCAGCTTTGGCAACAAATGCAAATGTAAGGTGTGCCTATAAACTTTTTTTCATTAAGTGAAAAGGAAATTGGAAAATGGTATTTTTGCTTGTTTAATGAAACATATGTGGATACCGTATTTACTCGCGTCTAAGTTCTCCTGCATATAAGTCGGGACTTGATTTTACCACATAATTTCTGGTATTTAATAATGTCGGTCGTATAAGTCAAATGCGGAAAACTCACGCTATTGGTTCAAGAGATTATGATATGCTGACGCCCACCTGAGAGAGTAACAACGGAACACACAGCCTTTTTTTCTGTGTATTGTGCCTACGTGACCACACGGTTATACCAGAACTATTCTGAAGCAACATTTGCACAGTTTTTTTGTCTTTTGTATCTCACACCCTTATACAGTACATCTTTATCGTAAGAGCATCCTTTATCTACGATGGAGCGTTCGATCAGAAGAAAATATGAAGCTGGTTTTAAATTAAACGCCATAGAAGTGGCGAAAGAAATTGGTAACTGTGCCACTGCAACAAAATTCGATGTGTCTGAGAAACTGGTGCCTGATTGGAGGAAGCAAGAAGATGTAAAAAAAAATAATACAAATTAATTGTCATATTTCTGAACAGGTGTACAAGTCGAGGTCTGATTTTATGATCGACTTATACGTGAGTATACATGGTAATTTAAATGCATATAATACATTTAGTTACCCGAATACTATTTTAACTTTTTTCATTCTCAGTCTCACAAATGAGCTTAAAATAGTCTGTTTTAAAATACTGAGTTTATAATGATGTCACTTGTAATGACCAATTTGTTTTTCATCACGTAACCATGAAAATCACAATTCAGAACAGATACACAATTGAAATGCTAGCACTCTGCTGAGGCCAGTCTTGAATACAACAAATAATGTAGTTATTTCATTATTTTTAATTTTTAACAACCAATTTCTTATATTTTATATTTAAAAGACTTTAATTCAAAATTTGAAAACCTCTTGGTCATAAGTGTCTATTGTAAATGTTTAAGACAGTCATATACAGTATGCAGTCATGTGAATTGAACAACTGATCTTACTCAACAGCAGCACTTCAGAAGAATTTTACAGACCTGACTAGCTATGAAAATGTATCAGAAGATGAATCAATAGAGCACCTGGAGAAAGGGAGCTTTTGAAAAAAGAAAGAAAATGGCAATGGCAAATCAGGATTTATTCTTGCTGGATTAAAATAAGCACACATGCCCAGGTAACAGCTCTTCAGCTTCTTTAGGCTTGAATTTTGATGGTTAAGACAAGCTGATATAGTGTGGTGCATGATTAGAGGAATTAAGATGAGAAAGGATTCTGTAAGGCTGGTTAATATGCAGGGAACACTCTGAGGAATCTAATGAATGAACTAAAATACCTTAACTTTTTTAGGATTTTATTACTTCTATTCATTTATAGGATGGTGGAATATGAAAAAATTAATTTATATTTGTAAATATCTGTCCTCAAAACAAAGGCAACCATGCTTCACTTGCTCCACATGTTGCAGCACCTACCTCTTTATGATGTGGCTCTTTAGTGGATTTCTGCCTCCTTTTGCTTTGAATCTGTAGTGTTAAGTTTTATTTGTTTAGAAGTTTACATTAAGTAGTTTTTTTATAATACTTAAAAATAGTCTGGGCATAGCAGATTGTGCAGAGGAAACTGGAGTTCAGAGATAATTTATTATCTTAAAAATTAAGAAAACTAAATTCTTTGATTTAGCAAGTAACCAACTAGAGACAAGCACATATAATTGAGTAGGGTTTCACCTAATCAAATTTAAACCTGGTTGACCAAATAATTTTATAAATCTAATATTAAGTACAGGAGAATTATCTGAAATTTTAATTTTGATCACAGAGTAGTGAAGAATTTTTGGAGGGTTGGATGTCGATGCTGTTATAACAGCTTGTAAAGTAGGTTGCTATTTAGATAGTCGCCTGCCGATTTAAATAGTGAGAACAGCATATATGTAAAGCAGTCATTACCCATTAAATGACAAAGCAAACTCTGGTAGCCATTGTGTTTTTAAACTGACTACTACCAGCATTCATAGTGCATATGAAACACTATTACACAGTAGAGAAGTCTGCTTTTGCAGGAACTGTGATAGGATTTAAAGAATATGATTCCTAAGACTGAATAAACTATTCTTGATTGTCACAGAGTTTCACGAAAATGGACTTGCAGCTTTCTTTATTCTGATTCGTGATACTGTTGACAGTCAAATACCAAAGCATATTTCAGGAAAAGAAGAACACTTGATAGGAATAATAATCAAAGAAGGAGCAGTTATACAATGCCTGCTAGAAATTCAAAAAAGACAGTATGATACTTGGTAGGGAACAATAATTAAAACAAAAGAGAAAGTAGTCAAAAGTATAATCAAAAATGGAAGTTTGCATATATCAACAGAAGGAGGCATTGAAACATGTGAAGATTTCATGAAGAAGGGTTCTGTTCACTTACCTGGGGCATAAGGTTTATTCTCTGTTCATAGGATATCAACAGTTCTGTGAAGCAAAGCTGTAGCTGTGATCTAAAGAAGTTAGTAATAATCTATCTATCTATCTATCTATCTATGAAAAATAAATTATTAAGCCTCATTTTGAAAAAGAGGTAGGAAAAGGTTATGGGAAAATATGGTGAATGTTTTCCAGTGTAACAACTGTTGCTGCCTTAGTTAAATCCCACCCACTGTTCCCTTACAGTTGTAAATGCTCACTAGTGCTTTTCTGTTTTTAAAAAGATGAAAATCATATTTGGATATTCTGTTTACCAGAATGTGCAGCAATTCTAATTTCTAGGTTTATGTTATTGTAAATTCATAGTAATGTTGTGCGTTTGTATATCTCTTATGCACATAAATCTCCATCTTGGCTAATAAAATTTACCAAACTTTAAATATGACATTGGGCCAGCGACGTTCTTACTGTATTGTCTTATGATTGATAAGTCAAGATTGGTTTAATTTGGTTGTATATTAGGCACTTTTCTTAGCTCATGTCCTACCTTACAAACAAACAATATTAAATCTCAACTTTTATTCTGACGCCATGCAGCTGATACATAGCAACCTCAACAGCCTTTCTATATTCTTTCACTTAGAATAATGATATATCACCATATGCCTCAGATCCTAATGTTATGGTGATGACAGTACTCTGTACTTTACCAATCCAGTCATTATCCGTACACTAATTCATGGATATTAAAAACTTTATGGACAATGGTTTTCCGAAGCTAAAGTTCTAATCATTTGTCCAAAGTTAAATAAAAACAGGGCATGCAATTTCACTCTGGGTGTTGACATCTAAATGGCCTGAGCCTCCAACTCATAGACTTTATTTTATTCTGTGTTAAAACGTCTCCTTTGAAAGTTGTTACAAATGTCATTAGTCAGTCTTCTTTCATTTTAAAACCACTGCCTGCCCTCCGACTCTTTCTGACTGTCTCTGAAATACCCTTAAACACATTTTTAAAACCAAGAATGGGTTATTGCAGTCACAACCACATCAACCCTGTTTCATCAAAATTTAAATTTGCTCTCAGACTGGCCCTGTCAAATATCTCTTGGGTATGCCATCTTCCACCACACTCTCTCCATCTGCCTACCAAGGCACAATCACTTCATCCAATTCTGGGTCATGAGAAGCATTTAAATTAGCTTTACGTTTTTAGCTCAATAATGTATTATATGTTTGTGTTTCTTCAGAAGTGCTATATAAATAATACTCCCCCCGTTTTCTGAACCCACTTATCCCTTTAATAATATTTCAAATTATTATTGCTAGAAAATCATTTTTACTCTGAACTGTAAACTATTCTTGACATTCTTAAGACTTTTCAGAGTCCAGGAAATCAATATTAAGTGATCCTGGACAAGGGCAAAGATGACTGTCCAAGATGCCGACCAACAGCGGCCTCTTCTCTCTGCTGTGGTGATGTGTACAGTATGGCTGTTTGTAGAGCAATTCAGAGAGGCTGAGAAGGAGCTTCTGTCCACCTTCCATATGTTTCTTAAATAAGGACAGTGTCTAGAGTTACATGATGCCCTATTGTTAATCATCTTATATTTATTTATGGGCTATGGTCTAGTTTAGGTACTGCAAAACTGCATCTAATACTCATATATGCTTATGTAACAAGACTTTAACAAAGTTTTTTTCTGGTATTAATGACACTTACAAAGCATCAATAAAGTTGTTACTCATCTCTGCAATGCAACCTACCATCATAGCTTTGCTTTGAAATGGTCCAAGGTGGCTTAAGCGAGACAGTCAGTCAGTCCTTGTCCAACCCACTATATTCCAACACAGGGTCATGGGGATCTGCTGGAGCCAATCCCTGCCAACACAGGGCACAAGGCAGTGAACAAATCCCAGGCAGGGTGCCATCCCACTTCAGGGCACACACACACACACACCAAGCGCAATTTAGGCTTGTCAATGCACCTAACCTGCATGTCTTTGGACTGGGGAGAACATGCAAACTCCACACAGGAAGCGAACCCAGGTCTCCTTACTGTGAGGCAGCAGTGCTACCACTGCGCCACCGTGCCGCCCATTCTTAAGAAATTATATATAAATAAATTTTATCCACCTATTGCCCCATTTTCTGGAGTGAATGAATAATAATTAGTTAAATTTATTATTATTATAATTATTGTTGTGCTTTTTTATTTGTTTTTTCTCTATGTGTGCTGGTTGCTTTATAACAGAAACCTACCAGCTTTCTTAGGTCTTATAGTATACATAGTCTACATAGTTCATAAAGTCAGGACTTTATGAACTATGTGGGCAGTTCCTAGGAGGGTGATCTTTTCTACCTTGGCAGCACTTGCCTTACCTGGCATTTCATGGACATATATTTGGAGACTTAGTGAAGCAGTTTCATGTGCTCTGACTGTGACCAGAATCATATGAGTCTCTCTGTTCCACATGCATGAAATCTCGATCTCAATGTCTTTATAACTGCAGAGTTTTTCTACCTTTTTGACTGAGAAGTGCACATCATCTGGAACAGCTAATTTGATGAGCAGACATCAGCACTTCCTTCTGCCACTGAGGATGATGTCTGATCAGTTGGCTTCAATATTACCTTCTGTGTTCACAGCCATAGTATACATAATGGTGGTGCTCTCTGTCTCAATGACCTCAACGACTCATTGTTGATTATAACAGTGATCAGGCACTGGGAGGCCAGGCACCTGGGGCATTGACCAGCACAGCTATGCAATTGTGTCTATAATTGTATTCTTTTTTTTTTTTTTTTTTTTTTTTTAATGCTAGCGGCAGCAAATATATGACTGGCATGATTTTCTTGCTGCTGGCATATCCTGCACTAGCTATCAACATCCATCTTGAGAATGTCCTCTGATGATAGCAGGTGTTAAGCGCCTGATTGTGAGCCGCCACGAGGACACTCTCGCTCTCTCTGGCTTTTCAGATCAGAGCTTAGCAACCAACCCAAATGTTAGTTTCTTGACAATATACTTGTTCGATGTCTGTCTGTAGAATTGACCATGGAATTGTTTTGACAAGAGTTTGTTAATTATTTTGTAGATTAGCTACTTTTTCTTTGATTATTAGTATTATCTTTATGTATAATACGCTACTGTGGCTTTTCATTTGTCTGTCCAGGATTTTAAATCACCTGTAGCTCACAAACAGTTTGAACTATTGACCTGAAATTTGGTACACATATACTATGTGACGTCTACTATCTGCTTTCGGGGTGATAATTGACCTCCAAGGTTATTCCTCTTTTTATTTTAATTTTATTGCAGAATCAACTCTCAGCAGCGGCCAGCAGGGCAGCTGTGTGGCGCATACGTACAGGCACCGTTCTCATTCCCTACCACCTTCGCCATCATTTCTCCTACCTCTTCATATCTTGTCATTCTTGAAGCAGATTGAAGACTTAAGTGAAAAATTAAAGAAAATGTACTAAGTAATTGCAACACAAACACTAATGAGTTGTAACATGAAAAGATGTCGATGAAAGAAGAAAAGAAGTGGGTCGCTAGGGTGGAGAAAAGAAGAGCTGCTCAGGAAGCAGCAAGCGCATCAGCCTCTGAGCAAACAAATGCTAAACGTACAGAGAAAGAGGATGAAAACTATAAGTCAAGTGTATTCCGTGCAGTGCACCGTTACTGGTTATTATATATTATTATTCACCTCGACCTGCCTTTGGGATTGAAGAGCACAGATAGCATGGTTAGCCAAAGGTGAATACACCATGTATACCCACCTCTTTATTCTCTTTTCGAAACATTTCTCTTCCATCCCGTACAAGGCTACAGTGGGATATGGTTGGCAGCAGTGGACAAGGCAGGGATCAACTCCACATGGGCTGCCTGCCCATTATATAGCACGCTCACCCCTTCATAGCAAGCCATTTTAGAGTAGGTTTATACGAGTACATAAAACACTTTCTTCAAGTGCTTACTTTTGTTTAACAGCTCAAGAAAAAAGCACAACCCAAAATTTAATTTATGGCATTGTGTGTTATGTCAGCTGTGAAATTTGATTTTAAGTAAATATATTTTATTGAAAAAGTAACTGCCAGGGTAGGAAACATAAATTGTTCAATTATGAGGGTAGAGAGAAAGTAGTTTGTTTAATGACTCTTGCTTTATTGTATCACCCTCGAAGGGTGGGGGGGGGGCTCTCGCAGGATATAAATTTCCTTCTCTTTGCTGCTGTACTGATAACCCAGGCTGGCCTTGCCCAAGAGCAGATCTATCTTATTTGTTGTGTCTAGTGAGCGTCATTTTGCCTCATTTGCAATGTAACTGGAGCAACATACAAGTATCCCATCTGAAAGCTGAAGAGAGGCCCGCCTGACGCTCTTTGCCTGTCCAGTACTCAGACCATTAGCTACCTCCAAATTAATTTGTGGACTGTAATGATATTTTCCTTCCTTTGTCACACAATTGCATATCCTCTGAAATATTTTCACAGGCACTTAACTGAAAACTGATACAAACAAAACAATACCAAACACAGTCCTATTATTTTATTGCCATTTCCTAATATACTCCATTAGTCGGCTCATTTTGTTTTAATCTCCTCTTATATTCCATGGACACAGAATTGAGCAGATGAAAGCTTGAATGCCAACCCCCCCATGAATTAATAACCTCTCATGTGAAATGTAAGATATGATACACTGTATAAAAAGAAACATTACTAGATAAAGCAGAGTACAATGGCTTACTAATTTGGACTCAGGAGGATGCAGAAGACAAAAAGCCATTTTAAAGCTGTAGAAGAACCTTGGTGACCTTTGTGCGCTCTGTACCCATGTCCTGAACCCATTGTTTATGCAAATAAAGACATGAACAGCCACCTTATGTGCCTTCCCCTCGTCTCACTGTAGGGGTCACTAAAGCGTTATATTGACTGGCCTGGGGAGCCCTGGACTTGTGTCCAGCTTACAAAGAAGCAAACCCTTACTTGTGCCAAGTGGCAGGCATGCCAAGAGCGATTTAGTGCAAATCAGATCCTTATCTGGGAGAGCAGCAAAGCTCAATAGACCATCTTAGAGAAGACCAAAATAACCCACAATGCAGAAAGGGAACTTTATGTATGATGTTTAGAAACAATATGGAAGGCAAGCATTATTTATACAAGGTAAACCATCTCAAACACTTTACATGCTCTACTACAAGCCTTTACTACAAATGGAGCACTGGAAAGCTATGTGGGATGCTTAGGGTCTGACAATAATAAGTCTGTAGCTAGGATTTAGGCAGCAGTTATGTGCTTTACTGTAGAGTCCCGAGCCTCCAGGGCCTTCTTCAGCATTCCCTAGTTTAAAGAGGAATTGTAGTTAGTGATATGGGTATACGAGAGAGTAAAAAGATTAACATGATAATAATCATAACACTGCGGTGGGCTGGCGCCCTTCCCGGGGTTTGTTTCCTGCCTTGCACCCTGTGTTGGCTGGGATTGGTTACAGCAGACCCCCGTGACCCTGTAGTTAGGATATAGCAGGTTGGATAATCATAACAGGTAAGGCATAGACTTACATTTGATTGGCTAATTTGGCTGTTGCTGCTGGAGAACATGAAAGATATGGGCCCCTAATCAACATTTTACTACCTAATGGATGTTAGCGTACAGTGATCACAATCCATTACGATGTGAGAAATGTAGGGGAGCCATTCCTACTACCTTGCATAGTAGGGTGTTCCTGCTGGTACTTGACACCATTTTCATCCAGCTGTGTACCCTCTTGCTTCTAATGAGTAAAATGTTCCCCTTCTCTGGCTCTTAGTTGCTGACTTGAATGTGGCCACAGTTTCTTCAGGAGCCCAGGTGTATCATAGAAAAATGAAGCTGCTCACTGCAGAGAAACCCTAGATCACTGACAATCTTCTGAGAGCAGCAGAATACCTTTAAGCAGAATATGTCGTCCACAACGCTGACAAAACATTAACAAATTAAATGCAGTTATACAGTTTCTAATTATGGCATACTGTAAAGCACAGGTGATGTTTTTTCCTTTCACAGTAATACCTAGGATTATGTTTGCCCTGTGGCTTTATTATTATGGAACCCTTTGGACATGGTTTCGATTTGCTATGCTCCCAAACAGAAAGGAATTCACTTAGAATGTAAAAGGTAAAGTATGCTTTTTGGACAGGAAGTCTTGGTTAAAGTAAAGATTTTTTTAAAATGCTACACAGGCAAAGTATGTATTTATGTATTTATTTATTTATTTATTCATTTTTACTTTCTCCATGCCTAGTATAGGAGAAAGCTTTGTAAGTTTGGGTCAATGTTTGGCTTATTTTCCAAATGAGCGATGAGTGTGTCTGATCATGATAAAGTCTAATTGGTTTGTGAAGGAGCCTATCCTGGCAGCACTTGGCACAAGGCAGGAAGCAGTCAGTCCATTGCAGGATGGTATTGTTATTCATAAAGGTAAAGCATGGAACATAGATGTGCTGCCTGTAAGAGAGATTGGAGTATGGGGTAATAATAATAATAACACATTTTATTTATATAGCGCCTTTCCCGTGCTCAAGGTGGGTATGTTACATTACTCCTTGGGCCAGATTTATTTTCTTTGAGATGTTTGTCATTGTCAAGGATTACAAAAGAACTCAATCAGCAAAAACATTACGGTGCTGCGTTTCATAACTATAAATATCAATTAATTACACATCCTGTACTCCTTTAGGCTCATATAAATGCAGCTAGACACAAAATTAGTAAGATACAGAACTGCAAAACTAGATAAATGATTGAAGATATTGATGGGCTGCAGAACTGTAGGCTCAGTGTCAAGAAGAGATTTAGTTTTGTGCATGCTTACTGTCATTCAGCTTTACAAGCCTAAAGTGGGTTATGAGCCAAATGAATTAAAACCTTTATAATTTTACAATTTCTGCATATAGAGGTATACTTTATGCATGTCTCTTATGGTAATATTTCTGAAGGTGTGGAATCCCTACATGTCTTCATTTCCCCCTCCAAATGCCAAGACATACACTTTGCTTGTTTAACATTGTGGGAAACACTCTTCATTATTTCTAAGTTAAGTAACAATCAATAATGTAAACAATACACAGAAAAAATATCTGGAGGACCCCAGACCCTTTGAAATGATCATATTGTCCCATCTCCTTCCAAAGCTGAATTAGCTTGTCATCATCTGCTTCCCAACAGCTCAGCCGTCTTACCATGAATTTGGTTACTGTGCTGCTTGCAAACCTGAGTCACCTCTTACGTTGTGGTCAAACATGGTAGTACTTTGAATCCGGCCACACAGCCAGTATTCTTTCATGTTAGTTGACCCAGCAACTTGAGGGCCATTGATCTGCGGGATGGAGGGATGTGACAATCCGCCTGTCTAGAAAGTAAAATCTGTCGGTGCTTTGCTCCAAATGTGGCTACAGAAAGGATTCCTTACCCATAAGTCAGAATAGTGTGGGATAGAGGAAAGAAATGAAGCAAAAAAAAAAACAAAAATGGACAATTACTGCCCAGACAAATACTGTCCCCTTATTTAACCTATGACCCTTTCCTCATTACCCTTTAAATAGGCCAATCACGGTGTACTAATGGTCATTTCCCGTTTCTCCTGGAGAACGGACTGCTCTTCCGTACCACCACTCTTTCCCCAATTAAGCATGACATAAAGGGTTGCACAGATGCAGGATGCCCAAACCTTCCTACCCCCAACCCTCACCATTTACAAATCTGCAGAATTCTGTTCTTGTCCATTGTTAAGTACATTTGATTAAGACTGAGCTTAATTTTAAAGAAAAGGTTTAAAAACCCATGCCATCTAACTGGGCTCACTGTATTGTCCCACCAAATATACTAACATTCAGCCTCCAGAAGTCATTTAACGCATTCTGCTTGCTGCTTTTCATTTTGGCAGTGCAATGGTGAAATGGCTGCCATATCACACCAAGAACAGTAGAATTCAGCTCCAGTTTTTCAAAAGGATGGACAATCTAAGTCCTTAGAACCATGAGAGCTGACACCTTTATGACTGACTATTTGTGATGACCTACACTGTCACAAAAAGTTTACCATTGCCAAAGTACAGTCTCCTGGAATTTTTGGCATTAGTCTCTTTATGCTTAAATGTATATACTTAATTGGCTCCTGTAATTTCACTATTCTGACTATGGTATGTTTACTTGCTCATTGACATATCTGTTTGTTGAATGGTTACCTTGCTATTTATTCATTCATCTATTCATTTTTTAACTCACTGGTGTATTCTATACATTTCTTTAAATAAAAACCAAATTTGATGAATAAATTATCTTAAGAGAATATTGTTTTAAAACTGTTTCCAGTTCACATCAAGCTATATTTTGTCAGGGCCAACTTTAGAGTCACCCTTCAACTTAAAACACACACATCTTTGGCATGTGGGATCTAGCCTGAACAAACACACACTTGGACACAGGAAGAATGCATCAGATCCACACAGATGGCTAACTAGTCTGGGAATCGAACCTGAACTTTTGCAGATCGGGAGGCAGGCACACATCCCGTGTACTCTTGAGCTGCCCTTATGATCAACTGCATACTCAGCTCCTGGTTAAAATGAGAAGATAATGTCACTAAAGTTTTGTTTTTATATTAATTATTATCTGCTCAACTATTTAACAAATATCCAGTTTCAGTATAACCTAAAAAAAAAAGCTACAGTCTATCCTTGGAACACTAAGCTCAAGGCAGTGTCAGTCCAGTTCAGGGCTCTTGACGCGTATTGCTGCCTTTTCACATTCACTCACATGTGCCCATTGTATATTTCCATATACGGTGTCTGTCTAGTACAAAGTGTCGTTCATATCTCTGTATACATTAGATAGATATGCAAGTATCTATCTATCTATCTATCTATCTATCTATCTATCATAGTGCCTTTCATTATCTATCTACAGTATCTATCGATCTATCTATATCTATCTATATTAAACATATTTCCTATATGAAAAATAGGTTCTGAGGTTTTTTAGGAGTATCAAAGTAATGTTATAATCCCTAATCATGGCAGCATAATGCATGTTGATTAGGACATGCAAGTAAAAATTTCACTTTATTATGCACATATTGCAATCTTGACCCAATAATCCTAAAATAACCAATTGATGGTACAACACGTCCTCAGATTTTGTGAAGGAATACAAACAAACACAAAGTCATGTAAAGTTTATGGAGCTAAGAATAACTTTTGGGTCTAAGAGCTGGGAGACACCACCGCTGTGTCACCATCTTATTAATCACAAATTAATAGGATTAATTTCTATTCAGCGGAGCTGTATGTGAACTTTCTTTTTTGATTCTTTTCAAATCTTCTCTGCTTTGATATTTGGACTCTTCTATATTTTCCCGATCTCTAGTGCAGTATGGGGTGAGGGTGAGAATTTAACAGTTCTGATTAGAGTATTATGTGCTTGCAAATGAAGCACAGAAAACAACAACGGAAATACTGGCTAAACTGCATAACATCTGCAAATTATGTCTTTTTTAGAAATATTATGAAGCTGATAGATAGCTTAAATATCTTTAAGAAGCGTTCTTCTCTCAGCGGGAGAAATGATTGTGGAGAAAAAAAGCTTCATTTTGAACGGCCAAAGTTATATACAGTACCTTTCTTCATAAGCACTCTACCAAAGTGTTTTTAATTAGCTGTACAGCTGTGTGAAGTGAGGCAGGTGAACTGAGTTGATCTTATTCACAAGGTAAGCCAGTAAATAAAATAATAAAATAAATAACTAGATTCCCAGAGTATACATGCACCTTCCCGCTCATTTTAAAGCTATTTCAAATATTTCAGAGTCACTGGATGCAGAATTTATCTCAACAGTAAGGTAGAAAACTACCACGGTCAACATGCCAATCCATGTAAACGCCCACAATGAGCCAGTTTGGATTTGTCAATTTTAAGTTAATCTATCATACACATGAAATGCGGAAGAAAAATGAGAGTCGCCAGAGGAAAATCGACACAGGCACAAGGAGAATGTTCCAAGTCCACCATAACAATGACAAGGCTGGGGTCAGAACACAAAGCTCTAAAGCTGTGAGGTGGCAGCATTAAGCAATGTGTCATCGTACTGCTGCCTAAGTGGTTTACTCTGCACGCATCTTTAGTAAAAAATGGAAGATTTACATGTGTGGAAAAGGACCAGTCACTTTTGTATATTATAAGATGTACACGTATATACTTCTATATATTAAAAGTAAATCCTTGTTTTTTTAATCACTACAAAATTGTTCTCTTATTTGATTTATTTACTTATTGTAGTACAGATGTAAATATAACCCACAGTACAGCATATATTTTATCAAAATTGGGTTCTTGAAAAACCAAATGTTTTGCACAATGGGAAAATGGTTGGCATTGCTGAACCATAGCTTCAGAAATCATGGTTTGATTCCCAGTTTCATCACTTTATGTGCATATTCTGCATGTTCTCCTTCTATCCATTTCTTCAGATCCTATGATTTTGTCTGACATCCCACATGCTTATGCTAAACTGTAACTATAAACCTGGTCAGCTGGCATGAGCGTGTCTTGCCATGGACTGATGTTCTGTCCAGGCCTGGTTCTGTCTTGGAATGCACAGGGTATTACGAAGGAAGAAGCAGCTATGGAAAACAAATGAACATAAAAACAACCTGAAGCTCCATAACTGACCTTTACTTTACTTTACTGAAAATCATTGGAGAATTTGTGGCCCCCAGCTTCTCCCATAGCGTAGAAACAATCAATTATGTATTTTATTCTAACATTCCTAGAAATCATTTCACTGTCCTCTTCACACCCTAACAACAACTCATTTTTTTCTTCACATTCTGTTGACTGTCATGCTAATAACACCCAATATGGCCACTTTGACTCTCTGCTGTCTGGTGAACGGTGCTCAGCATCTCTTGTTAATCCACTTTTGTGCAAAGCCTTCACAATATAAACTTTAGGTTAACGACTGAGTAATCCACAATAATGAGAGCTGAAGAAAGACAGTGAAATGGAGCTCATTTTTTGTGAACTAATGTTTTAGTGGTTGAAGGCATTTAATGCTTGCTTACTACTTAGGAATTAGAAGTTTAGTGGTAGCAAAGCAAGGCAGGGCTTTATTTCATTGGTATTCTCCAATTAAGTGGTATGGATAGAAACTTCAAAGCCTAACTACACATAGAAATGGTTGTGCTGAGGAGTGCACAGTAGGTGACAGAGCAATTGTAAAAATGAGTCAGAATATTCTTAGTGCCTTCTTGGACAAATGTAATATAATTAAGGAACTGAACAGTGAAAGAGGAAGGTGGAGGGTTATGTTTCAGAGTCCACTACCATGCTGTAATGTGATTGACAAGAATATACTGGCTCAGAGTGAATGAGCAGTGGGGTCTCTAATTGACTGGCATCAAATCCAAAGATGGTCCCTGCCTTAGTATAGCCTCCTAGACCTCTAGTCTGCATAAACCAGGTTCAGAGGTTTGTTAGCTCAATGGCAGTGACTGGTTTGGTTAGAGAAGAAACACAGTTTCTACAGCAGCAGACCTCAAGATAAAGTCTATTTGGGGTATATTATGTTGACCAGCAGTGATTCCAAACAATGTCTTGATGTTGATATCATTTTAGTTCAGTGAGTAACGCTTAAAAGATCATCTCAATGCCTAAGTTATTTACAATTAAAGTTAGCAGCAGAACTGAAGTTCTTATTAGCAGCAGGTCTGATGATCACAGCAGTGGAAAGCTATGTCAGACTGCTTAACATAACAGTACATCACTCATTTTCAAGTCCACTTAGTCCTGAAGGGGGTCGTGGAGGGTCCCAGAGCCTATCCCAGCTAGCATGTGGCACATTCCTAAATCATTCAAATTTGGGCATCACTAGGTACAAGGCAGGAAGCAACACTGCATGGTATGCCTGTCCATGTCAGGACCGTTCATACACATACTCACACAGGATTAATTTACAATGGCTCTTTAATTTGACATCAGTGCCTTTGGTGTATGGGAGGAAATCCAGAGTTTGCATAGAATAATCCACTCAGACAGCCAATGGGTGGGAGAATGGAACCCAGCCCCTCTGCCTTCCTACAATGAGCCCCTTCCTCAACTCACTTCCTGAGACTTTCTTCTAATCTCCAGCCAGGGCCATACACCTGGAGCCTACACGCTTGCTTCAAAGATTCAGGAGTACTGAAAAGGCAAATAGAAAAATAGAAGCCAGAATTGAAAGAGATAAAGGATAAATGTGGGAGCACTTTTAATCCTAATGGAGAAGTGGTTGATCTACCCCACCTGACAGACAGGGGCACGAGACCAACATTTCATTCATGTTAAACCAAACGTCTGCCATAGTGATACAGTAGTTCGCTGGCATTAGACACTAAAGGGATGTTGGCTTTTTCCTTTTGTTTACTTTGAATTTTTACTTTGTGTTCTATCTACATGCATACTTTATTGTGTTTGTTCATTTAGTAAAAGTACTATTTTTGTTATTGAGGGTGCAGCAACTTTTTCCATGAAGGGAACATCTGCTTATAATCCACTAGCTGTCCCCCGCGGCTCCACCCCTGTAGTAGTGAAGCAGGACAGTGAGGAGGGCCCAACCCGGCTACCTAATCCTGACATCACGCTTCCCTCTCCTCTCGGCCCGCAGCCTCTATCTCAGAATATATCGCTCCTGCAAGTGACTATGATTTTTAGTGCGATGAGAGAAGTCACAAAATCAACCGGAATGTTCACACAAATTATAGAAAAAAAACCTGATCAAATTCCGTTAAGTATTTCTCTTGTGAAAAGTGGACAGACAGACATTAGATTTTATATATAGAGAGATTATATGCAGTATGTTTTTTTTTAATACATGCATATTAGTTTAGTTAGAATTACAAATTGCCCCATTAAATGAATGTGGGCATAAGGCTGCATAGCAACAGAATTATATCCCATCCAAATTTGTGTCCTGTCTGATGGTATTACAACACAATAGACATCTCTGTGTCCACATCTCAGAGGACTTGTCTATGGCAATGACCAATGGAAACAATGCTAAAATGGTCAGGAGCTTCACATGGGGCAAGCTGTAGCAGAGTAAAACAGCTACATTCCCGCTGCCGCACCATGAGACATACACCTCCAGCTTTCGATTTGCCAGGATTCCTCTGTTCTGTCTATATGGTAAACAGCAGGCCAAATCACATGGTCTGGTGCCGACAGAGTCAGCCATGTCGCTGTGAAACAAAATACATCCTGATTTGGACTGTTGCACTCTGCAGAGAATGCTGCGGTCAGCTGAACAAATCACTAGGTGCGCAGTTTTCAATTTCCAGGACATCAGTATTAAGTGATGCTGGACAAGGGCAAAGATAACTGTCCAAGATGCTGACCATCCCAACTGCGGCCTCTTCTTTCTGCTGTGGTGATGTGAACAGTATGGCTGAGCAATTCAGAGAGACTGAGAAGGAGCTTCTGTCCACCTTCCATATGTTTCTTAAATAAGGACAGTGTCTAGAGTTACATGATGTCCTATTGTTAATCATCTTATATTTATTTATGGGTTACGCTCTAGTTTAGGTGCATCTAATACTCATATATGCTTATGTAACAAGACTTTAACAAAGTTTTTTTTCTGGTGTTAATGGCACTTACAAAGCATCAATAAAGTTGTTACTCATCTCTGTAATGCAACCTACCAACATAACTTTGCTTTGAAATGGTCCAAGGTGGCTTAAGTGAGACAGTCAGTCAGTCAGTCATTATCCAACCAATTATATCCTAACACAGGGTCACGGGGGTCTGCTGGAGCCAATCCCAGCCAACACAGTGTGCAAGGCAGGAACAAATCCCCAGATGGGGCAGTAAGCGAGACATATTTCTCTTAATATCCCATACTTCATTATAAAACATGTGAATACTTCATATTAACAACTCATTTTACCAGCAGTTTAAAGGGTCTTAATATGCCACACTGTCCAAAGATGAACAACCCATCTAGTGATGTTTTATAAGCGTATGGAAGAACAAAAGAAGCCTTTGTTAAGGTCTTGTTACAGAAGAGTAAATGATTGCGTGCATTTTTGCAGTACCTAAACTAAAGTGTTACCTATTGATGTGCACTGAAAAAAGTGTTGTTCATTCAAAGTAGATTTTCTCTTTCAAGCAACTTAAGATTAGTCATTTAGTGTTGTAGCTTGAAATATTTGGTTTCACATCTCAATCAAAGTAAAAAAAAAAAATTTGTATCAAAGTAAGTTATGGTGAAGGGAATAAACATAAAAATTCTATTTCAGTTAACCTAATATTTTAGGTTGTTCGTGTGCATTTGTATATTCTTCCAGTCAAACTTTCAAGCGTGCTGGCTTTCCAACTGAAAAAAAAGAAGAACACTTTCCAGAGTGGAGTGGATGTGGCTATCCAGGTCTGGTCATTTTCAGCAGCAGAATTTTATAACGGAGGATTTCTAGTAAGTAACCCTGTTTCTCAACTGTTAATTTTAAGTATAAGAACTTGTAATAAAACATACTTTCAAGAAAGCTGTAGAAACATTTAATATTTTTTTAATTTAATAATGTATATTTAAGATTTACACTGTAAAATGCTTGTGTATTTTCACTAGATTTTTAAATAAATGTCAAAAGTTCAGCATTGGAATGTGTTATGTTCATAATATTTCTAATAGCATAAAAACAGGTTACGACCAATTAACCATTTTAAACTGTAACAACTTAAAAAATAAATTTACAGTACTTCAGTATTAAACAAGTGAATTACACCCAATCACTCTAAATGATTTTCCTCAACTTAAAAATTGTGGGTTCAATAAGATAAAAAGAATTATATTGGTTCAGATTGAAAATATTAAGTGTGAATCATTACCTTAATTATTTTAAGTTGAATGGAGGTTATACTTTTTTCAGTGTATTGCATATTTTATAACTTTTATACAGTGGATATTATTGTTATTATTTAGCATATAATTTTACTGATATTTATAAATTTGTGTGTTAATGTTTGTTGTACTTAATGCACAGTCTTAGAGTTCAGCAAGGAATTATTTCACTACATATTGTACTGTGCATGTATTAATTTGATTTGATTTTGATTTGTCTAGGTAAAATATTGTGGGGACAGACCACTGCTTACCACACCAGTGTTTTCGGAAGACAGCAGCTTTTGGTAAATACATGAATGGAGGGATGGATAAAGGTAAGATACACTGGTGACTTTAAAGAGAGTGTGTGTGGGTTTGTGCGTGAGGGCGCTCTTTGAAGGGCTAATCCAGAGTTAACATCTGACTTGTTGTTAGCTTTGGTATGATAATCTCCAGCTCCCCACAAGCATGTGCTGGAGTGGACAGCTTCAGAAAATGGACGGATACATCTGAGATGAAAACTGCCTCAGAATGACTGCTGTTGTGCAAGTGTTCCTCGTGCTGGACTTGACATCCCACATTTGTTCCTGCCTTGCAACTAATGTTGTCTGAATAGGTTTCAACCTGCTATGACCCTAAGTTTGAACAAAGTGCATTTATACCATAGATAGATGAATGGACATAATTATAATAAATTATTGCCTTATTGTGAGACATCTCTCTCTCGCAGCTGAGCGGCTCAGTAGCAGGGTTGCACATTAGTCAAGATGGCTTTAAAATCCTATTAAGCATACACTGGCAATTGGCAGCTTGAAAATAGGTATCCCCAGTGCGGCTTTAAAGATATTTGCCTGTAATTGGATTGGGGAGCAGATGTCATTATTGTTAAGCAGTTGGCCACTTGATATTTTCAAGTTGTTTTCAGTAATAGTGGAAATTAGCAGCTTTCAGTGGAGCAAAGGTCACCTTCCACAGACACCCCCCTGTTGTGAGATGTGTGTCTCCAGAATAAAGCGCTGCCATCGAGCTATGCAGTCAAAACAAGCAGACACTTGGCTGCCCAGCTCCAGTCAAGGGGTTTGAGTGATCTTTTCGGCAATAGATGAAGAGTTAAAATAACAAGATTGTCAAGCTGTTTTTGCTAGCCTGGAATATGTTTCTCTTAATTTATTTTTGTGTACGTTTTATTTATGATGTCACCTGCATAAGGTTCACAGTGACACTTTCCTCTTGCCATGATGTCACTATTTGCATGTACTAAGTGGTGGCATGGTTGTCTCCATCTTTTATATGATTAAGGGTTTGTAGCTGCTTCCTTGCCTGAATTTTGAATTTAATCAGAGACAGAGACTTAAACTCACTCAATAAAGAAATAAGACTTGCTAAGAATCACAAGTTTTGGATTTAGCATCGTCACAACCAAGAATTTACTTCTGCTGTTTTAAGAAAGTTCATGTATTGTTCAGCCTTTACTTGTTTATTGTGTTTGATTCAATCTAATGTTTCTAATCTCTGCTGTTCAATTGCAAAAGATAAAAACAGAAATTAGTGTAAAATCTTTAACAGACAGCAACTCTCTGTTTTACTCCTGTACTCAGTGTTATTTGATAGCTATCATATTCTGGAAAAAAAAAAAAACTTCTCACAGTTTTAGAACATTGGACTTGAAGGGGTCAAAGGTGATGGGTCATGACACAGCCTATTCACACACAGCCAGCCAGTATTGCACAAACCCCCATTACAGAAAAGAGCCAACGATGTGTCAGCTAATCCACAACCAGAATTTCGTGGTATCCATTCTGGACATCTCTGCGCTTTACATAAAGGGCAAGATAAAGAGCTGGCTTCCCTAGCAAGAATGACCATTAAGCTGGCATGTCACCCAGGAAGAAGGAGAGAGAAAAATCACACTGGAGAATGAAGAACATTGTTACATGCCAATGTTGGGCAACAAGGACGGCCAATGGTAATATGCTCTGAATCTTTAAAAGGTACCAAAGAAGGGGTAATTTCTGAAAGAAATGTTTAATAGGATGGAAAGGAAGATGACATTTTTCCTCAAGATGTCAACCAGTGGGGGAACAACTTCAGTGTCAGCCTACTGCCAATTACAGAATATAGTCAGTCAGTCAGTCATTATCCAATCCGCTATATCCTAACACAGGGTCACGGGGGTCCGCTGGAGCCAATCCCAGCCAGCACAGGGTGCAAGGTAGGAACAAACCCGGGCAGGGCTCAGCCCACCATTACAGAGAGTAAGTAATAACCCAAAATACCTTAACTTTCATTGGAAAGCATCTCAGAAAAATAGGCACCATTAAATGCCTTGCTAGGGTCACTTCCAGCCAGGTTCTGGAATCATGGCTGGAATCATGAGCTCTATTTTCTGGGCTGCTCTATTTTTCCATACTTGGATGCCAGGCAAGACCTCAATCTAACAATTTCTGGTGTCCTTCCACCCTTTCCCTAGCCTCAGAGCTCAGGGGTCTGCACCTGCAATCAAAAGTTTGCCTGTTCGAATCCCGTAAACAGCAGAAGTGACTCTACTCCGCTGGGCCTTTGAAGAAAGCCCTTAACCTGCAATTGCTTCATCCTCAGTATGACATTAAACTGAATCCAGCCCTGCAAGTAGGTCCTTCATCCTGCAAGGAAAAACTTGGGGGGTTGGTGGCAGGAACTTGAACCACCATAAATAAATCTCACACTGTTCCAGTGTGGTGTTTAGGTGTCACCCACAGCACTCAGGTCCCAGTCCAGGTGGTTCATCATATAATGGGTGCGGCAACATGCTATCAGCGCATGCCCCCAACCTCTCTCTCTCTCTCTCTGTCTCTTTCTCTCCCCACCCTTTGGCCATTACTTGCCCTTAAATATCTCTAAGATAGTCTTTCAGCTACCTATTCCATTAAAGGAAAAATGCTATTCTGACCCCCTTTGTGAAAGGTAAGAAAGTACTGATCTCTTGCTAGAGCTTCCTGGACTTACCTTTCAATAAGGAACCAGGCTCTGGTTTCATCAAGTAGTGACCACAGACGTCCATCTACAAACCAGTAGATGTTTCATCCTCTTCCCTGGGCTTCCTGGGCTCACATTTTCTTTTAACAAAAGACTTGCCATTCCAGACACTTGCTGAGTTACAGGCCATCATGTGTCCTGGAAGAGTGGATGAGTAAAGCAAATATTATAAATACATATGCTTCGATATGTGATCCTCCAGCACGTTTTCAAAAATATGAACCATGTCTAAAGGGAAGAAGGAAAGGTTTTGACTACTGTAGGCTAATTCATTCTACTTTCAGTTTTAACATACAGTATGTAGTTAGAATATATAAATTTCCTGAACTAGTTTAATTGAATGGATGTGGGGAGCTGGATGCTGTCTCAGTAGCATTTGGTTGCAAGTCAGGAACCAACCACTGAATGTTGGTGCTTATCCTTTGCAGAGCACACTCACTTATATCATGTTGTTTTATGCACCTTGAGCATGGGAAAGGAGCTATTGAAATAAAATGTATTACTGTTATTATTATTATTATTATTATTATACTAGACCAATTTCTTTGGGATGTGGAAGGAAAATCATGGTACTTGGAAGAAACCCATGCAAACACAGGGAGAGGGTGCAAACTTCAGACTCACAATAGAATTTAAACACAACTCTCCTGGAGCTGTGAGGCGGAAGTACTGACCACTGCTAGTGTGGCATACGCTACTATAAATATACGTGTGATGCGAATCTGAGAAGATCAAGAGGCTTGCATTTGGGGAGTTGCTGTCTTCAATAGGATATTGTGTGACTTTAATTTTTACTCTTCCTCCAATCTCATGTCCTCTAAGGCAGTGTTTTTCAACCGGGTTCCTTAGGCAAGGGTTCTGCCGAAAAAGTCCCATGATATAGGACATACTGGTGGAAAATTGCACAGGGTTCCGTGAGCAAGGTAACCATTCGCACAGGGTTCCACTCCAATGAAAAGGTTGAAAAACACTGCTAACAAAATCCGTCCCCATTGCCTTGCACAGTGTCAGCCAGCCATGGTTTCTCCTGTGGCTCATGTCTCTCATTGTGAAGGTGTGTGGCTATGTGACCAGTCAAGTGTCCTCAATTGTGATAGCAATTAGTGGGCGTAATCAAGACTGGTAAAAAAAAAAAAAGTCCAGCACTTTACTGGAGAAAAAAAGTCTCTACTTTTTAAGTAATTTAGAAAGTCAGATTGCATCTTTGTTAGCTGATAAATTTTCAGTATTCATTATCTGAAAAAGGTACACACAATGTACTCACAAGTAGTTTTAAAAAGGTGAACTGCACATTTAGAGTGGATTCAGAAAGTATTCAGACCTCTTTTTGCACATTACTTGGCAACCTTGTGCAAAAATCCTTTAAATTATTTTTTTCCCACATCAAGCACACTCAATACCCCAGAATGATAAAATGAAAACTGGATTTTAGAAACTTTTATAAATTTATTAACAATAAAAAAGGGCAACGCATTAACACAACTATTCACCCACTTTGACACTTGAAATTTGGCTCACTATTCTAACGATCATCAAGGAGGTGTTTCTACGCCTTATTTTGAGTCCATCTGTGGTCTGTTCAGTTCATCGGATATGATTAGGAAAAGCACACAACCTTCTATACAAGGTCCCGCAGCTGACATTGTGCATCAGAGCAAACAACAAATGATGAGGTCAATGAAATTGCCCACAGAGCTTAGAGATAGGATTTTGTCAAGGTACAGCATTGAAGGCCTCCATAATTTTTAAATGGAAGAGGTTTGGAACATCTATGACTCTTATTAGAGCTGTCCACCTGGCTAAACTGAGCATTTGTGGGAGAAAGACCATGATAAGAGAGGTGACTAATAACCAGATGGAAACTAGGCTCAACTCTGGAAAATCTGTATGGAGATGAGAGAAACTACCAGAAGAATAACCATTATTGCACCACTCCCACGATCTGGGCTTTATGAAAGAGTGGTGAGACAAAGCTTCTCCTCAGTAAAAGACACATGGAAATCTGCTTGGAGGTTGTAAAAAGATACCTAAAGAACTCACAGATTTTCTGGTCTGTTGAAATCTAGAATAGTGTCATGTCTGGAGAAAACTATGCACTGCTCATCACCTGTGTGATACCATTCTAACAGTGAAGCATGGTGGTGGCAGCATCATGTTATGGGGGTTATTTTACAGCAACAGGGACTGTCGAACGGTGCAAAGTACAGAGATATCATTATGGAAAACCTGATCCAGAGCGCTTTGGACCTCAGACTGGGTTGAATATTTACCTTCCAACAGAACAATGACCATAAGCACAAAAAGAAGACAGGTGTTGCTTATGGTCAACTTTGTGAATGTCCTTGAGTTACCCAGACAGAGCCCAGTCTTAAACTCAATCGAACATCTCTGGAGAGACATAAAAATAACAGTCCACCATCAGTTTCCATCCAGCCTGATAGATCTTGAGAGGATCTGAAGAGGTGAATGGCAGAAAATCTCAAAATCCACACGTGCAAAGCTTGTCATTTTCTACCAAAGCTACTTCAACTAAATACTGAGCAAAGGGTCAGAATACTTGTGTCAATGTGATATTTCAGTATTTTTGTGTGTATGTATATTTTAAAATAAATTAGCAAAAATTGTTAGATTAAATTTTCCCCACTCTCTCACATCCCTTGCCTCTATCAAATCTTTGTTTCTTTGTACCGATTATATTTTGAGAGTTGAGACCAACATCTTTTTTTACCTCTTTTAAAAGTCTTCAGTTTTGGAATGAGGTTAGAAAGATTTTATGCTCATGGTTTTCTGATCTTCTTTGCTCTGGATATCATCCCATTAACTCCAGATAACCAGATAACCTTTGCTGTGCTTCCTGGTACCTTAAGTAAGGTGAAAAAACAAGAGGCTCACATGGAACAGAGCTGAACAAGACCCAGGACCAAGCACAGTGGTAAGATGGTTAAATAGTCCAAAAAGTGTTTCTATCATAAGAAAGAGTGGTAAAGTAAATATAACTTGGCATTACTTATTAAAATGATAGCATGACAATAGGAAATCACATAATTTGCACTTCTATTTTAGATTTATTTTCTCTTCAGTGCTAAGCACCATGCAGAATGCTCATTTCTTCCAAATTCCTTTTTTATTCTCCAGTTTACTAACCTTTATCATTATAGGCTGGTGTTTCCAAGTCATGTTAGAGAGCATTGTCCTCCCAAACTGCCTACAGTGTTTTAATACATTAACCCTTTGAACCTTAACCCTCATCGTTAGGCACTGTAACCCTAGAAAGCAATTTTCAATAATTTTGAAAAATCAAACATTTTTATTTGTAAAAGTAAAATTGTATTACATTATATGATGATAAACTACAATATTATACCAACAGATTGATACTATAAAACAAGCTGTATCACTTACAGTCCATTTTACAGAACTAACAGCAAAGCTGCACGTTTGAGCGACACTCTTCAAAGTGGTTTTCAGTGCCAGAAGCAATGTGCAAAGACACTTTGCACGATTTACACCTCCTTCTGATCAATCGCCTAATGTTTTCCCCGTGGGGCTCAGGGTTCTGGCTTAGGGTTCAAGTGTCCAGATTCACTCAGGCAGGGTGCAACCCACTTCAGGAAGCAGCAAAAGGTGAGGAGTTTGACTGGGGTGGTACATGTGTTGCACTGTAATGCAGGTGTCCTAAGGCCAGCTCAGGGAGACCAGAAACCTGCTTGTAATTCTCTGTGCACACTATGCATCTATTGTTTTGAGTTGCTCTAATGCTAAAGTAGAACTGAAATTCTTTCTCTTTCCTGCTGCAAACATACGAACAAAAACATAATTGACGTGCAGAAAAAAAACAGCAGCATAACTTGTGCAAGCAGCATAACAGTGTAACTAGACTAGACACATATATTGTGTGTGTAGAGTCTAAAACAGTGAAGGCAGGTATGTTGGCCAGCCTGGTTATAATGGTGGATAGGTGTAGCGGCTTTTTGGGAATATGCCTCTACTGCAGCAGACTGTAAGATTTAGAAAGTAGAGCAGTGAAACAGTAGCGTAACATAACAGCAATGCATAGACCATTATTCAGGCCAGCAAGATTATGACAATAGGTGGGTGGTTTATATAGGTAGTTATACCAGCCTTTTGGGTTTATACTGCTATGCAGTTCACCTGAAAACCAGCCTGCCGGGTTCAAAAGGTTAATACACCATTATCTAGCAAGGGTACATTCTTCTAAAGTTATTAAAGCTTCATTTGAATGTTAAGTCTAAACCTACATTTCTTTTATTGTTACAGGGTTCATTTTAATAATAATAATAATAATACATTTTGCTTATATAGCACCTTTCCCATGCTCAAGGCACTTCATAGAGTTTAAGAAAGAACGGCAGGGTGTATAGTATATAGCATTGTACTAAAGCATTTTAGAATTTGGGGACCCTTTAGCTAAAGTTCTGACTGCTATATGAGGTACTGCTCTATTTAACCTGGGAATGGTGAGAAGGTAAAATTGTTAAACATATTTTGAAGTACAGGCATTAATGCATTTTGATTATGTGGGTTTTGTTTCATAGACCAGAAAGAGCTACCATTATCAGGGTCAAACTGCCTATAATGTTTTTAAACCTCTATGCACCAACATCATCTCCATAAGGAGAACATTCTTCTGAAAAAGTCAACATTCATTTAAACATTTAGACTGGTGTACAGGCCTCATGTAAATGAGTGTGGGGGTCTGGCCTGGTGTCACAGCCAAAACAGTTTGCTGCCAGTTTTCCATCAACTCCCAGTGAAGCTAATTATTTAAGAATTGCACAGGTGTTTTGTGTTTAATTAAAAAATGACTTTTACAAAAGTGTTGAAAGCATTTGGATATATTTTTCTCTTTCACCACTGGTGATTGTACTTTGTTTTTCCTCCTTTCTAGTAATGTTATTTTCTTCTGTCATCTCCATCTTACTAGCTTTCCATTCTCTGTAGCTCAAACCTTCCAAGCTCAAATCAATTCACTATAAGAAGTCAGTTTTAGTTTGTTTTAGGATCAGTTTTGACCAAATCTGAAGGCCATTCAATAAGAACTTTAGAATGTAACACTAAATGGAAAACAAAAAAGATCCATTGGTGCCACTTTGGAAGACAAATGATGAGATGTTTCTCCTTTTTCAGCCAATGTGCTGTGACAAGTGTTACATAAAAATATCTTTTATAAAGAGTAGTATTGGACTGTGCATCACTACACTGGGAGACATGGAGGATGGTTGACTGGAAGCACCCTGGCTATCAAACACTTCTCTATCCTGAATGACAGAAGATGCTCTGTTCTGTCAGACAGCCTGCACTATAGGTGCCATGAATAGATGCCCGTTTCCCCTCCCCAAACTTGTGTCTCCAAGCCCTACTTTTACCAACCCCTCCCCACGTTCACTCTACCTTAATAATGGCTTAAAAGAAGAATTCACAGGCTCTCCAGTCTACTGCTCCTGCTCCTTCACCTCTTCCCTCCTTTCCAAAACAAGCGATCTTATCTGACTGATTTAATTTCAAAGACGGATTGTGATTTGGCCGTCAGAAGAAAAACGCTAATCAAAAGTCACCATCTGTTCCGTTGCCATGGGAATCTTACTCCCAAATAAATGCAATCATTGCCTGAGTTGGTGGAGGAGATGAAAATGACTGGCCTGAAAAACGAAGACGGGCAAGGCAGGCTTCCTCTGGCATGTGGAACATTGGGAAGAATGAAGGGTGTAGTAGGCAGTATGAAAGTGAAAGGCATCTGAGAGGAAATTAGACTGCTTCCCCTAGATCAGAATGCCAAATGACCTCCCAGGCAATCGAGCCTACACAGAGTGTCATTTAGCCATTTGGGCATTCACACTAACCAGCAGGTGACTAGAACCTACCAAAGTTTCACACTTTTACTTTAATATCTCAGCCTGTAAGGCATGATATATAAACATGTTCTCCAATTTCTGTAGAAAGGGTCTCTATGCCTGGTCACTGTTCAAAAAGTGAATATGGAGGTGGTGCACTGCTACAAGTACTTAGGGATCCATTGTTTTTGTTTCTGCTATTATGCTGTATCAGTCTGTGAGAAAATATTTATTTGGCTCTTCTAGGAGAAATGATGAAAAAGTTTTTCTAGCAAAAGAGATCAAAGTTCCCAGTTATTTTACCAAAACATCCATCCATTATCCAACCTGCTATATCCTAACTACAGGGTCACGGGGGTCTGCTGGAGCCAATCCCAGCTAACACAGGGCGCAAGGCAGGGCGCTAGCCCACCGCAGTGTACCAAAACAACATTATATTAAAGTTATAAAAATCATTGACACACCCTGACACGTGAAAAGCCGGGACCTTGAACATATTGAAGTAGCATAACCATTGACTTGTTCAACCCTGGGGTTCTTAAATCATGACCCTCCAACACCTTAACAGTTTCCATAAGCACAGACAGCACCAGAAGAAGATAATGGCCAGAACATAGACAACATCTAAGCAGTGAGACAGAGAGAGAGAAGCCATCATTACCATATCGATCACTGTGCCAAGTTTCAGATGGGGTTTTCCTGGAAGAGCCTGTTGCAGACTGTACACAAAATGATTATTTAATGCAAGATTGGTCATTTTTTAAAATGTGACTATTTTGACTTTAATATAGTAATGTAAGCAGACCTGCCTTTCAAATGTGCATTTTCTGACTGCTAAGCTGGAGCTCATCATTCTAGGTTTACTCAAAAAAGTCTTCATCAGGGAATGTCTTCAGGGTTGATACCCGCCGTGGACTCTGACTTTATGTTCTTCTTTCCAACTTGTTATGGTGGGCTGATTATCTAATGAAATAGTTCTTAAAAGGGAAGTCAAGGGGTGTAGAGGGTTACAGGAAATCATTTTGTAAAGGAGCAGTGTCACTGTATAAAAATGCTCAGACTGTGCTGATAATGACCTTTCCTTCCTTTAGCATATTTAAATGAAGCAAAAATTATTGTTTGTAGAGAGTCAAATGTCACTTAGACTTTTAGGAAAAGAGCACCAAGCTATCCATGTTCGTTCTCCTGTCCTCAACTGAGTTTGTTAGTGTAGAAAAACCGATGAACATCACCATATAATTACAAAATGGCAAACACACATGCATATCTATGTGAAAATCATCAAAGGAGTTCCAATGGCTCAGGCCAAAAGCCATTGAACAAAATAGAAAGAGGTTTGAACAGAGTGTACTATTTAGGAAGTGCAGGGAATGTGCGACAAATTATGCAGGCTGTACAGGAGCACAAGAAAACAAGTACACTTGAGTGGCTTTACGCATGTGGCAATCTTGTATGAGAACTCTTTCTCTATTCTCTTATTTTCTTGTTTTTTAAAAAAACTTTTTATTTACAGTTATTTCCAATTATGAATATTAATTTGGCCTTTGGATTGTTAACTATAAATTTGTAAATGGCTTTCGGACAAGCTGTGGATATGTGAGATGTTGAGTGTAGAGGACCTGAAGGCTAATCTACATCTTCAGCATCTGAGAATGTAAAAGACACTGAGGAATGCAAAGTGGGGTATAGTAAATACTATATCCCCATACTCGGCTGGTGGAGAATAGAAAAGATGAAGAGGACGAAAGTAAGGTGGAAAGGTTTCAGAACTGGCCTTCCTCCATATAATAAGGAACAATCAATCACTTATAAATATGTTGGATGAACTGTCATATCTCACGGCAAGCCACAGCGAGTTCAGGTACTGTGACATTTTAAGTTCTGCAGGGGACAAGGCTTAAACTTCAAATTTCAGATGCTAGTTAATGCTGAGCAGGTTTCGTCAGAAATGATCAGATGTAGGGAGGAAAAGAAGGGGGGGGGGCAGCTATATGAGTAAGCAATTGGAAGTAAAAAGCGAGCTCAATACAATTAGAAACTAATATGTGTAATCCAGAGATTGAAATACCGACTGAATTTGTCTGCATTTTTCATATCTCAGCAAAGTTTCCCCCCCTGGCTGGGGTTCAAATGCTTGATTTGTGTGTTTGCTGTACGATTAGATTTTTTTTTTGTATGTGTTGCTATTTCTTTCATTTATGATTTGCAGTGTTCTTTATGTTTTATATATTTGTATCTAAGCCAGTGTTATGTTCCATGTGTTTTGTGGGAGGTTCCCCAATGAGGCAGGGCCACCTGCCAATCACTGCCAGTACTCCATACTAGAAATTTGAAGGGTCCCTCACAGGTCCTGGTGGTTCGTTGTGAATGCACTCTGAAGTTGATGAAGTTTTCTGCCTTTTTCAGTGCTTATTGGGAATTATTGGATTTCAAACTGTTTGCTCTGTTTTTTGACCTTGCCTTGGATTTTGTGTTGGGACTTGGTTGACTTGGATTGACTTTGCTCTTTTGTGCTCTATGAAGTCTGCTTTTGTTACAGAGCACTGTGTTAAGAATAAATCTTGTATTTTATAAAGATCCTGCATTTGCCCTTGTTACTAGCTGGGGTTTGTCTGTGATATTTTGGAAGTGCTTTTGGAACTTTTTGAGACTTGTGTGCTTTGGGACTCCTAGTTCATGACAACATTGCAGCCTTGTGAGATAAGTTACATTATCCAGATAATGTTTATTACCTCTCCACTAGGTTACCAACACTCTATTGATTGATCAGTCTGACTGCAGAATGCTGATGACTTTAACCAGGAAACTTCAGAAGGAACAAACTTCTATCAGCAGGTTCCATTTGTAGACACAACAAGGTGGACTTACTCTGTTCAAATTTTAATGCCATTAAATGTAAACCTGTGGTACAACTAGGCAGGTCGGACCACATCTTACTGCCACCTTCAGCCCTGTTATCAGATGACAGCAGTTCTCTTATTATCCAAGCAGGAAATTCTTATGTGTGTATTGTTCTTTTTTATAATAATATTTATATTTTTCTTGTACCTCTGTCACTAAGCATTTCACTGTAATTTGGACTGTGTGTATAATTGTGTGTGACAAATACAATCTGATTCACTTTAAATAAGACTGAAAATCAACATCACACTAAGCTGCCCTAATAGGGCAGAAAGGAGCCAAAGCCATCCTCTAACATTAACTAGTCACATGAGGACACTCAAACTTCAGGTTATTATTATTTTCACATTAACTGCCAAAATTGCAGTTCATTTTTGATGAAATCACGATAAATACTTTTGGCTAAAGGGAAAAAAAAGTTTCAGCAGTATGTGGCTACTCCATTTGTAAACCTCTAGCTGACTTTGTGTTATCTTCTGCTACAAATCCAGTCTGCCGCTAAGGCTCCAGAAAGTGCTGCTGCTGTGGAAAACATCCTGTATTGTTCCAGTTCACCTCTTCACCTAATGACTACAGACCAGTGGCTTTTACTCCCCATATCATGAAGAACTTTATGAGACTGGTCCTGAACTATAGGAGTCCTCTTGTGAAAGACCACTTGGAGTCATTGCAGGTTGTCTACCAAACAGAAGTTGGAGTTGAAGATGCAACTACTGCATCTATCTACTCAACAGGTTTTATTTCCATCTGGACAAAGATGACAGCATTGTGAGGATTACATTTGTTGATTTCCTCCTTTACCTTCAATACCATCCATCCATTCCTATTAAGGGGTAAGATGAGAGATATGTAGATGGATTAGCCTCTGGTGCGCTGGATAATGGACTATCTGGCAGGCAGACTGCAGTTTGTGAGACTCAAGGAATGTGTTTTTGATACAAATGTGAACACTGGTACACCACAAGGAACAGTCCTGTCTCCACTTCTCCTCACTCTGTACACCTCAGACTATAAATATTATACCAGGTCATGTCACGTGCAGGAATTCTCAGAGGTTTCTGCAACTTATAGGGTATATTGATAAGAGGGATGAGACAGAGGAGAGGAGTCAGGTGGAGAACTTTGTTTCTTGGTGCAGAAAGAATTGTCTTAAACGTAACATCAGCAAAATCAAAGAAATGGTGATTGAATTTCTTTTCACTGAAGAGGCTCTACATTTGGTCACTATTTAGGGAGTGAATGTGACAGGCTGGACTGATCTTCTAACAAATAGAAATTATATAAGAAAGGGGGGCACTGGCTATTTTTTCCTATTGTTTTTTGCACTCCTTTATTATGGGTAGTGGCATCCTTCACATCTTCTATAACTCTGTGATAGCCAGTGCAAGTTGGAGTGCTTTGCTGGTAACATCACTTCAAAGCAGTAGTGTTAGCCATAGATTGATACAGGAGAAAATAGGGTGAAATGACACCTTTTATTGGCTAACTAAATAGATTACAAATGCAAGCCTTTGAGGCAGCTAAGGCCCCTTCATCAGGCAAGGTGTATGGCTAACATGGTACAACACTCTACTGCTATGGATAAGTTACACCTTGCCTGATGAAGGGGCCTTAGCTGCATCAAAAGCTTGCATTTGTAATCTATTTAGTTAGCCAATAAAAGGTGTCATTTCACCCCACTTTCTCCAACATCACTTCAAGAAAGGCCCACTGAATCACCAAGTTAATTAAAATGGCAGACTCCTTTAGGGGATGCACTCTTGAACCACTGGAGGTTGTAGTAGAGGGAAGAATGAAGACTTACAACATCTGAGATATACTTGGTTACATTTCCTTTGCTCCTCCAGTTGGATGACAGGAATGTAAAGTGACTTGCTCATGGTCACATGGTGTCAATAGCAGGATTTGAGGTCCAAAGCCTGAACCACTATGTCACACTGCCAGCTTTCAGGGCAATGAATTATTCAACAGAAGCGTTTCAAGAAACACTACTGGGGCTCATTTACCCAAGAGCAATTTATCTTTTAAAGGCTGACTTGGAGTGTGACTGCTCTTTTTATCTTTAAACAAGTCAGAAGTCTCCCTTTCTTTTTAGCAATTTTGTGTGTATTTGAAGAGGTTGTTGTTGTTTGTTAGTTAAATTTCCTCCTTGGGACAAATAAAGTGATATCTATCTATCTATCTATCTATCTATCTATCTATCTATCTATCTATCTATCTATCTATCTATC
>JANRMT010062840.1:5036831-5075024 GCA_026402145.1 Polypterus bichir lapradei | reverse complement strand
ATCTATCTATCTATCTATCTATCTATCTATCTATCTATCTATCTATCCTCCAAGTTTACCCTAGGCCAAAGAAATCATTTTACTTTTCAAATATTTGGTGAAGCCCCAATACCTCATTCCTACAATGTATTCATCAGATAACAGTCACAAGGGCTACACATAGATAAAGACAAAGTGAAAGTATAAATGAAAGGAAGCCCGAGAACATTATTGATAAAGATCTCAACTTCTGCACTGTTCCCTTTGCATTTTATGTTTTCTGGTAAGTGTTCTCAGTGTTATCTCTGAATCAAGACAAACTGATAAAAAGAGCAAAATCATAAGTATGGGCTGATACATAGTTTGGGTCATAGCTTTTTATCATGACCATCATGCCAGTTCAGTAGGTATATTACACAACATTCATCAACTAACTGTAAATAAAGAGAAGCCCTCTGTATACATTGGTGCCCCTGCTTGGTCTTCTTCTACAGCCATAACAAAATGTGCAAAAGTTGTGACACTGTTTTAAATGTCCTGTTCCTTCTGCCGGATTGAGTTGTAGCTGATGCTTTAACACTTCGATATAACATTTAAATAACATTTTAAATAGCCTCTGTATTTTACCCAGTCACCTTAATTACTTCCTGATTTGGATATGTGTGGATCAGCACCTACCATTTTGCATTGATCTATTGTATAAATCTAGTTCAGGTTTACAGGAAGGTACAATTTTCTGCCATCAAGGAGCATGGCAACAACCAACCATCATCATCCATCCACTCAGTTTGTAAAATTGTAGAGTCCCATGGAAAATAAACTTATGGTGGATTCACACGTCACAAGTCAAGAACCAATGTTTGACAGAAAGCTGTTTATAAAAAGGCACAAATGCATTTTCTCATACTCTTCTTGTACCAATTTAGAAAATGCAATTATTCTAATATACTTCTCATTGGTGTTTGGGACTCGGAGAAGACCCACACAGGCAGAAACAAGCGCAGATTTCAAGAGCTGTGAGGCAGCAATGCTAACCACTGCGCCACTCAGTTATCCACTCCGATAACATATTGTTAAAACTTAGCTAATTATCTGTGCTAAATTGCTTTTTCCGAAGTTCCCTATTATGTCGACTTTTTGAAGTCTTTCTGAATTAGTATCTGTTTCCCTTACTCCTCCTCCCTGCGCCCAGAGTCTGGGAATTTCACAAGTTTACTCACTGTATCTGAACGTGCATTGTTAATGTAAATTAGGAGGAGTACTGGTCCTATCAGAAATCCCCGAGGAACACCACTAATGACTGAGTGCGCTCCAATTATCTGCACTCTCTGTTTCCTGCCCATTAACTAGCTTGCAATCCGGATGCCTGTGGCTTCTAGCTTGGGAATTAACTTTTTGTGTGGCATTGTAATGCAGACTTTCTTTTTGTTTTTCTTGTGCTAAATGATCTAATTCTCTCATACAGATTATTATATTTACTTATTTTGTCTGACACCTTTATCCAAGGCAACTTACAACATTTATGATACAAGTGATTACATTTCTTTTTGGTTTTCCAATTGGAGCACAAGCAGGTCACATGGCTTGATCAGAGTCACACAGTGTCAGTAGCGGGATTTGAGCCCCCAACCTCAGGGTTTGAAGTCTAAAGCCTTAACCGCTACTCCACACGGACTATTATTATATGATGGTAAAATATCCACATCGTCTATCTCTGTATGTAAGGTGGTAACTTTTCAAAAAAATGGTGTTCATCCCCACCATCTCTTTTATCTGTAACACAGGGTGGTCCAGATCTAATTATGCAGATCCAGATCGTCTGGATGACTTTGATTTATGCAGGGACGATTCTAGTTCGGCACAAAGGCGATTCTTCATGTCGTCAGTTCGCACACTTCTCGATGGTCTGGGATTTTTCGGGTGATTTTCTATGTAATAAACTTAATAAGTTATAGTGTAATGAAAATTGCATAATTAGATCTAGACCACCCTATACCTTTTACTTTATGGATGCTCCATTGTCACCATGTGAGCATTCTTCATGCTGAATGATTTTGTATTTAAACACATGATGAGCACCCTCTGAATATCAAAGTAGAAATTTAGGGTTAGTTGAGGAGCTACGATATGCAACAATTGCATTTATTTGCATTCACCTTTAATTAAGCAGCAGATTCTTACAGTGAATTCAGAAAGTTTTCAGACTCCTTTTTCACATTTTGCTGTGTAGCTAAAATCATTTCACTTCATTCTTTTTTCCACATCATGTAACACTCAAAACAGGATATCAGTAGCAATTTACAAACACCAAATAATGAGAAATACCAGGTGTGAAAGAGAAAAAACACAGCGAAAGTATATCAAGGGTTGGGGGAATTCCTCATATAAGATTTGACAACGCAGAGTAGTATTTCGAGACTGAAACATGGTCGTAATGGTACAAGAATGCATTCAGCAAAGGCATTGAGTTCTCTGAGGTGTTTTATAGAAAATATTTTTTTTTAAGTTTTATTAATTTTATTGCAATTCGTACAAATCAATCAATTTTTTACAAAAGTAAAATTTAGTTAAGAACAAATCGATCCCCACTCCTGAGAGAGAAAGCAAGGCAAACGGCGTGAAATTTTAGGCTTGTAAACATACCTAAATTAATAAATTTGATGAGATGGATGCATAAGGCAGAGAAATACGGAAATATTTGCTTCCTCTGTACTTTAAGAGCTTATTTTAAAATATTACTGATTAGATCCTACCATGTTTTGAAAAAAGTCCCTACGCATCCTCTAACTGAGTATTTGATTTTTTCCAATTTCAAATAGTATAACACATCGCTTTGCCACTGACTTAAAAGAGGAGAGTTTGTGTTCTTCCAGTTTAGCAGAATAAGTCTGTGTGCCAAAAGTGTAGTGAATGCAATCACAATTTGTTTGTCTTTTTCCACTTTAAACCCATCTGGAAGAACCCCAAACACAGCTGTTAATGTGTTAGGAGGGATTGTGACACCAAGGCTGTCTGAAAGGCACTTAAAAATTTTGGTCCAGAATAATGTTAATTTGGTGCAAGCCCAGAACATGTGACCCAGTGAGGCTGGGACTTGGTTGCAGCGTTCGCAGGTTGGATCATGCCCTGGATTTTTATAGATTTATAGAAAATAAACAGGAAATTAGATGAGGACTGAACGGAACTGAGTTGGCAGGAAGTGAGATGTGGAAATGGCGACTTCTTCGGTGGACGGGGACGACATCATCATAGGAAGCAGGAAGTGAAGTCATCGGTGTGGGACCGGAAGTGAAGACATTGGCACTGGACAGACACAACGTCTTTGGCTGAGGAACCCGGAAGTGGAGTGATCACGGAGAGCTGGAACGTATTGTGGATGCGTAGATTTGAGGTATTTTATGTCTGCTGTTCTTCTGTTTTTCTGTTGGGAGAAGAGAAAAGACATTACTACTCTGTTCCGCTCCCCCGTCGTTCATACTTTCGTGCTTGTTTGGGCCCTTTAGCTGCTCCCTAAGTGTGTGTGTGTGACACACGATATTCATAAAGTAGGAGACTTTTTTTTTGTGATCAACTTTTTATTAAGCAAAAACAAATTGACAGGAACAGATAGACATAACATACAAAGTAAACCCATCCTCTCCTACCAAGTCTGAGCCAAGGGATTATTAAAAAAAAAATCAAGGAATTGCAAGCTGAGATTTAAACAATTGAGCTGTCACAGACCAGGATTCAATTGCATTCCCGGAAGCACCATTAATGTGTGCTGCAGACAAATCCAAATGCATTAAATTTTAGAAGGAGGACTGCCAGTTGTTGACCGTGATGCATTCAGGTGTCTTCCAGCGGGAGGCAATAATTAGTCTGGCTGCCAAAGTACCCAAACAGAATGAGTTGCATTCAGAGAATTTGAGCAGAAGCCTAGAAAGGTCTAAAAGAAGAAAGATTTCAGGTAACAGAAGGATATTGCAGGGAAGAAAGGAAGACAGTAGGTGACATACATGTGTCCAAAAAAGAAAAGACAGGGGGACAGCGCCAGAACGTGTGAAGAAAGGTGCCAGGTAAACCAAGGGAACATAAGTGATGGAGAGGAGCAGCAGTGAGGCCCATCACAAACCACTTGCGGGGAGTAGGAGAGAGTCTGTGTAGAATTTTGAACTGGGAGTGCTGGTAGTTTGAGTTTCCTGAACAAAACCTTACATTGGAGAGAACTGCGCCCCATGAAAGAGGTGAAGGGAGAGGATAAAGGTCTCTGGACCAAAGAGAAGACAAGGACAGAGGATGCTTTGCACAGTAAGGAAAAGAGGGTAGAGACAGGTTTTTTTTCTTGGGATAGAAAGAACAAAACAAAGAGAACAATGAGTGATTTTAAAGAGGGGTAGTCAGGGAAATCCCACATATCCTGAGCGTTGATAAGAGCAGAAGGTAGAAAAAGAAACTGGAACCAGGGAGATTAAAATGGTCTTGTAAAGACTGGAGCGTCATAAGAAAGTAGGAGACTTTAAGGGACAAATACCAACAGACACAGTTATGTAGAAAAGTTAGTACACCCCATGAAAACTGTTTCAACTTATTTGAATAGGCAAACGGTAGATCTTCATGCAAACAGTGTCTACAGATGCAGGTGATATAGTTAAAATAAAACACTGAACGTTTGTCTTTTTAATCATTTATTTAACAAACATATTTATAGAAACTTGACAAACGAGGAGACCATTCAGTCCATCAAGGTCATTTGTTTAGCTAGCAGCTATGCTCTGCCAAGATGCAAGTAAGTAAGTCCACTGTTTGGCGCAGAAGCTAGCATCATCCCCTTTAGTAGAAATGTCTTCTTGTTGGCAGTTGAAGTACTTGACAGCAACTCATTGAAATTTTTGACCAGCACATCCATGCAAAACTGTTTCATTTGAAACAAGTTTGTGAGTTTTCTACTGCCCACTTCAGATCCCTTCCACAACATTTCAAATCAGGACTTTGACTAGGCCTGTCCATAAGCCTCCATTTCTTCTTTCTGAGCCATTCCTTGGTTGATTTGCTTGCGTGTTTTGGATCATTATCACGTTGAAAGTTTCATTTATGATTCAATTTCAACTTTTGGACCGATGGCCTCACATTATCCTCAGGTACACTGTGATATGATGTAGAATTCATAGATGACTTGATGACTGCAAGCTGCCTGGGCCTTGAGGCACCAAAGCAACCCCAAACCATCACATTTCCTCCACTGCACTTCATAGTCGGTATGAGGTTCTTCTCCTGAAATGCTGTCTTTGGTTTTCACCAAACATGTCTACTGTTATTGAAGCCAAACAAATCTATCTTAGATTCATCTGTCCAGACACATTATTGCTTTTTGCCTAGATGTTCAACGGCATCCTGTCTTCTTGCTCTAATGTCTTTTTTGGACAATAACGATTTTTCCTGGTCAGATTTTTTTGCAATCTCTTTCTAACTTCAGATTCATGCACCAGAGTTACCTGCAGATAGTGCAATTAAATTTTGAAGTATTTAAAGACTTCTTTTAATATTAAACAGTCAGATTGTGAACTGGATTTGCTGGGTCATCCAGTCCTGAACAAACAATCAACACATGTAGATGATATTTCTTACAGTGAATGACTAATTTCAAATAATCTGGTGATCTTTCAAAGTCCTTACCAGACTCAAAAGCATTCACAACCTTTTATCTGAGGGCCTTAGATAGATCTTTTGATGTTGACATGATGACACCATACATGTCAATAGCAAAGGAGAAAAGCAGACCCTCGATATCTGTGGTTTAAATGAGACAGGGTCCACCTACATAATCTCAAAGGAGATTCTAATCTGACACCTAATCTGGAACACCTTATTGTAACATTTTGGATTTGAAGTGGTGATATACGTACAGCATGTCAATTTGATGTGTCAGTTGTTCAGGTATGTCTGTAGGCACTGTTTGCATGAAGATCTAATGTATGCATCTTCACACATGTAGAAAAATTCAACAATTTCCATGGGGTCAACTTACTTTTTCATGTGACTATGTTACATTTTTATCCCATATTAAAGAAGTAGCATGTAACTAACAGTATATTCATTTCTTTATGCAGTTTATCCGTATGGAGCTTGAACTTAGTCTTGAAGCTGTGAATGCACGGTTGGATTTAAACTTGAACTGGAATCTCCACAAAGTCTTCCACACCAGGCCGGTTAATTTCATCCACGTGTCTTTGGGATACGCAAGTAAACCCATAGATAACATAAAATTCCACACTGGCAGTGAATGGTTGGGGAATTGAGCTGACATTGCTGAAGCTGTGAAATAACATTGTAAGGGAATTTTAATTTACAGTATTTACCATATCAATATGAAATACGAGTAGGCCAACTTAGTACTACTTACTAGTAGTACTACTAGTACTACTTAGTAATAATAATAATGATGACTGTTTATTTTTATTCATTAATCTATTTTGATTTTTATTAATTTATCTATTTACTTATTTTTACTAGTTTAAAGTTTTACTCTGCGGGCCTCGTTCTCTTTCTCATGGGTGAGGTTTAATTTGTTTCATACCTAGTTTTGTAAAACTTGACTAATTTATATGGAGTGCTTTTTGATTTTAGTAAAATCAATAAAATCCAAAAAAAAAAAATAATAATAATGTTGATGATGATGATAATGTTAAAATTCCTTATAAGGCCCAGAGGTAGCCCTGTTCATGTCTTGGGCCTGATGTGGTCAGGATACGCTCAATATAACCCTAAATTAGTAGATTAAGCAGGTTTAAATGAGTCATGTTATATTATATTATGCTTCTTTACTTTTTGTATTTTATATAATTTTATAGCTTCAGGTTGCCTACAGGATGCCTAGTAGACATAAAGACAGTAAAAAATACAGGCACATAAACTGTTAATCAAAAAGACTCTCCAGAAGAGGTGTCAAGCCTCAGGACTTAAAAAGGTGGGTCTTTAGACATTTTTAAAAAGTGCACATACAGACAGCCGCTGTGGTTGTGATAATGAGGCAGTTTCACCGCTATGGCATAACCTATTCAATCAACTGCTCTAGTATGACGACTTTTTAAATTTTCCCTGCATACAAAATATTTCTTTGAGGCAATTTGGCCACCCCAATATAGCCTACGACCTTTTCTCTGGAATTAATAGATGCTCTTTTAAAGTTTGGTTGGACTAGCTTTGTGGTTTTTTGAATATGTAAAGAACAGGCAGTCTTTCATCTTTAGATATTATATTTGAATTGTATTTCTGCTCTCAACAGAATGACCTCTTTGTTTCTCAGATGATGCATTCTACTTTCAATTTTGCTTCTTTATGTTATGTGGCCCAATGTATTACTCTCATAGTTGGCTGTCTTTCTTCCACTTCCATAATTTTACTGCTTATAACAGTATGCTGTAGTTTGGGAAGTTCTTGGTCAAACCGTTAAATAATCTTGAGCTTGTGAAGCCAGTATAGCTGAATTTCTTCTATCTTTTCCTACCTTTTATGCAAGTCTAATTTATTTACTTATGTTTAAGTTTGTTTTTTGGTCATTAATCCACCTTAATAATAGGAGAAAAGTCTGTGTGTCCAGCCTTTTGCTGGATAGTGAATCACAAACATTAATTCTGCTTTTACAAATCCCATACCAAACAGCATGTAACAGAGACACGTGCATTGCATGGTGCTCTGTAAACTTTAAAGCTGAGGTCTGGGTTGATTATTTAGATTTCAACCCATTTCTGGCTTTTAACCCAGTATGATATGTTGGCTATCTGTATACTTTTTATTAAGAATCTCTTCAGTTCTTATGTGTTTCTGTTTCATTTACTCTTTGATTTTCCATCCATTAACCAACCTGCTATATCATATAGGGTCACGGGGGTCTGCTGGAGCCAATCCCAGCCAACACAGGGCGTAAGGCAGGAAACAAACCCCAGGCAGGGCAACAGCCCACCACAGGGCACAGATACACATCCCCCATACCCACAATTTAGGATTGTTATTTATTGTTATTTATTTTTTACTATACCATTTTATCATTTTTTATTATTAAACAAATCAAATTAAAGATGTTAGTAAGGCTTCCCACGTTCCTTCTTAGTGAGTACAGCAAACTGCAGTGATCAGATACTGCTACATCTTTCTTATTCTTTTGTCTGGGGGTTGCTTCCAATTTGATCGAGGATTCCCTGCCTGTCTTTAGAATAAGACCTCAAACTAACAAAGGGGGGTCAGGCCTTCTGTGAATCCCACCACATTCAATGACACTAGCCTGCTGTATAGTGCCCATCAAACCTGTCACCCAAACTCAGTCTTAAGCGGCACTGGGATTTTTGTGGGTGAGCACTGGTCAATGTGAATTTCCAATATAAAATAAAATGAATGACATTCCTAGTTGTAAATGTAATATAAATGAATGGGAGAGATGCTGATGAGTTAATCAGTCAAGCACTAGATTTAAGAGAAGGTTTATAAGGAGAGGTCAGTGCCACTATGAGCAGACGCCTTACACTCCAGCAGAAGATTTAATTTCAGCAGAATATTTTGTTAGATGCAAAACCAGAGTTAACCTAAGAACAGCATTAAGCCCAGGACATTAAAACACAAACGTAATTAGCTAATAAAGCCATTAAAGGATTTGAACACCCTGGCGGGTACTGGAGGCATCGTATATGCTATAAGAAAATATGAATCAAATAAATAACATATTACAGACTATATTAATAACACCGTCAATATCAGAATAGAGCATCATCATGCCAGACAGCACATGTATGTACAGTATATGCACAATAAATACTGTGGTGATGTGGGACAGACAGAAAATGAGAGACAGAGGTGAAAATAAAAGCTCCCTCCATTGATCTCCCTCAGTAAAGCTAAATAAAGGATCTTTTTACAGCTGAACCTTCTTATTAAAACATCCTTCCATAACTTCTTACCACCTGTTATTTATGTTTTGTCGTCATCTATGTGGAATTCTTCCAGTGCAGTAACAGACAGAAAGGTAGAGTGCTCGCCATTTTTTTCTATAATTAGAACAGCTGGATTTTGATTTTCCAATATCCATATTGTAATTTTTCTAAAATGATGCTGTCTGTCTTGTAATTATAAACAATATACATTAATGACTTTAGATGTGTGCACAAGCTTCCACATAAAGTGACATTAAATTACTGAAATGTAATCATACTCACTAGAAGGGGACCTGCCAATCAAATAATAGCCTATTTATTTTTTTGTGAATTAGCACACACATCTACTCCCTATATATAACATCCTAAGCCTAAAAGTGCAACGATTTTGTACAATGATTTTATGTCACGTTTTTATGTCACATATGCTTTAAATTGGGCTTATTTTAAAACCTACGTATATATGTTTGGTATTATTCTTATCAGAATTTATCAAACTTTAATGTGATGTTGTTAAATTTTCAGATTCTTATTCCGTTTTTAAATTATAAACTAAAAAATATCAAGAACTCGCCTACTGCGAGACAAGGCTTTGTACCAAAAGATTTAACCAGGCTGAAAATAAAAGACAAAGAGTAGGACAGCTGCTGTACAGGCTTTGAAATGTTTAAAGCGCCATGCGAGATGCAGATCGAGCAAAGAGGAGGTAAAAACAAAAACTGTATTTGTTTCCCATCGTCTCACAGTTTAAGAGGGGGTTTCGGAGGAGCAAAAAAACGCACCCCTCTTCACAACATGAGCGGCAGAAACGCAAAGTGGCTGGAATGTGGCGCAGGCCTTTGGTGAGCGAAGCGAACGGGGGGAAACCCCCTAGTATATATATATATATATATATATATTTATACAGTAAAACCTTGGGTTGGTCTGTGAGTGTTTTGCAAGACAAGCTAAAATTTTTAATAAATTTTAACTTGATAAACAAGTGAGGTCTTGCAATACAACTAGTACGTTCACAATTTGTCTACTGATCATCACATGAGGATTGTGGATAATCGTCTCCCACGCTCGTTCTCAGTCGGCGTACCTCACTCATATAGTCAACATTCGTACGAGCGTATACTGTTTATTACAGCATTGTGACCATGTGTGTGTGTTGTAACGTGTGAGTACCTGTCTTGCACCCCAAAACACGAGGCTGAGTCTCAGTACTTTAGCAACACCAGCTGTATTCAGAGTGAAACAGGAACAGCGTGGTTATTTATTGTAGCGGGATCTGCCACTCTCCTATACACAGACACAGCAGTCAGGCAGGGTCATGGCCAGGTTAGTGGCAAAGTAATACTGTGCCCTGCACATTTATAATGATCCTTGCATCACCCATTGACGGCAGGCACTTATAGCTTGACCGCAATCTTTTCTGATTCACTTTTACGGCGAACTGCTACAGCACTGGGAGCCTGTGGTTGCTTCGGGACACTTTTCCGCGTGTCATCCTGTTGGGGGTGGGATCCCAGAAGAGTTTAGAAACCTTACAGTGCGTAAAGAATTTTTTTAAGTATGTGTCCAAGTGAAGTGACTCTTCAGGCAAAAGCAACTGTCATTGGATAGGTTTCCTTGTTAAAATTGCAAAAAAAGAAAAAGATTCCAGTGAGCCAACAGATAGCAGGGATTTCGTTAGTTAGAGTGAAAGTTGTCCTACACAATAAACCACCACCTCTTCCTCCTCCTCCTCTTCTCTCTCTCGTCTCCCTCACACCAGCCACAATTCTTTTCAAAGGTAAAGTGCAGGTTAATTTGTTTTACGTATTTTTACTTTATATTTTGTATTAATCATTTTTATATCAATATTTGTGGGTTGTGAAACAAATTATCGGAGTTTCCATTATTTCTTATGGGGAAATTCACTTTGATATATGAGTGCTTTGCATTGCAAGCACATTTCCTGAACTAATTATGCTCACAAACCGAGGTTCCACTGTGTGTGTATATATATATATATATATATATATATATATATATATAGAGAGAGAGAGAGAGAGAGAGAGAGTCACACGTATAGGGGACAGTTTAAGGGCTCAGGTAATTGTAATAATCCTCCGGCAAGCCAGAGGGTGCTGTCGGCAAATACCTTTTCTCTTCCTCTTTCTGCAGACCGGATGATTGATAGTCATGTCACGTCCCATTTCCACACACCTGGACCCACCTTTTTCTGCCCAGGACTTTTATCACCGGAAGCAACACCATCGTCGTTTCAAGCTTGTTTCTTTTCTAAGTGTGCTATACCACGTATTTTATTTTTAAATTACGGGGTTGGCCCTTGTGGTGGCCCAAAGATTTATAACCTCTCTTTGTTTCATTATTACAGCATATATGTGTGCATATATATTGTGTATACATTGTGAATCAAAAAGGTTTGGGGCAGCCAGGCAGCAAAATTGGTAAATTAGCTTGTGAGATGTTCACAGGTCTGTGTCCAAAGCAGAACTGATCTTAAGGTTGTAAAGATGGCGGATTTAAAGGCCGTGACAGGAAGTAATGTCATCAGTGGGCCCGGAACCGGAAGTAACGTCATCAATGGTGCCGGAGCCGTGCAGGATTTCCCTTGGATTGTCTGCAGAGGATTGAAAGAGAAAGTCGGTGCACCTCACCACCCCCTGGTCTTGCATAGAACTACTATTATTCAGGCCCTTTAGCTCTTTTCACATTAAAACTGATTAAGTCAGTGTTTGTGTTGCAATTACTTAGTACAATTTCCTTCATTTTTCTTCAGTCTGCCTCAAGAATGATTTAAGATATGAAGAGGTAAGGGAAGTGACGGCAACGATGGTGGGGATGAGAACGGCGCCCATATGCATACACCGCATGGCCGCTCCCGAGAGTTGATTCTACAATAAAATAAAATAAAAATAAAAAGAGGAATAATTCCAAAACTCTTCACTTTTAATATAAAGCTGTAGTGAAGAGTTTCAGCATAGTATATGTGTACCAAATTTCAGACTACAGGTTATTTGATTTTTGACCTTGACCTTGACATTCCTGGGTTGACCTTTGACCTTGGAGGACAATCATCACCCCGAAAGCGGATAGTAGACATCACATAGTATATGAGTACCAAATTTCAGGTCAATTAGTCAAATGGTTTGCGAGCTACAGGTGATTCAAAATCCTGGACAGACAAACAGACAGCCACAGTATGCGTATTACGTAAGAAGAATATTATTATTATTATTGTGGTGAAACCTCAGCATTGGTATCAGAAAACTACAAAACGTCATCATCACGAGTGTAAATTACGACAAGGGGTGCTGTAAAGTCATGACGTCATTCATTCTCAGACATGGCCTCCTATTCCACGCTGGCACTGTGGACTAAGGTCTTAAATACTTCTTATGTCTTACTCTGAGTTAGGACTAATTCTTCTCCTAGTGCAATTTCTAAGAGTAATTTAGGGATGCTTGATAAATATGGGTGGGCCTTTTAAAGCTTATAAAAGTCTTGGGAGTGCAGGAGCACTGGGAGCCTTTCATTTTGAACTCTGGCTTGCTGTCTCTATTGCAAATACAGAGGGAACCTGCCAGTGGAAATGACTTTGGGACACATTAGGAAATGAATGTGGAAGGGGAATCAACAGAGCTACTTCATGGCCAATAGCCCAATGACTGAGCAGTCAGCAGGAGAGATGGTGCCAAGTAGAAAGGTCAGAATGAGAAAGGTGTGTTTTATGTGTATTAAGTGTTTAATGCTCAGAGAGCACACTTTTGTGCGCTTCCCTGTTGTTCACAGTATATGTACTGTATGTCTCCGTATGTATGTAAATATTCCAAGTTTTTAAAAATTTGTTTATAGCTAATATGAGTAAATGTGTGCAATACTCAAAATTTGTAAAAATGAAATATATATATTATAATAGGTTTCCTACAACTCTGAACTAAATAAGTGGATGGATAGATGGATGAATGAATGGATAACATTAAAAAGTTAAGAGAAGAGAAAAAAGTGCTTCATTCTTATAATTTTACATGTAACTATTTGATCAAATCAGATTTTTCCAAGAGCTGGTACCCAGTATGACAGGTATTCACTAAATTCAGTATCAATTTCTCATATTATTCTCACACAGTAATTACAGTTAAATTTGGAATAGAGGCTGCTGATATTTTTACATTTTTAATCTTGCATCCAAATGCAGGCTTTTATAGAATCCCCTTTAATATAAAGCAACCTTTTAGTTTGAATTCTAAATACAATTCAAACCTAACATCCTTGACAGTGCTCGCAAGGAATGCTGTGTTTCTACTAGCTTGAACCTATTGAGGAAATTCCGTACTCAAGGCATCTTTCACTGATTTCTTGTACAAACGTAAACTCCTGTTTCCCAGAAAAAAATGTCAAATGCAATAAACAAGGTGTAAAAGTCATCTAGTAAAGCCAAGATAGGCAGCTTTCCACACGGAAAGAATTGGTATCAGGATAATACATGGTGTAATCCCTGCCAACATTAATTCTATCATTCCAATCAAACTTCGATGTTTAGCTCTGTTCTCAGTCACCCCAGAATGTTCAGCTTTTTGTTCCATTGTGTTGTAGAGGTTACACATAAAAAAAGAAAGACGACGGGGAAAGAAAAAGGTAATTAGAAATTTCTTTTGGGCTCTTTTTAATGTGAAAGTCAAAGATTTAACCTCGAGAAGAGCATCTCATTCATCCTTCTCCTTCTTAAATAAAAGACTCGTATCTCAACACACATTTTCCACTAATCAATTGTCGAGTGGGCCAGGACCACTGAGCGACAGGGATAACGCCTCTAATTAATAGCAGGTATGAAAGGCTTTTAAGTCTCCATAGAAATTTCCACGGGTCAATTATTATGAAAAGGAAAAGTGTGTTTCGTCAGGGTTTGTGATTAAGCTATGAACTGCATTAACATTCGGCAAATCAATGCTAGGGAATTAGGCCTAGAGAAAAAGGCTGATAGTCTTAACTGTTTCAAAGGAGGATAGAGAGTCTGGCAGTGATAAGTGTGACTGAGAAAGAGGCTGTCGTGGAAGTTTGATATTTTCTGTGGTAGGAGCCAGGCGAAGGCAAAGTCTTTTTTATCTCAGGACTGAAAAAAGGACAAGCTGTGACCCAGGTAGAAGACAGGGGTGAGGGGAATGTTGTTTAGGTCATATATACAGTATACTTGTGCATATATATATATATATATATATATATATATATATATATATTTTCAAGGCATTCGTACTTTGAATCACAATCTGATTGTATGGGTGGTTACTTACCAGGTAACGCTTGTGATTGGTCAGCAAGTCGGCTAACATCCACCACGGTGCACTTTTTCAGTTGCGAGAAGCAGATCATAGAATGATTGAAATAGTTTTACTGTCAAATAATGCAAAGAGTACACGACACCTGTTTCTCCCTAATTCTGGGCTCATCAGGCGTACATACTCAATGTACCCCCTCTCGAGAATTGAACCTCGGATGTCAGCGCTAGAGGCGAAGCCTCTTAAGTTGCGCCACGGCGTTTGGTTCGTTTTATATATATATACATTGTCACAGGTGGCTGGGGGTGGTACCCAGCCGGGACGCCCAGGAGGACCGGAGGAGGGCTTATGCCTCCCCCAGACCACGTGGGGGCAACTGCTCTGGTGGCTTTGGGGACCACGGGAATGGAGCTTGGAAGCTCAACCCCATAGGGGCCCATGGTTACCGCCAGGGGGTGCTCCAATGCCTTTGGAGCCCTGGACCTCAGCACTTCCACCACACCCGGAAGTGCTGGGGGGAAAAAAGGATCGGGGACACCCGGAGTGCTTCCGGGTGCGCAGCTGGCACTTCCGCCACACTGGGGAGTGCCGGTGGAAGACTGTCAGGAGGCACCTGGAGCACATCTGGGTGATTATAAAAGGGGCTGCCTCCCTCCATTCGATGGCTGGAGTCGGGTGGAAGAGGACAGAGCTCGGTGGAGAGGAGTGGAGGCGGTCAGAAGAGGAAAGGCATTGTGAAGAGAGCCCTGGACATTGGGATGTTTGGTGCTGCGGCACTGGGTTTGTGCGTGTTTACCATTGTAAATAATTGTATAATAAATGTGTGCTGGGTGATAAAATCATGTCTACCTGTCTGTGTCCGGGCTGCTTACCACAATATATATAGATATTGTCACAGGTAGCTGGGGGGGCAACCCAGCCGGAACACCCTAGAGGACCTCAGCACTTCTGCCACAACCGAAAGTATTGGGGGGAAGAGTATTGTGGACACGCGGAGTGCTTCCAGGTGCGCAGCCGGCACTTCTGCCACACTGGGGAGTGCCGGCGGAAGGTTGTTGGAATACACCTGTAGCACATCCGGATGATTATAAAAGGGGCCGCCTCCCTCCATACGATGGCTGGAGTTGAGAGAGAAGGAAGGACAACGTCTTGAAGGAGGCAAGGAGGAAAAGGCAGTTGAGTTGGCCTGGACTTTGGGGAATTTTGGGGTTTTTTGTGCACTTGTATAAAGATGGACACTGTAAATAAATAAGTGTTGTGGGTGACTTAGACGTGTCCGCCTGTCTGTGTCCGGGTCGGCTACCTCATATATATATATATATGTATCGCACCCAAGTCCTTACGTTCCTCACACAAACTGCACTCAAACTCATTAGAAACAGCCTGATCCTGGAGTCTGGCCAGGTCCAGCCTCATTTTCCTTGTAGATGGTAGCCTACCTAAGCTGGATCTTCAGAGTAGCGACAACATGTCTGTGGTCAGAATTCACAAAGTGGGCATTTCTGTAGACCCTGCAGTTTTGTAAGATCCTCCAGCGTCTGCCCACGAGGATGTGATCTCCTTCACTGCACCACTCTGGAGGACTCTGGATCTGGACTGGCAATCAGAAGGTTGCTGGTTCGAATCCCATAAATGCCAAAAGGGAATCTTGCTCTGTTGGGCCCTTGAGCAAGGCCCTTAACCTGCAATTGCTGAGCACTTTGAGTAATGAGAAAAGTGCTATATAAATGCAAAGAATTGTTATTATTAATTACTAGTATTGGAGTACCAAGCCCAACGATGTGGCTCAGGGCACTGGAACCAGGATGCAGCGATTCGCAGCCCCATACCTTTTACAAAGTCAAGGAACATGGAGCCACTTTTACCACAGTCGCCAGACCCATGGGGACCAACACAATCCTCAGAGCCAGTCCTGTCAGTGCCAGTGGTTGTATTGAAGTCACTCTAGACCAGAGGAGTTTCACCTCGTGGGCACCCATCAACCACAGAGCAAAGTTGCAAATAAAATGTCTAACTCACCGAGACATCACTCACCGTGGTCACAGCATATGCTGAGACAACAGACAAGGCACCCTGTTATTCCTTTAAAAGAATGGGCAGCATGACTCGGCACTTTAGGAGTTACTGAAGACTCAGGGGACAGAGAGAGAGACAACTCTACAGGGTGTTCTAGCTTGGTGGACCTATAGCAAAAACAAACAGCCTTGTCTAAACCAGAGGTGACCCTTGGAGTTGATTTACAGACAACTCATACAGAGAGGAAAGTGTGCCTGGAGTTGGGAGAAGAGTTGGTATGAAGGCTGATCCTAAATTGCATTAAGCAAGTTTGAAAATTTTATGAATTCTGTACATAGAACTTAGGAGCATGCGCTGATGCAGTGCATTGCCAAATCCATCATAAGACAAACCACCTCAGGATCCCAGATTAGGATTCAACTACAGCCATGCAATGGGTGACACCTCAGCACCACACTAGTTCAGACAGAATGAAACAGTGTGAGGCTTTTTATGGTGGCTGGAGTGCCAGTTCTGCCACTAACTCCAGCAGGTTGGAGGGCCTATTTGCATGACTGGGTTCAGGTTAATGTCGTATCCAGGATGGAGCAATTACAGGTTAAGGGCGTTGCTCAAGGGCCCAGTGGAGTAGAGTCACTTTTGGTGTTAATGGTATTCGAACCGGCAACCTTTCGATTGCCAACTCAGATCCCTAGCCTCAGAGCTACCACTCTGCCCTACATACTTAATACATACTGTGGTGGACGGCTGGGGATCCTGCTCAACCGGGACGTCAATACCTCCCCTGGGCCACGAGAGGGCAGCCACCCTGGTCTGCATGGGGTCCATAGGATCAGATCAGAACCCTGGATGGCAGCACTTCCGCCACACTTGGAAGTGCTGCCGGAAGAAATTCCAGGGACACCTGTAGTCTTTCCAGTTGCTCATGTGGTACTTCCGCCACATCAGGAAGTGCTGTTGGAAAATCATCTGGAGAACATCCGGGTTATTATAAAAGGGGCCCCCTCCCTCCAGTAGATGAACCGGAGTCGGGAGGAAGAAGATGGAGCTTGGGAGGAGAGGAGTAAAGGCGGCAGAGGTGCTGGAGGAGGAAGAAAAGAAGGGACTGAGACTGGTTGATTTAGGCATTGTGGTGCTGTTTTTTATATAGACTAATAAACGTGTGCCTGTCTATCTGTCTGTGTCTGGGGGCTGTCCTTCCACAATACATAGATAGACACAATAATAATTTTCATAATTTCACTGCTGTTGAAATACATTTTTAAAGTTTTTAATTTCTATAAGTTTAGCAACCAAATTCTAATAAATAGAAATGGAAGCAAATCTTTCTCACAAATTCCAAATGCCCTACTTCAGCAGGCTTTTGAATACTAAATTAGTTATGAAATTTCCAAATGCCCTAAGCTAGCATAGTCTGCAAGGCCCGTAACACTTAATCAAATGCAGGAACAGAATATGGATGTGTGTGTTTACCTTTTCTATGCTCATTTTTACCTGCCTACTTTATCTGAAAGTCATCTGTGGGCACTCTCACCATGTGGGTTATTGTTGGTGCCACACACTTCTGTTTCTGTCTAACTGTCCATCTCATTGACTTCCTTTGTTATGGCTCCTCATCACCTGTTTGATTGCCAGGGGGTTACTTTATAGGCCCACGCAAGGATGCGTAATTGCTTTTCTCTTTTCCTTCTTTCACATTTTCCTCCTGTTCTGTGCTCTGATGTTAAGACACTTCATGGCATGTCATTTTTTTCATTTCATTTAATTTTTTTTTTGTTCTTTGACCATATGTAATTTTTTGTTTGTTTTTAGCATCTCCGACAGAATCTTGGCTTCTTGACAGCATGGCGACAATTGGGCTGCTCATCCTGCCTGACATTTTACTTCAAGCTTGCAAGTAAGTAAATTTCTACAAGGCCCCCGAGGGCCACTCACTGTTTCTGCTAATCATGTTAGAGTTGCTTGTGTTTCCTGTATTTGCTAAACAAATCCTTATAAATCAATTTTAAGTGGTCAGGGAGCAGTGGTTAATGTGTCTGAGTGACTTGATTTTCACTGGGCTTTCCAGCTGGATAATGCACATTATGGATCTTGACCAGGGCGTCAGAATGGGCAGGGGGAGGTTTAAGGCTTCGCATTGCCGGCATGATTGGGACAAAGAAAATGACTGTCCTTCAAATGAAAAAGCTTGTTAGAACTAACAAATGGAATAAAGATGGGCATTCGTGTAAACCCATATCTTAAGACCGCTCTGTCAGTTTACCCCACCGAAGATGTCTTGTGTCAGGGGGATCTTTCTGCAGGGTGCAGTGAATATCTTGAAATAACACAAACTTCCAAAGTCCATTGTTCATTTTTCAGCACATTAAAAGGTCCGCGTAACACAAACACTCACCAGTGAAGAAGATATCTCAAATGCCCTGGAGACCAGGCAGAATCCCTTGGTAATGCAGGTTCTGCCAGCTTGGCATTAGGTCTATCATTCATTTCAGACCTGGTGTTGTTTGGATTTTACTTCGAGGTTAAAGATGGCGAGTTGTGTGCCACTCATGAGGTTTTTTTTTTGGAGTGGTGCATTGTTTCGTAAATCAAATAGACGGTTAAGCTCTCTAAAACATGTGTCTGAAATTTCAGAATTACCCACAGCAGTGCCTTTTTTAGAACACTTTATTTCAAATAATGTAAAACAGAATATTTATTCATAGTCTAACGTGTCAGACAGCCTCAGAGACTGCTGCTTCTAGGCTTCCGTCTAGCGGACTTGAGACAAGCCATTCAAATCACTTAATTTAAGTCTATTACCAATGTATTACTTTGCATTGTGGTATTTGTGTATTATCTCATCCATCTCTTTCCCAAAATTGCTTCACCCTCAAAAATATAATTGAATGCGCTCATAGTAAGCAGAATGGTCTTTCATTCTGTTTAGTTTATTTTTTCAGCATTGGTGCTCTTATGTTTTTGGTTTTAATCCAAATGTCCTTCATTGTTACTTTATTACCATTTTTTTTTTTTCGAAACATACTGTTTTCTCCCACATATCTAAAACATGCTTGTGAGGTTGACATTTATTGTAAATTGACACTAGCCCTGCAAGGGGGGTGAGTTGGCCCAATAATGGACTGCTGTCCCGTTCAGGCTGGTTCCTACCTTGCTCTTAGATTAGGATCCAGCTCTTAAGAACCTAAGTTTCAATTTCTTCAATAGATGAATAAATATTACATTCTATTATTTATTTAACTGTATGGATGCTGTGGTAGACTCTCTATCATTTGTGGCAGGTACACTTTATGACAGCCCAAATTTAAGGGAATTGTCTTAAATTCTATAATCCAAATTACCCTGTTTGAAGAGCCTGGATATAAATTATTAGGGCTGGGCAAGTTAACATATTATCCCGTTAACGCATTAATTAATTAACGCTGACAATTATTTTATTGCGCATCAACAAAGTTTTTGTTATTATTATTTTGAAAGCCTCAGTCTTGCTAGCGATCGATAGAGATCAGTGATCTTCTTGTTACAGCAATTTTCGATACACTTTTGCTAGAAGGAAAATTAGCTTTATTGATTGGACCTTGATTACTTGCGCGTGCATGCGTAGCAAAGAGCAAAATGGCATGTGGGGAGATACCAAAGTGAATGCTCAAAACAAAATATTTTTCGTATTATCGCTGAATCGGACTCTGATTCGTCGGACTCTGATTTTGAAGCAAGTGATCTGAAGATGTAGGACGAAAACGAATGTGAGGTACCGGCATCAGCTGATCGGACCCCAGCTGATCATGGTGCTGAATATGTTCGTGTAGCTGATGCACCTATGGTAACGTTCGCCTGGGAGGACAGACACTTACGATGACAGGAGGTACAAACCATATTGCATCTCACTGCTACTGCCTCCCGCGCGCACCTGACTCACAAACACAGCCAGCCCACCATGCATTCCTGCTGGCCATTGAGCCGCCCCCCGCACAGCTGCTGCTGCTGCAAACAGGCGCCGACAGCAGGCACAACAGGCAGCAACAGACGTTTTATGTTGATTTATGTGTGAAACCACTGCTTTGTGCGCACTCAGAAAACTGAGTTTTTTGGAAAAAATATTATCCTTCAAAAGGTTGCTACTGAACATAGACTGTTTATGCTGCTCCCTGATAAAAGAAAATGTTTCAGATAAAAAGGAACACAGATTTAGAAATGTAAACTTGCTGTTGCCTGCGGTGGGCTGGCGCCCAGCCCGGGGTTTGTTTCCTGCCTTGCACCGTGTGTTGGCTAGGATTGGCTCCAACAGATCCCCATGACCCTGTAGTTAGGATATAGCGGGTTGGATAATGGATGGATGGATGGAACTTGCTGTTGCTCGGAAGGTGCCTGTTATTATTTTGTGATTGTGGCTCTGGACTCTGAGAGTAGCTTGTTTTTCTGTAACAAACTAGATAAAACGTTAATGCCCTGGCAGTGGCAAATAGCTTTGGTTTTATATTTGATTTAATTAAATTAATAAGTTGAGATTTACAAGAAATATTTTAACTGCTACTACAGTATATAAAGGGGTTACTGCTGTTAAAAAGCACCTTATTTGTGTTTGCAAACCAAATACATTACTTTTGAGTTCATTATTGAATTTTGCACATAACAATGTGAATGTTGTGATTGTCTGTGATTAATCACGATTAATGATGACGCCATGTCCGCCCTCTCAATGATGGCGTAATTTCCGGTCCCATTGTCATTTCCTCACAACTCATTTCCTGCTACCATTTTGTATATAAACGATGATTCCACCTCTGTATTCTGTCAAATGTTTTAGTTTTTCATAAGATATTGACCGCTATTCCATTTTTTTCAATAGATATTATACGGGGCAATTCCCCCAACTCTTTTTTTAGTTTTCTGTGAGAATTTATTCTATTACACTAGGCTGGCTCAAGAAAATTCATGTGTGGATTTAATAACAAATACTGGCCAGAGAAATGTACAGTTTTTCATACAAAAAAGAAAATATAACGCAAAAGGAACACAATGTTTGCAATGCATTACATTTCATAATACCTAACTATATAACCTTTTTAGATACTTTTGAATAATGTGAGTAAGTTACATTTAAAAGCAACATTCCCTGCTCGGACCACGGAATGTCTCGGACCATGGACAAATCAAGTTACAACCAAAACGTTTGCCAAACTTTTGCATCTGTTCACGACCACACACTCAGGTGACGAACAAGCCAGTTTCCCTTCCGGTTCATACATGCCAATGATTTCTGGACGTGTTCAGTCTCTCCCTGTGCATTCCCTGTGCAGCGAGCGAGCGACCGAGCGAGAAAAAGAGAGCAAGCAAGAGAGAGAGAGAGAGAGCGAGCGAACGAGAGAGAGAGAGAGAGAGAGCGAGCAAACGAGAGAGAGAGAGAGAGCGCGAGAAGGCAGTTAAAGAAGGCAGTAAGGCCAAGAAGGCAGTTAAAGAATGTAACGGGCTTGTTTTTTAAAGAGACTGCTTTGAGCATTGTTTTAATCTCATTGCATTTAATGAAGACTTTTTTTCTATTGGATTTTAACCTCCACTTCACTTCTGTTTTTATGGGATCATTTATTTATTGAAGGATTCTGAAAGCACTGCACTTAATTTAATTTGGACTTTGTTTTTGATTGTTGTTTTGTTGATTTTAATAAAAGCACTTGCCACTTTTTGCACCATCCAATTGCTCCATTGTAGTGCCTCACTGTCGTGCTCATTGGTAACATTACCGACGGTGACGGGTTAAGGGCTCCCGTATGCGAGATGGGAGCATGCAGCGAACCTGAATCTTCTCAGACTTTACCTCAAAACTGTAATCCCCTTCTCCACCCAGTTCCTCCTCACTTCCTTCATGCCAGAACTCGACTCATGCAATGTTAGTTTTCTTGGTTGTTTATGATTAGTTTTTGTATAAATTACGGATTTTTCAAATGTTCATTTTTTTCCCTGTGATTAAAACTCATTAAAAAAAGTGTTTACAGAGAGCGGTTCGTAAGGCTTTAGTGTCAACTTTTGCAATGTTAGTTTTCTCTGTTCGAGGTTTTCTTAGTGTTATTCAATGTTTTTACATTTAGTTTACTATTACAATGTGCATTCTGTGGTATAATTAACTATTTTTGTGCTTAAAAATCTTTAAAAAAATATATTTACATACAGCTTGTACAGTCTGGAACGGATTAATTGTATTTACATACAAGCCTATGAAGAAATTACTTCGGGTCATGAACAAATCAGAACATTTTGGAACGAATTACGGTCGTGACCCAAGGTTCCACTGTATTTCTAAAACTGAAATTGTTATATATGCCTACAACGGTAGAATTCTGATTTTTTTATTTTTTTTATTTTGATGAATACCACAGAAATTCCTGTTTATGGGTCTGTGATTTTAACTCAAACTGTAGCTCTGCAGACATTCAAGAAGCATTTAGTATCTGGTGAAACAGTCCTGTATGATTGTTGTTAGAGCTGCACTCTGGTAGAAGTTCTCTAGGGTGGTCAGATGTGTCAGCGTTTGTGAAACAAACCTCTTTATATTAGTGCCCTATTACTACCGAGTGTGAAGTTCACTTCAGGAGCGTAGTGAGATCAAATGGGCCTACTGCAAGTGTGCATCACCAGGCAATGCTTCATTATCTTGACTGTTTCTTTTGGTACCCTGTGGGATGTGCAGTAATTGAGTTTGAACCAAGGAATGCGGATGGAGCAAACTGAACCTTCTTACATTGTGACAAACTTTTTTATACACCGATTTCATGTTGCTGATATCCACAAGCACCAATGATCAGGCAGTACGTACTTTCACTCCATTTCTAAACGTTAATGTAACAACCCATTAAGTGTAACAGCTTGCTTAGTTCCTTTCCTGTACTGTATGTACAACCCTCATTAACCTCGTCGTGGCTAATGGCATGGCCACTGACATGTTAGTATGTGAAATGAATCTCTCACTATACCTTATTTTGGATCAGTTTAAGTTTGTGAAATATGTGTGAAACGTTACAAGAGCACTATAGTTCAGATGAAGTGCACATTGTCTGTGCTGATCTTTGTCCAGTGCATCCTGAAAACTTTAATTTGTAACAGGAATATTGGCAAATATCAAGAACTTGCAGAAATTGTGCACAGTGTCAGATAATGCAGAGAAAAACTAGAAGGTAACAAGAAGAGCGGTTAGACCTACTCCATTTCCCTCCATATCTTCCATGTGGATAATTACACAAAGCTCCTTTTCTTATTTTTGTAATGTATCCTTTACATTTTTTGCTTAAACATCTTGAACCTCCTCACAAGCCGATTTTCTGGTCTCAGGCATTAGTGAAAAGATGCCTTTACTGTCCATTGTTTTGGTAATTTGTCTGTTAGAGAATATCACTATACCTCAGCTTTTGGTGACTGATGTAAGACAAGTAACATACCGATTGTTATATCTGTAGGCAATAGTATTGCACTCGCAAAATGAAAAAAGATGGAGACGGGTACAAGTGATATACTTTAACAGGTTCTTTTTCTAAGGATGTTGCTGAGTACACCATATTAGCATTATAATCTTCTTCCTACCCGCTCCCCTATACCCATAATTCTTTATCACTACGGAACACCTAACAGTTAAACAGACTTACAGTATACTACACCGATTAGTGCTCATCTAATAAAGCACTTTAGTAAATATTATTACTCAAGCATTTGTGTCATCATTGTATTTCTTCTCACATGTTTTCTTTGGTGCCTTATAACGCCAACCATTAGTCAATCACCACATTGTATTTCATGGCTTGCTGCTTATAGTGATCATTAAAGCATCTATAACAGACCATAATGTCCTGAATTTGAACTGCCCTGAAAACTAATGAGAAACGGATTATAATATGAAGAAGACTCTCTTTTGACTAATGGACTACCCATTTATTATTTTTTAGGCCTAAACAACTTGCTTTGGATGGCCTTTTCTACACAGACACACACCCTCTCTGGTGCCCTGATAAAACTTAAAAGAAACACCCGTCAGATTCTCCAAATGGAGAAGCTGTATGTGAAGAGGTCTAAAGATTCCAAATACATTAGTTTGTTTTTAAAAAAAAAAAAAAAGAGACAGAGAAAAAAGAATGATAGGAATGTAAATTTATTTCCTTCCTTCCTTCCTCTTTTCTTGCTTTGGAAAGTCAGCCAGTTTCTCGTATGCCCTCCTTTGCTGGACAATGTAATCCCAGCGGGTCCATTTTATCACTTTCTCCGCTGCAAAGTAAAATTATTGGGCTTTTGAAGCTGAACATTTTTTTTTTGCCTCTTCATGAAAACTGTAAAGGAGTACTTGGCATCAGTTTCATCCCAAAGTGAATCTGGAAGTCTGTCATCTGCAAAGAGGTTCCAGTTGTGTACTTTTAACTCCTTCTAGTTTGATTCTGTTTAAATACCCTTTATTTGTCTTTTGTTGTATGATTAATAAGATAGGAAGGTGTGCCTGCGCTATTACACAGAATATGGCGGTTGCGCTCTGTACTGTTATAATCCTAGATGTTGTTCCTGTCAGAATGCATTAGCCCTCACCCTGGAGACTGCAACAACCAGATCATGATAACCAGCATGTTTACAATCTTCTGATGTTCCACCTCTTACTAATTAATGCCTGACTTTTGACACCTAAAAAAGAGGAATATATTCAACCATACAGGTCTTTATATTCATCTGATTGGATCAGGATCAATGTAGATAGCTTCTTGCTTCCGCAGCTTAAATGCAGTTTCAATCCAAATTGTACTCTGAAACTCAAGATGATGAGGCCTGTTCAAAATCTAGACAAAATGCATTAACATGGATAGGTAATGCTGTGTGATTCATGAGTTGTTCTCACAGACAACCTCATTACGTGGGAAGGATGTACAGGAAAAAGAAAAATTGGTAAAAGAAAAAACAGAAAAAATTGTATGAGCATCTATGTCATATCTGATTATGTGACATGGGACACAAGAGAAAGGGTTATGAACAACCACAAGGCATGAGGTCAAAGGCGCCCTGGGCTTTGTTGCTTGTCTGGAGTGTTAGAGGTAATACTGGGCATGCTGAATGAGTGAAAATATCTGGGGTACAGTGTGAGAAATCATTACTGAAGATGAGAGGAGATTTGCAAGTCAAAATTTGGGTTATAGGGAGACATATTTATTCAAATTTATTTCAGTCAATTCTCATTCTCGGGAATGTAACCCCCACAGATAATGAGAATTGACTGTCATACAGAAACATTGATCCTGTGGGAAAGAATAGGTTAGATTTCGTTGGACCCTATTCACTATACAGTTTTGATACCTGTTACCTTAAACACATTACTTTGTGCACGTATAATCAACTAAGCTCATGACAGGAGCATTTAGTAAACACTATGCTTCTCTGCAATTGTTGAAATGTAATGAATCTGTCTGAAAAACAGAGTCAAACTCTGAGAACATGGGAAATATCAGAACATGAACTCTTGTAAACACAACAGTAGTCATGAGAACGAAGTCCTTAAACTGTGTTGCCAAAGTAGACATGTAGGTACCTGGTCTGAAAACGGTGGGAGGGAGGGAATCGTTCCAGCTTACATGGGGTCGGGCACAAAGAGCAACCAACGTGAGGGGAGCAAGGCTCAGTAATCATCCTCCCAAAAGTTCGCTAACAGAAGCCTTGTTGTGCCTTTTACTCACTTCCAACCAAGGGTGACCAATGTCAGTCCTGGAGGGACGCAAAGGATGCAGGTTTTTGTTGCAATGCAGTTTCTTAGTGAGAAGTCAATTATTGCTAATGAAGCACTTAGTGCTTAACTGCTTCAGTTTTAGTTGCCTCACATGTTAAGACTTCCTACCCTTAATTGCTTATTTGCATATTAAATAGCTGCATTCACTGTTTGTAACTGCTCCTTATCAGCAATAAGATGCAAATGACAAAGGAACCAGTAGTTCTTCATCTAACTTGTTTCCATTTACCCTTGCCCTTGTGTGGATTCATTATGCACTATTTGGTTTAATTGATTTAATTTTTATGTTTCTCCTGCTGTATGCATCTAAATTTCCCTGTGGGATTAATACATTTTATCTAATCTAATCTAATAAAATATTTAGAAGAAAGTAAAGAGAAAAAAGTAATGGACTGACACTTATTCATCCATCCATCCTTGCTCTCTTTTTGGTTTCTCCTAGACAACAATGAGATCAGAACAAAATAAAATGGAGACATGTTCATTTGTCTCTCTCTTCTTAGATTTTTCTCCTAAGACAAAATTCCCCAATATCCTCACCAGTGTATCCTCTTGAGCTTCAACGGGGATCTCAGTAAAGTCATACAGTGGACTTAGATTTTCCAAGTGGCATCTTGATATTTCATTGTAATTTGAAAAGTGTACTCAGTAATTTATAGTGAAATTCATGGAGAGTTGTTTGCGGCAATAAAACACTTAATTGTGATTACAAAGCTGTAGGCCTTGTTTTTGATCAATACTATTTGTTGCTCTAATTCATATTACTGTGCTCCAATTAGATTAAACTTATTCTCCAAGGAAAGGCAGACAGTGTGGCGTAGTGGTTAAGACCTCAGATTTGAAGGTTGTGGGTTCAAATCTCACTACTGATTTTACTGTGTGACAATGACCAAGACCCTTTGTCTGCCTGTGCTTTGACTAAGAAAACAAAAGAAGTGTAACTCATCATATCTCAAATGTTGTAAGTCACCTAGGGTAAAGATATCAGTCCAACAATAAATAAAAATGTCAAGTCCTGAAAGACACAAAATATTAAAAACTTTTTCAAACTAAATTCTCCATTTTGACTCCTTTTACCTCACTTGTATCTCATGTCTTCTTTTTGTCTGAAGCCATTTCTCTTAAGGAATGCTAGGAGAAACATCAGTGACAAAGTTGATTATTAATTGAAACATAAATGAGAATCTCTTTTAAGTCTCATGGGCCATCAAAGGTCAACCTTTAAGCAGTAAAAATGTCTCTATGGGATATCCTTAGAAAGGAAAAAAATATAGAAAATAAGAATGACACTAACAAGCCATAAATTAAAGAAGATCTGTTATTGGCAAGGATTGTTTTCTAATTAAGGAACTGGGTTGGAACTAACCTCTGCAGCCTCTAGAGCCCTCCAGGACCGATGCTTCTTATGCCTGATCTAGATAGTCTTCTCCTTACCCCACCAGAGGCACCAAATGATCACAGCAGGGTAATTCCGAAGACCTCACTAAACCCTCCAATCTGTAGAAGCACCAAGAGGTGTGTACAAATGGCAGGGACTTAATCAGTATGAGTTTATAACCTACACTTACTGGGAACTCATGGAGAACAATTGCAAACACCAGTTTTCACCATGAGCAGGGTTTAACGTCTACCTTATGCCTCTTAGTGCTGAATGTTGATTAATTCAGTGTAGGGTGCATGAAGTCCCTGACATCTAAAGCATCCCAGAACTGCTATTGCTCAATTTCCCATGCGTGATAGGCTTCTCAAATTCTTTTTTTCTATTGTTCATGGCCATGAGTAGGGATAAACAGACCACAGGTGTCGCAAAATGGGTTACATTTTTTTAGAAATGAATGAGTAAATCCATAGTGGGGATTTACTATGTATTGTTTAAAAAGATTGGAGTATTTTCAAATCCAATTCTGGACCACCATCTTCACACACCTCCAGCTGCCAATCACATTGGTTGTTTCTAGACAACAACAATTACTCTGTACTCTGTGATTACTGTTGTTAATTAAACAGGCTCCAGGTAGAACTCATTTCATAGTGCTAGTTTCTTTAGCATCTTCTGAATTCTATTATGAACTCAGTTTTTGCTTTTATATATTGTTTTTAACCAAGTTCGTGGTATGACCATTGTCAGATTTAACTATTTCTTCGATCACTCCTTTATATACTCCTTAGAATAAAATGTGTATTGACCTTTGCCTTGTCTATCTTCTCCGTGTTCACCTAAGACCAGAATACCAAGCTAAAGAACGGTATCAACATTCAAGCAGTTGTGTGGTGTTTTTGGTTTATGTTAGCTCTCAGTGACGTGCCAGGTAAGGTTTGAGTGGAAATATCTGACATAACTTGGCTCAAGCAATTCCTAGAAGTGAATACACAGTGCTTTAAAATATTATTATTGCATATGATGAAAGAGTAGCATATGTCAGAAAGAGGCAGTAAACGGTCATGGTATGGGAGAAACTTTTAACTTTCAGAGTTAGAGTGATATGAAGAATCACTGGTTTGGGTTATTGCTATTTTCTAAACTTCATCATTCTCCTGGTCGAACCTTCCAAATTAAGTCTGTAATGCTGTTTCCAGACAGCAGCAATTACTTTGAAATTACCTGGAGCTGTTAATTGCTAATTTGAGGCATAAGATGAAATATGAAATTAAAAAGACTTAAGAAGTCAATGTTTCCGGGTGTAAGTAGAAGAGTTGAACACAGAAGGATATAAATGATTACTAGAGCTAAAATATGAGTGTAAGGCTAATAAACATTCAGCCTTAAATGATTGCTGGAGTAGGCCATGAGAAGAAGGACTGAATGCACAGGCCTTTAAATGTCTCTTTTCGGGAAGAGTTACATGAATCAAAGTATAGGCTTAAAATAATTATTAAGTTGTGGGTGGAAATGTCGGAATGAAAGTGGGAGGCAGGCATAAGCGGAGTCGGAAACATAGCAATTTATGAGATTATAGTGTCTCACACATTATTGCTGTAAACTGGATAATCTTCAAGGTACAGAATATAGCTTGCACTTTTCTGTGAAAGTATTGATAAGATGATTTATTGGTTGATTTTTTTTTTGTCCTTTTGATAAAGTAAATCGGATTTTTACTGTGCTCAGTGAAGTGGTGTTTTCATGAGAGAGAGAGACAGGCATTGGGTAATCAAAAATGATGTCTGGTCTTTTGAAATATTGAATTATACACAATAATTACAACAACAATAATAATGTTTGATCTTTTTTGAGTAATTACTTAGACTCGTAAAGAATAAAGTTGTAATTTATGTAGTTTTAAGATGAAACAGTTTCCTCCTCCCCACCCGTCTGTAAATCTTTGGAGATCTAAGAGTTGGTTTTTACTGTGAACTGACCTCCTACATTGGCTAGTCTCACAGAGACGTCAAAAGAACTCCCTTTAGACTATTTCTGAAATATAGACCTGCTCCACAAACCTCTTCCAGAAATTACCGAGCCACCTTGTCAGTAAAACCATTAAAGTAAAGATTCTTGTGTAAGAACAACAATTGGCCGAGAATCAGGGGTTTTTTGCTCATCTGACTTCCTGACTGTGTACTGTAACACAAGAAAGGTCATGGTCGACATGGTCGATTGCGGGTCTGGCCCTGTGGGTTTGTTTTCTCTGGTGTTCTTTAACTTTTAGCGTTACTTTTATTTTCAGTAATTGCTTCATTATTGTTAATTACTGACATTCAGTTTCTTTTATTAGTTTTCCTAGATGGAATTATAAATTTGAATACCCTTCTGTGTGCATTTCCTTTATTTTTGTATGTATGCAATTATGTTCTTTTGTCGTTGGTCAGGATGTGTGCCTAGACCTCCGATTAGTGAGGTGCTCTCATTAGACTTTATGGCTGTACCCTTATGCTCTATTAAGGACCTGTTGTCACTACATAGTCACAGTGGCATTCACCTTGCATAATGCTCATCTGTCCCCCATTATGTTTTGTTATCATTTTAACATCTTGGCTTTTAACATCTTTGTAGTTAGGATTTTCAGATTTTAGATTTTTGGCTTAGAAACTTAAAGACATTTTATTTAGACTCTTGCTTTCTATTTACTTCCTTGCATTTAAGTTCTTTGCCCTTATTTTTTTGTTTGTTTTTTTGTTTTTTTTTAACTATTTATGTGTGGCATTTTGGATTTTTTTTAAATTTCTTTTTTTATTCAGATTTATAAAATATCATCTTTTATTGATATTTTCTTGCATTTAACAAAATAATTTTTCATATTCGAGTCTCCACATTGGCAGGGTTTTTTTTTTGATGGTTTCTCTCTCTGCATGTGATGAATCTCTACAAACGGAAAACTCCTATGCCCCTTACAAAAGTAAAGTCAGACATGTAAATGGAATTTCTGCCTTTTGCTTAAACAACAAATTAGAAGACACTGTCCCTGTATATTTGCCCACAAAATGTTTAGGTTTTCACATTTAATTTAAGCTACAGTACATCACCTACTGGTTGCTATGGTATTAAATGTCAAAATTTAAAGTAAAGTAAAGGGTTTGGTCCTCATTTTTCACAGGTTACTATGTGAATTTCAGTGACTCACTTAGCCTGCTAGTATGCCAAATATAGAAAGGAGAAATAATTATTCTGGATTGGTAAGCTACTTTGTATCAAGCTTCCAAATAAATATTATTCTTTATCATTTTGTTTAACTTCTAAGAATATTATTATTAGTGTTACTGTTTGTTTTCATCATTATTTTCATAATGTCATTGTGTTGCCATTTTACTTAAGGCCATGTCACAATATATAATTTTTCCAGTGATTTTCAGTCGTAGCCAACATTTACATAATTTTGTGCAGTTGAGGTAGTTATGGTGCGACTGCCAATGGTGTAGTACGACATACCCAATGACTCGGGCTAACCAATCTGTGACTCTTCCCGACAAAGTTTGTGTCTTTGCTTAGTGTGAGACAGTTGAGAACCAATAAGCACTCATCCAAAAAGTAAAACACATATAATGGTCTAGGAGAAATGAGGAACGTAAGTGTTTTGAACCTTGCGTAGAAAAGAAAGACTCAGCTGTCTGATGTTTCATGTTTCACATACTGTATTACATACCATGACGGAATGAGAAAAAAGAAAACAAAAACTGGCATAGACTGTGGCTGAACTCACAGTATCTGAAAAGTAATCACACAGCTCCAGCTCTGTCAGGCAGGGCATTATTGGCTGTCAGAGAAAAAAAAAAATGTCAAGCTCACAATATTTTAAAAACGTGAAATTGTGCTGTAAAGCTGTCATGGAGTCTTCTAATCTGACATCCTCAAGCATGGTGATCAGCAATTGAAGTCCCAGCAAGTATGACATCCCCTATGACTAGAAGTCATGTAATGTGCTACCAGTGTTAATCTTTCTTTAGGGGAACCACCATTTTGTGCATTGTTGTACATGGGCACAGCCTTATTGTTAACTGAAACCACACCTTTGGCTAGTCAATTAGACACGGATGAATTGGTATGCAAACTTTGGATTAAATCCAAAAACAACCTCGCAATAATCAGAAATGAAACACTTTCATCTACAAACGATTAATAGGGTTTCATTTCTTCTGAACTCCGATTCTTGACTTCATCTCCTGGTGGATGTGTTGGCTTAGGTGTTTGTTTTGATCTTCCTGATTGTGTGCTTCAGTGCATTGGACAAATGCATGAAATAAATGAATGAAGAATATTTGACATGCTTTATTCTTGATACTGCATTCATCTTATACTTTTTATTTCTTGATCATTCATAAGGTTTGCTCTAAAATGTGCTTCTTGAAATAAATATTGATTTAGTTGTGTTGCGTAGAGTTTCAAACATATGTAATGCTGCTACTATTACAAAGCGCTACTTCAAGTCTTCATTTTTAAATCATACTGAGTTATTGTCCTTTCACTACTATAGTAATGTACACAGTTCCACTTCCTTATGTATGGCTCAACAGCAACATTTTGTCAGCATCAATGACTTGGCTGTGCATATGAATATCAATGTCTGGTGTCTTTGTTTTAAAATTGTTCAATTTTAGTGAGGCATACAAACATAAGGTGGGGAGTTGTATTGAGGTCTGTAGCCAATTAATAAAAACAGGCACAAGAAGGAGCAGTGGACATAGCCAAAATTCAAAAGTCAAAATTCTATTAATTGAAAACAAAAGTAAAATTGTGAATCCTAATTGAACAATGTTGCCAAGAACAATAACAGAAAGAATCACTTAAGAATGAAATTGAATAGGCTGTTTACATTCACCAGACAGTAGGCAAAATTGACTTAGCTAACTTTCATGGCAATGAATCTGGGACATAAACTGCATACGGAAATGTGGCTGAGGGTGTGTCATGGCAGAAGTTTGGATCAACCAAAATACATCTGCTGACCTTTTTGCTTTTTAGGTTTCCCCTCTATTGGCCTGTGTGTGGCCTCAGTGGTTGTATTTTTCATGTTTCCTCCTTGAACTAAGCTCACTAATCCTGTGAAGGTGTAACAAGCAAGCTAATCAGTAAATTATGGTCAATAGTCAGTTAAGGTTTCCACCATAGCCACACCTCATGTTCTCTGGGGCCCTTGAATCAAACTGTACTCAAAGATTTTTACTGAAGATATTTTCTTCAGAGCACAGGTGGTGTTTAATGCTTGGAAGAAAAAGATAAGACTGTTGATAACCATGAAAAGAGTTCAGAGAAAGGACATAAAAATACAATCTGTACTGAACTCTGTGGGACACTGGTGACTTGTACCTCATGCTGCTTAACATTGGGAGAGTCCTCAGATAACTCAGCTAGCAGAAGAATCCATAAAAAACCTCAAAATGATGCACAAAATGGTGGCACTAAGAGAGGTGTTAACTCTGCTTTGTCCACTTTAGAAGCAGAGTGAGGTGGCTTTTGAAAATGTACAGGCGCAGTGGTAGTGCTGCTGCCTCGCAGTGAGGAGATAATGGGTTTGCATTATGGACCTGCATGAATAGTGCTTTGAGTAGTGAGAAAAGCGCTATATAAACGTAAAAGATTATTATTATTACCCTTCATCTTGAAAATCTTGACTGCAAAAGAAGTCAGTTGGTAACTCCTCCTACTTGTTTTTTTTTTATTTTGTATGTTGTTTTTAGCCTACATGCTCCCTACACGGAGTTTGCACGTTCTTCTCGTGTCCAGGTGGATTTCAGGCATTTTTGTTTTCTTTCCACAGTTCAAAGACATCCAGATAGATGAATTTGCATTGCTAAATCGACTCTATGTACAGTATGTATGTGTGTTTGTGTGTGTGTGTTTACCCTGTCAGGACTGGTGCCATGTCCAGGGTCTCCCTGCATTGTACCTTATGATTGCCAGGATAAGCTGCAGCTGCCCCGTTACCCTGCCCTGGATAAACAAGTTAAGGAAATGGATAGATAGATAGATAGATAGATAGATAGATAGATAGATAGGGGGTACTGTCATCCCCTTGAATCCTCAGATCAGACGCCAGACACCAGATAAAAGTCCAAATATTGAATTTATTATAATAATAAAGTGCACAAAGCACCCTCCACTCCACAATATTCATAAACAATAAACTAATCACAATAAACAATAATCCTCCAATCCACCCAGCAGCTCAGTCACCCTTCCTGCCAACTCGGCTCGCCCGTCTGGGATCTCCCACAGTCTTTTATAGTCCTTGACCCGGAAGTGTTTCTCTCTCTCTGTCCATGTGACTGGTAACACTTCCGGGTCAGATAAAAACTCCTTTTCTTCAACCCGGAAGTAGGTCATTTCTTCTGACCCCATCCTCTGGTGGCCCCCAGGGCATCCAGCAGGAATGTATAGGAAAACTCCAATGTCCATGATGCCGTGCTAAAATTTGGGGCACCTCCATGTTGCAGGAAGGGCTCCATCTGGCGGCCTGGGGGTATTGGCCAGGATGAATGTCCGGCCATAGTCCACAATAGATAGATAGATAGATAGATAGATACTTTATTAATCCCAAGGGGAAATTTAAATACTCCAGCAGTAGCATACTGATAAAAAACAATATTAAATTTAAGAGTGATAAAAATGCAGGTAAAAACAGACAATAGCTTTGTATAATGTTAACGTTTACTGCCCCCCGGGTGGAAATGAAGAGTCGCATAGTGTGGGGGAGGAAATAGATGGATTTGTGTCTTTTTGTTAGGTAGAATAAAAATGATCTGTATTTTATCTTCCAAGGTCTGCCCAGGGTTTGTTTCCTGCCTTGCGTCCTGTGTGGGCTGGGATTGGTTCCAGCAGACCCCTGTGACCCTGTAGTTAGGATATAGCGGGTTGGATAATGGATGGATGGATCTTCCAAGGTTACATTACTATGTTAGTCAGGCCACGTGGCCACACTAGTAAGACTTTAGACTGTAATGCACAAATGTACTGGTTCACTTTTGTTTTTCTACTGTGTTCTCCTGAGGAAGAGCCATCAATATTAGCATCATGCATTCACATATGTCAATCACTCTCTAGGGCTAACTAAGGTATGTACTTACCACCCCAGGTTGAGAGGGGGCACTGGCGCTAACTTTGTCCTCTTCTATTCCCTCCACAGTATTGAGAAGTTGCCCAGTGAGGACAATTGATTCTGCCCCTTCTGGATAAATACAGTGGCCACAATAAGGAGGCTTTCCAATTCTGAACAGAACACACCACAGGTAAAACCTCCTACCTGATGACTGAATGCTTATGGACTTTTCTGTTTCACTTAGTGCCCACGGTGGATGTTTTTGCTTACCTATGTTGGGTTCAATTAAATGGGAACAACTAGGTTGGCACTCCAACATGGAAATTGCAGTCCTTTAGTAGCAATTCTTCTTCCCTTTAGTCTCAATTTAAATTTTGGGAACATAAAGAAGTCACAGAGAACAAGATCTGATGAGCACAGGGGGTGCGAGGCAACAACCACATTGATTTTGATCCGAAACTCTGTGGCGTATGATGCAGTGTGCACAAGCGCACTGTTGGGGTACAATATTGTGTACCATGGTACAAGTGTTTGCCTCTTCTCTGAACATTTTTTCTGATGCTTTCCCACAGACACCTCAGTAGCTCGGGGTAATGGTGCTGCTTAAGAGTCTCTTCACGGAGAACAAATTCTTTATAAACAAGTCCGTCAGTGTCGAAAAACGTCATCACCATTGTCTCTTTAAAATCTGCCATTGTGGCTTGAAAAACAAAATCTGCCCAATCGCAGAATGCATGTAACTTGATCAGCACAATACCATGCTACTCGGCAAAGTAGTTAAGAAGACTGTAGGACTATGATAACTGTCTGCAGATTTGAGAACTACACCTTACTCCTGTGCCATTGACCATTTCTGGGAATTTTTGGGTCCTCCTTCATATGTGAGATTTCCTTACAAACAGACTCCCAAATTATGAAGGTTTAGTTTTGCTTTATTGCATAAAGATAACTGTGTGTGGCGTTACATATTTTTATGAAAATAGATCAATAAAAAGACCTCACAAAGCCTATTGTAGAACTCTTCACATCTCTTAACCACTGCCACACTGACCTCTCGGTTGGTGTTCTTTCACAGGGCTTCAAAGACACGTATCAAAGAAAAACAGAAGAACATAAGCTCATTCTCAGTCTGGATCGCAAATTTCTCCCGGTCATTAACAATTCAGTATTTGAGGTGGACCAAAATGTATTTTAAGGTTTCTTGAACTAAACACCCAACCTCTTTTAAGACAGTTTTTCCATCCATCCATTATCCAACCCGCTATATCCTAACTACAGGGTCACTGGGGTCTGCTGGAGCCAATCCCAGCCAGCACAGGGTGCAAGGCAGGAAACAAACCCAGGCCAGGGCTCCAGCCCACCACATTAAGACAGTGTTTAATATCTGTAAATAATACTAACTTATCCTAAAAAAAGTCAGAAGGTTGTTTTGAGACATCATAAAATACGTCTGAGCTCTTCTGAAATCACCTTACATTTGAAATAGCTGTAGTACTAGGGTGTTGTACCTTGTTTGCCATTATGAATGTAGTGAGAAGTCAAGCAAAATGACACCTTTTATTGGCTAACTGAAAAACTTTAAAAGGTGTCATTTCACTCACCACAGTAGAAATATAAGAGCAATCATCTATATACACCTATGAGTTAAATGAAAGTATTAGCAAAATTGCACCCATCCTTCCATCCATCCTACCATTTTATCCTTTGAATCTATTGCAGCAGATTCAGGTGCAAAGCCTGAACCAACACTGTACCAATTGGCAGTCTCTCATAAACACACTTATACCAGCCCAATGTAAACTCACAATGTGGCCTAACAAAAATATATTTAGTGTGTGAGAGGAAACCCACATGGGCACTGGGAGAACTTGCTAACCTAATACAGGCATAGTGACCTGGCCAAGAATCAAACCCAGTTTGTCGTGAACTTTAAGACAGCAGTGCAAACCACTGTGCCACCGTGCCAACCCTAATGAAATGTACCGTAATGTAAAAGTCAGAGGAAATGATGAAGTACTGCACAACAAATTACTCTGCCCACCCAAACAGGTTCAGTTATCAGCCAAAACAAGGTTTTAGTCGTAATAATGTGAATGCTGGCCTGTTTCTTTTCTACAAGTTGAAACTAATTTGTTACATGATGTCTGGGTCTCTCCTGCACTGTGCTGTCTATGCCAAAAGCCGTTTTGTATAACAAACCCATCACTCTTTCCAGCTCAGGATAAAAACACAGTTAGCATTTGGCTGTAGCAGGGGAGTCACTGCAAAGCTGAGCTGAGTACTAATGCCTGCTTGTAAGTGCTTTGCTGGCAGCAGCACAAAGGGAAAAACAAATCAAATCGCCGGCACACTGTGCACCCAGCCTGGATGAGGACGCCGGCACTCTAGAGCTGCAGAGGAGGACGCCGGCACTTGAAAGCTGCAGAGACAACCTCAGAAAGGCTGTGCATTTGCTGGCAAGCTCCGTTTGTATAGCACAAGTGGATAGCTAAATTGCTGTGATAGTTTTAGGGACAACTGTCTTACTCATATGTCAAAGTAATGTCTGCAAAATGGAAGAAGGAAAAACATAACAAAAAGAAATAAAAAAATGTAAAAAAAAAAAAAAAATCCCTTATCATCCCTAACAGATTACAACGCATCGGAACAGCAATTTATCACTCAGGAATTGTAACCCGTTCAAAAAATTCACTAGGCATCTTAAATAGCCACTGTGCTCTTCTAAAAGTCTGCCACTGCATGAACCTCTAGAACATTTGCTTCAAACCAGGCTTTACCAGCACATTAATAATAAGGGATGGCTAAGGGGTCCCATTTCATTGTATGTCATGGGAGTTATGTCCTTAGGCAACATGGCTAATAATACAGAAAATGGGGTTGTTGTCTGCATTACTGGTGAAAGCAGTCTGAGAAAGTTTGAAGAAGTAAACTGACGTGCTGAGTCAAGTTAGGTGGTGGGGGGTGACGTTAATTGGCAACGGGGGTGCTGGGGTATTGATGTGTTGCGCTGAAGTAAACAACATAAGTAATCATCCAGGGTCAGATGAGCTCCGCTGGGATTAAAACTGGGAGGATTAAGAGAAGCATTCACTTTGAAGAAGTAGCAACGTTGTAGTAGATTCCAGCCAGATCAGTTAGTTCATATTTATAGAGTTGTGATTTCTCCAGTGCCCATCTTCTTTAAGCTGTAAGTTCCAAGAGGCTGTCTATTATTTCAGATTTTTTTTAAATGTGTTAGTATTTTAAAATGGCTTGTGATTGAGATTGATGTAAGTAGCATTATACAACTGATCGATTGATGGATTCATTGATTGAGGTCCTAACCCACCCAACAGATGAACTAGGGCCCTGACCACACTACTGTGTTTTAATTTAAAAATGCAGACCTTAGTCACCGTTTTCACTTTTCATCCACACTACCCTGGCAGAGTAGTACAGAGACTTTTGAAAACTGCTCAGCGAAAATGTAGACTCTAATGACACTCTGATTGGTTCATACTTATTATGGGGGCCCTTCCCTGATTGGATCCTGCTCATTACAATGTCTTCACAGAAGAAAAACTTATTCCGAAATGGTTAACACAGAGGAGTTGCTTTCCATTGTGTTGATTACCTATATGCATCTAAATTGTGTTGTCGTACATTTTGAATGCTGTATACATGTACGAAAGTCAAATAATTTACGAGTTGCAATAGTTTTAATATAAATGCTGTGGCTGGTGATGTTACCACTGTTGATGTGCACATGCCCAGTGTAGGTGAATGGCTATGTTAAATGCTTTTTCGGTTGTTTTAGTGTGGACATAGACTATGTTACT
>JANRMT010062840.1:4979331-5031831 GCA_026402145.1 Polypterus bichir lapradei | reverse complement strand
TAAAGGACCGGGAGAGGGCGTGCGTCCGCCTTGGATCACGTGGGGGCCGCCACCCTGGTTGCTTTGGGGGCCACGGGTTGAGGGCATGGAAGCCTAACCCTGTAGGGGCCCGTGGTCACCACCAGGAGTTGCCCCAATACCTTGGGAGCCCTGGACCCCAGTACTTCCGCCACACCAGGAAGTGCTGGGGGGAAGAGAAGCAAGGACACCTGGAATGCTTCCAGGAGTACAGCTGGCACTTCTGCCACACAGGGGCGTATCAGCGGGTGATTGCCGGGGAGCACCTGGAGCATATCCGGGTGAGGATAAAAGGGGCCGCCTCCCTTCATTCGGGGCTGGAGTCAGGTGGAAGAAGGACTAAGCAGAGGAGAGTGGAGACGGCCTGAAGAGTGGAGGCATTGTGTGTTGTCCAGGACTTTGGGGACTTGGGGTTTGTGTGCACTAAAGTCTGTAAATAATAGTTGTAAATAAACGTGTGGTGGTGACTTTGCAACATGTCTGCCTGTCTGTTTCTGGGTCCTGTTCACTATATATATATATATATATATATTTATATAAATAATTTGGGCCATTGAATACAAATGGTGATAGAAAGAATGACACAGAAATCCCCTTTTTATAAGCAGGTATGTTGTACATTCTGTACATTACTGTGTCAGGGGCATGAGGAGACAATTTAGGACAGTGGTTCTCAAACTGTGGGGTGGCCCCCCCTAGGGGGGCACAAAGTAACAAAAAGGGGGGCGCAAAGATGTGAAAAAAAGAAAACAAGAATCAAAAATATGAAAAATACATCTATTGAAACCAAAACAAATCAACTTAAACTACATTCTGATACTAGAAAAATAAACATAGAGTTAGATAAATGTCGATAAAAGTTAAGTAGGTATAATAAAATATGCATCTATGATATATCATTAATTAAAAAAGAACAACTTGGTATTAGTGGGCTCCTTTCAAAAAAATGTTAGGGCGGCACGATTAAAACTGTTATGAAACCTCGGGTCACTAATACTTAAAGGTTGAGAAACGCTGATCTAGGAAAAGCTTGGTTTGCTGCTAAAGAGGTGATGGTGAGGCCATTAAGGGGTCTGTGTGTGGATCCCAGTGCTTGAGTGCAGTAACGAGGACATTATGCTGTAAACATGGCACTATCCTTCAGATTAGATGTAAAACTGAGGTCTTGACTCTGTGGCCATAAAAGAAAAGTAAAGAGTAGGGTGTTTCCTGATGTTCTGGTTAAATAGCTCACTTTAGCCTGCTCACACTGGCCCTAAATATCCCCTTATTGGCTAACTATTCCTCTCACCCCTTCATCAATTAATAGCTAATGTGTGGTGAGCATGCTGGCACAAAATCTTCATCCAGGTGGATGCTGCACAATGGTAGTGGTTGAAGTGGCTCTCTACTATCTATGTAAAGTGCTTTGAGTCCTTGTGGACTTCATCACAGGGAGTCTGAGAACGTCTCGGTGTTAGACCTGGTAGGTGGCACAGCAGAGAAGCAGTGATGAAGCAGATGTTGTGCTACATGTCCAGTGGAAACTTTGCCCTGCATTTCTTCTGGGAAATTAAAAATGCAGCACCATTCATACATGTGGTTTTGCAACTTTAGCTTTAGCTCTGCCACAAAATGGAGCAGATAAAAATATAAAATAGAGTTCCAGAATAATAATAAAAATAAATAAACAAGGAATAAATGTGCAAATATTTCAGAAATAAAAGGAAATTACACTAAAGGTCCCTAAGTGTGAATTCTCCACAACCTACCCATGTACATTTTAAGAATTGCCAGCCGAAAATCTCATTCAGACATAATGAGAATTTGTAGACTCTTCACAGGCCTGATTTTGAACCCAGAACTCTGGAGGCTTGATGCAGTAGCAGTAACCACTGTTCGCCTGTCACCCTGCCACGGACCCTAAGAAGACTTGTTGTAGATATCACAAACGCAGAATATACTGGTATTACAGCTTTTTGCTCGACCTGGTCATAATATTTCCACTAATTAAAAGTCAAGGCCAGAACAAAAATTGACTTTCAACTGGAACAGAGAAAACAAACAAAATGAGGCTGTAAGAGCACATTTTGTTAGTTTTGGCACGTAGACTTTGACCGATTTTCAGCTTGTCTCTAAAGCAGGATATAACAGTTGATTTACAGTGCACAAATTATCATTTAATGTGGCAAAAAGTGAAAAGGCAGGCAAAGAAATACGAACTGGTGTCAAAAGTGTCATCGTCATATGACTCATAATTCAGAATCCATTAAATGGAGCTCTTCTTCTACAGCTCACTCATAAATAAGCAGCAGGCCTGGAGGCTTGGTTCTAATACTAAAAAGTTTTGGTTGTTGCTTAATGATGTGCAATGGATCTTCTTACTATAGTGTGGGTGCACTCATCTTCTCAGAAGACAATGTTAATGATTTTTGGCAATGCTTCCAACTTGCCACATACAGTACACCCCATTCATTTCCTGCTGGAATGGCTGTGTTTGTGTGCAATAATACCCTCTCCAGACAGCATCTGAAAATGTTTGGTGTCTCTATATCTGTCTCTCAGGAGACACAATCAAGCATTTGTTGGGAATCCTGGAGTGATGTCTCCTCCCTTCCATCGCTGCATGACAAAACTATTATGAGTATATTTGAGAGGTCAGCCTGTAGGAAACCTGGGTGATATCTACACACACAATCATCATTGAACTTGCATAGTCCAAATCAGGGTTATAAGGGTCCCTGGTTTATCCTGGCAGCATTGAGCAAAAATTAGGAACCAGCAGGACTGGTCACCATGTGCTGCCATATTCCAGATATTCTAATATTCTTTGCAGTTGTACATATGAGCTAGTTAGATGGCACATATCGGCTCAACAAATGAGTGTTTTTTCTTGTTAAAAGATTTACATATTGTCATTAAACCCGTGAAATTTGCAGATGACACCGAAAGAAATGGGACAACAAATACTAAAAAGGCAGCAAAATAATCTTAAATTGGCTTGGATAATCTTCTAAAAGTGGGCAAACATTCAAAACAAGACTTTCAGTTTACGCACTGCCATAGTGCAATATTTCGTTAATAAGATTATTAAATAAAATAAAAGATAAAAGAAATTAAGATACAGAAGCAAATCTGCAGTGAAACAGAAATTGCAGTTCATATTATAATTGTTCATTCTAAAGCACAGAGCTTAAGGCAAGTCCTTCTATCCACACAGAGATTAATATGCAGAGCTAGCCATGTTATCCAGGAGTGTTTGCCAAGGTGAGGAAGCAAATATTTTATTTATTTTTTTTGTTTTTTTTAAATGTCGTCTCTTTTGTCATTGCTGGCTGTCCCATCAGTCATCTACCCTGCCTCTCTATCAATGTCCTAACTCTCATGAGGTGAGAATTTCTTCGTTTTTTGTGTATGATTGGATTCCATGATTACAGCAACTCCTTGCTGGGTTGGATCCACGATTGCTACCACTTTCTGTTCCCTGGATTTGTGTAGTTTCACTAACAGATGTTTAATCCCAGATTTATAAACTGGATGGCTTATTGAACAATTGAATCCATGTACCACGGAAAGCATCTATAGTGGTGGGACTGAGTGAACTGGGGATTCACAGACATCACTGCAGGTCCTCACATTATTACAGGTGCACCAGTAGTGGCATGTGATAAAGTCAGAAAGTTGATTTGTTCAATAATGATTTGAAATTGCCATAAATCAAAGTGTTATATTGGCATATAAGCTTAATATTATAAATGGCCCATCATAAAATGGACTTAAATAAACACCAAGAAACAGTAAAGGTTACTAAGCTCTCCTCAGCTGCCCTTTTTCTACCATATTCTGAACAGTGACTCAGCACATGCTCTATTCTGTTTTATCTCTGTTGCATTTAGTAACAACATGCAGGTGGATGACAGCATTTGCTTTTTCAAAAATGTAAGATTTTGTTTTGATAAAAATGTGGACTCATTTCAGAGTTGTTGTCATGTGTACACACTACAATGAAATTCCAGTCTAAACACTTGACCAACACGCACCAGGCTGTCATGAATCTCCTGCCATAGGTTATCTAGCCAGATTGAAATAGCCATGTTCCCTTGTGTATACAATTTTGTGAAATTCTAAACTTCATTTTGCATGTGATTTTGCCACCTCAGAGTGTTTTGGAGTTTTAAAAATTACTTCTTAAGGGTCTGCCAATGCCATACACCTCTTTTGGACCTGTATATTTCTCAGAAAAGGGCCTAGATAAAAAATTAAAATTGGTAATTTAACATGACCCATGATGAGACATTCTTAGACAAAAGCTGTATTCTAGCAGGGAAATTAAATTAGTTGAGAAGAAAATGCCGTACCTTCGGTCTTAGAAGAGATCCCACTTCGGCCAGTACAAAGCTGTGAGTGCACTGATAAAGGCATCCTCCCATCAGCCCCAGTGCACTCCTGCTGCCTCGAGGGAATTGTCGGCACTGATTTTTGGGTAGCCAGTACTATTACAATCCTCCTCCTCTTGATATGCCTATATTTAAAGTTTGACCAATGGAAACGCACATGCAAAAATTTGTAAGAATCAGTTAAGGCATTTTGCGTGATTGGTATTTGAACAAAAAGACAAACAAGCTGGTTACAGTTTTATTTATATAAATAAAATGTGCATTTTTGGTAAATCGTGCTGCAAATAAAATGGAGATGCATTAGAGTCTCTCTTCAAAAGAGACATTGGGCTGCAATATTGTTTCTTTGTATCAGTATACTGCTGCTGGATTATGTGAATTTCCCCTTGGGATTAATAAAGTATCTATCTATCTATCTATCTATCTATCTATCTATCTATCTATCTATCATTCTTGAAACTAGTGGACACATCCAGATTTTCAAAATTTTGAAAGTGATAAAGTAAAGACTTGAAAGTAAAATGTGAAATCTTTCTCCAAGGCAACTGATGAGAGAAAATGGAAAATGGGGTTCAGGGTCCAACTTCAGAAACTCTGGTTTGTATTTAATGTTGTGTCAGGCTCTTGAACTGTGTTGCTAAAGTGGACAACCTCTACTCTTTAAGAAGTCAAGGGATTTCATGTTGAGAATTAAACAACCCAAGAAGAAAGGGGTAATTTGCACTTTCTCAGATTGATGGCTATGTGCTACATGTCTTGTATTTTCCTCCATTTGTTTTTACGTGGAGTATCACTGCAGTGGTTTTCTTCTGAAAGTTAAGAATCATTTTCACTAGCACTTTGTGATTTGCACTCCCCTTAAATGCCTTGTGACATCATGCAACTTTTTCAGCAAAATTCAGTTGTAGCCTTCATTTATATAAACTTAGAGGCCGGTCACAAAGTGTGACATACCCAGCGGCTCACTCCGACTAATCCCAGACTCGACCCAATGAAATCAAACAGGTTTGCTTTTGTAATTGTTTGTATAAGAGCTGACAACTGATGGACGCTTCTCTTGAAGTACAATGCACAGAATGCACCAACGAGAAATTAGAAATGTGGGTGTTTTATACCTCACAAGAAAGAGAAGCTTGTCATTGTGATGTCTTGTGTTTTACCCACCACCAGAGTGGAAGAATGAAAACAAATGCCAGAGACTCACCACACCTGTTCTCCCATCGTACAACACCATCTCTGTCAGGCGCAACATTAGTGGCTGTCACAAAAAGCGGTATGCTGGAAGGCCAGCATGCAGTTCATTAAATTGGACATACCCAGTGATTCTCAGTCATGTAAACTGACCTGGTCCAATGACGAGATCAGCAAGTTCAGTCAGTAGATTTAACATATCCTATGACTAGAAATGGCGTAGTCAAAAGCTGGCATAAAATATAGTCTGCCATACACCTCCCCCAGAGGGTTCCTGCTTTGCATACAATGCCTCTAGTATTGTTTCTAACTCCTACAGCCCAGATCTGGATCAAACAGGTTCAATTATTAAAAAGCTGAATGGATGAAACTCAATTACTCATATAGGGAGGCATGGCGGCAGTGGCACTGCTCTTTAAGAGGTATGTGTATGCAGGATAAACATGCAGGATTTTTTTAAATTGTATTTCTTGGTGACGTTATTATTGCCTTGATGATGATTCCATATTAAATTTTGCATCCTGTTTGTTGCAATGGGTTGTTGCACATGCATGAACTGATGTCATTTCAGATGCAATCTATTTGAGAGACAGAGATTGCGGCACACTGTAATTTACACAAAAATAAAGATTCTCTTAACCTAGAAGAATAATCATGAGTATTCTTTGTTAGAACCTTGGGAATTAATTCTGTACTTTCGTGACAGCGGCTACTGGTTTTGCTCTGTATACCTCTGCCTGATCGATCGACCCCTTGCCCGTCATCCAATTCTAACTTTGAAGTTTGTATTCTTACCTTTTTCACCTGTGAAATTTAACAAATACAATCCTAAGTGACATACTCATTATTTTATAAAAATACATTCTGTCTTGAAGCTGTTCATGTGGGCTTTGTAAATGACTTTCTGTGGTTATTTTCAGATTCTTGCACATCCTTTCTTCTAAAATGTTTCATTATGAATGAATGTGTGTCCCTTCTGTGATAAACTGGCTTTCCATCCAGTTTTGGTTGTACCCGATGCCTTGCTGCTATGCTTTGTCTCTTCTCAGTCCTGTAATGGAAAAGTGGTTTCAGAAAAAAAAAAAGATGGATGGATAAGTCACAGATAAACTGAGCGGTCATCTTTAACAAAACCTGCTCCCTCATGATGGAATGAAGTGCACATCATGAATGACAAGCTCTAGTACTTCTGAGACAATTTGAAGCCAAAGTCATATGATTCTAATTGTTAGCGACACACATCCAAGTCTGTGTTAAATTGATATTTAATTGAAGAGTTAATTAATAATTAGGTTTATCATTTGCAGATCAGTTGTTCAATGGAAAGGGTTCATTCATTTAATTATCAGCATGCAGCTGATAGGGGATGCTTTTAGCTGGCAAGGTTATCTGCATCTCCTTTTCCATTTAGATCTGTTTAGATTTTCAATTTGCTTCAGACTCCGCCTCATTGTTTCAGCTGCAAGAGTCTATGAATTACAGGGCCTACAGCTTGTGACCCTGTGACCCTGATGCCAATTGTCTGACTGGCACTGCCAGAATCTGCAGGTACATTTGGATTTGCTTTCAAGGAGATGTGAGGAGAAGTAACCCTTTGGGTCCAAATCATCTACAAAAAAACTGAAGGTCTGACATAAATCTTAATGAACTGCCTTGGCTTTCTGCTGCAATATTCTAATGGGGTCTGTCATCAGGTAATTCATATATGTTTCTCTTCTACAAAATTGATCATTTTGAAGAAAATTGCACATGTACTTTACAAGACATGAATAAGAGTCCTTTATTAAAAATCAAACAATGTACACCCACCATGCATGTAACCCAATTTTTACAGCAAGTTAAGTATACTCTTCTCTTTAAGTGCTGTTGTTTAATGGCTAATTATAAAATGATGCCTTTTTATAAACTCATTTTTAAACACATTCAACAAGTCCCCAACCCAGGGACATTCATATTGGGTTAATTTCTGGCTCAAATTTGGCTGGATTGTGGCAGAGTGTGCCCTGCTTTGCACCCAATGCTGCCAGGGTAAGCTCCAGCCACCCTTACCCCAGACTGGATTTAGCAGATTCAATAAGGTTTGGTAGGACAGACCAAGATAATTCTTTAAATACACTAATAAATTACACAAAAAAAATCACATGGTGCACAATACACAGTGAATAGCACACAGCAAATGAAGAACAGAGAACTGTCACTTTAGGGGCTTGTGATTTAATAACATGGCCAGTATATAAACATATATTTAAAACACTATTCAAGGGTAATGTTTTAATTGTATCTCACTACAAAGAAAAGACTTCCAGCTTTCTATTGATGTGAAATATGACTGAAAGCTAGGGGGCATCACTGAGCCCCAAACCCCACTCACAAACACACAAAACAGTCCCAGATTCAAAACAAAAGGTTTTTATTACAAAAATACCTTTGTATAACAATTATATCAGGTCTCTTCTTCTTTCTTTTTCTTTTTCCACACTGCTACTCCTCCAGTTGATTGTTACCTGTCTCCGCTCCCAGCTCCTATTCCTCTAGCTATGGAAGCAGGCATCTTTTATGCTGGATCTGGGAGCACATCTGGTGATGTGACATAGCCAGTTGAAAGTTCTTCTAGGTCATAATAAAGCTAGGGAGGTCCATCCCTGACAGCACCTTCTGTCATCCGCCAGGGCTGCACCCCTGGACTCCAACTCCCATGCAGCTCTGCAGGTGTCCAAAGGGAAACTTTATATGAGAAACATTGACACCTATTACAGTGGGGTATGAACTGCTCCCTGCAGGTTTCTGTAACCTTCGGGCGTCCCAAGCAGGATGGGAATCAAAAGGTGTTCCAGTCGAGTATTGCCCCCATTTAGTCCATCCTTCCATTATGGCATCTCAGCCAGATAAGAATTCCACATCTGTCCCAGGAGGCCCCAACCATCCTCTGGGGCCTCTACATATGCCAATATTTTTCTGACAGCAATTTAAACATAGTTGTAAATAAATGTAAGATACAACTGTTAGTACGAGGGAGAAGCAAATAGTAAAGGCAACTTACCCTTTATTACCAGTAATGGTGAGCAGATGAACCTAACAGTTATGTAATTTATTTTATTAGTCCACTAACTTCGTTCCTTGGAAGGAGAATCTTTTTGGCTGCTATTGAATCCAGGTCTGTACCACTTCCTTAACCTCAGCGGCAGAGATGAACCTTGTGTAGGTATAGAGCCTCTTTAAGTGAACAGAAAATGTGATAGTCACATGGTGCTTGGGCTGTAAGAGGGATGTGGAAGATGGTCAGACCACAGCTGTTGCATTGCCTCTATTGACTTGGCCACTAAATGGAGTGGCATGCTGTCATGGAGTAGCAAGTCAGATTTTGACAGCATTTCTCTTTTTATGCTGCAAATTGCAGGTTTCAGTGTCTCTCTAAGCATAGTACAGTATGTTGCACTGGTCACTGATTGTTCTTATTCCCAAAAATGCATCAAAATAGGACTCTCCATGTCCCAAATAAGGCCACCATGATTTTCTTGGCGGAAACCTGTTGTTTTTATTTCTTCTTTACTGGAGAAGGCAAACTTTGCCTCTTGCTTTCCGGCTCATTGTGATGGATCCATGTCTCGTCTATCTTCATCTGATCTTCTTCCTAATGTTTCAGGAATTGAGTCGCAACTTCGACATGCTGTTGCTTGTACAAATCAATATGCTGTTTAGGTACTCATCTTGCACAAACTTTGAGGTACCCCAAGTCATCATGCACTATGGCAGATCCATAGCTGATACTCAAATGTGAAACAACAGTGGACAACGTTATCCATCTTTCTTCTCTGATGAAAGCATTCGCCATGTCAATGTGGGCTTGTGTGCGCGATGTTGATGATCAACTAGATTGAGCTCTGTCAGTTACACTTGTTCTTCATGGTTTAATTCTTTTAATTCATAATTTTTTGTTGAGTCATTGTGATTTCACTTCGAAAATCCTTCTACGAGTTTCAAAAGGTTTCACTTCCTCTGCAGAAAGAAATCTCATTACAATGTGTCGTTCAATAATAGTGCAATCTCGCAGAGGAGCTTCCATGATCATTTGACCTTGGCTTTGACTAGATTAATGGTAGAGCACAGCATTGTGTGTGTTCAAACTACCCATAAGCCATTGCAAACGTGTTTTATTGCATCGGCTTCTATCCATTGTGCTGCAATGAGCTTTAACAAGCTTAGCCTTTTGACAGCCCCCCAGGCTTGACTCTCTAAGAAGACAAGGAAAAACTCCCTAAAAAACCCTTGTAGGGAAAAAATGGAAAAAACCTTGGGAAAGGCAATTCAAAGAGAAACCCCTTTCCAGGTAGGTTGGGTGTGCAGTGGGTGTCACAATAAAGGGGTAAATACAATGCAATACACAGAACAGAACATAATTAATCCTCAATACAATATAATAGTGCAGTAGGAATATTACAAGTGCAGAGCAGATTTCAACAGTAGATAATATCACATAATATGATTTGGATTTGTTCAGAGTCCTGGAGACCTCAGCCGTCAAGCTGCCAATCCACAGCTGAGCTTGGGCAGCCAATCCGATGAAAGGACCCCTCTACCTGATGATTCCTGCAATCCTCCATCAGAGATGACTTTACCTTAGACAGGCAAAACAATTTGGCAGGTGGGCAGTTACACCAAGTGCCACATTTGAGTACCGAGAAGAGAAACAGAATAGGTGAGGGTTAGTAACAAATTATAACTATCATATTACTTATGTTTTAGTGCCAATAACTAACAACAGAGATGCAGTCTGCACAGTTAATCAGCAGCTCTAGTCAGGGTATACTAAACTGAAGTAGTGAGTCTTTAGCAGGGATTTGAAAGCTGAGACTGAAGGGGCATCTCTTATAGTAGCAGGCAGACCATTCCACAGTTTAGGGGCCCTGTATCTAAAAGCTCGACCTCCCACTGTTATTTTATTAATCCTTGGAACCATAAGCAGACTGGCATCTTGAGATTTTAATGTACATTCTGGTTTGTAAGTAATAATGTGTTCAGATAAGTAAGTCGGACCTTGGCCATTTAAGGCTTTACATGTTAAAAGGAGGATTTTGAAATCTGCCCTAAACTTAACTGGGAGCAAGTGTAAGGATGTTAAGAACTGCAGTTATGTGGTTGTATTTTCTTGTTCTTGTAATAATTCTTGCAGCAGGATTTTGGATTAACTGGAGGCTGTATAAAGAACAGTTTGAACATCCAGTGAACATCACATTGCAGTAGTCAATCGTACTAGAAATAAATGCATAAATTCTCAGAATCCCGTTTATTTAGAAAAGAAAAAAGAAAGGTGTCGATGTGCTTGGACCAGGTCAAGTAAACTTTTATGTAGACACCAAGGTATCTGGAACTGTTCGTCATTCCAACTGAGAGTTGTTAATACTGAGGAGATGGTACAGCTGCTGTTTTCTACCAAAGTCCAGAACCAACTCATTTGCCTTGCTGACAATCAAGAAATGACTGTTGTCTTGACACCAGTGTGAAAAACTCTCTAATTTATCCAGGTACATCTTCTCACTGTTGTAAGAGTTTAGGTTAATGATCAATGAGCCAAGCAGGAGTAGACACAGAGTATAATCCTGGGCAGATAGATCACAGTATGAGAGTGTAGCTCATGCAATCTTGAGGTGATAAATACAGGCCAAGAAAGCATATGAGATGATGATAAAGCTTGTGAAATGATAGCAGTTCATGTGATGTATATTTGCAATTTATTGCAGTTTTTGAGTTCACATACAAGTTATGGTCAAACTGATAGGAGCTGATAACAGTTTGGATACACCTGCTCACACACCTCTGACTTTGTCACAGTATAGTTTATGATACACCTCAGTGCATTTTATTTTTGCCTTGTTCTAGCATTTCATACCTTGGGGCTTTTTTTCTATTGGTTTGGCAAAAATAACAATCTCACACCTGCTTAATCCAGTTAAGGATCACAAAGGGCCAGAACAAATCCCAACAGCATCTGGAACAAGCAAGAAATCTGCCTCGGCCAAGACATAAGTTAATCGCATCTCTGCACACACACAAACAGGGCCAGTTTAGAACTTCCAATCACCTTAGCCTCCATGTCAGTGGTGATTGTGGAGAAAAAGTGGATTTCATAAAAGATAGATCATGGAGAACATGTAGACTCCAACAGGTGTAGGATTTGAATCTAAGAGGCAGTAGCAGCAACCTCTACACAGCATATTCAATATTTTTATTTTCATTCTTGGTGACACAAGTGGCAAAATGAATCCATCCATTATTCTATCTGTTTAACCAGTTTATGGTAGCAGAATGCCACCATTTTTTCCTTGATATATTAAGCGTAATAAATCAATGTGCCCATTCTTAAACTGCTCAAGTGATGTTTTTCAAAAGTAGAGGGAATGGCAGGCTGCACTAAAAGACATTTACTCCAACATTCTGTGATTACCTTGACCCAGGATTTGTAGCTTCTGAAGGTCATATCCCATTTCAAAAAAGTGTGTGGTCAAGTGACTAAGGTGTTGAATTAGAAACCACAAGGATGCCAGTTCTGTCTCCCCTACCGGCTCATTAATTCTGCCTATGTTGCATTTATAAAATGAATATTTTGTACCCAAAAAGATCCTTGCTAAGGTTATCAAATTGAAAAGACACTTCATAAATCTAAGACTCATTTTGGAAACAGTAAATATTGGTCTTATGGTCAGATTCTGGTTTCTCCAAATCCTCTCAACTGGTAAATGATTGCAGATACAGCATTTCAGGACCATCTCTATCAACTCATATAACGAAGTGTTCCACCCAGTAAAAATTACTATTATTATTACTTTTATATTTATTAATGGGCACCTTTTTTAACACTCAAGATCACCTTACAATGAAATTAAACAACAGTAATAAAATATAAAAACAAAGAGGATGATAAATAGCAATAAGGTATGGAGGAAACAGCAAACATACAAAGATAACAGGCAGTAACAGTGTTAAGTTCATAGTTGGTATGCTAGTTTGAAGAGATAAGTTTTGAGGGCTGTTTTAAAATTTGTTATTGAGTCCAGTTGATGGATAGAAGAGACGTCCAGAGTTGAGGGGCACCAGGAGAGATGTTAGAGCTTTCAAAGAACAGAGTTTGATGTGCAGTACAAAAAGTAGAGGAGCAGATTAGGATCTGAGTGAGCGAGAGGGAGTGTGAGTCTGTAGGAAATCAGTGAGGTAGGGAGGAACAAAGGTCATGGAGAGCTTTAAATGTTAAGAGTAGTATTTTGTATTGTATTTGGTAGTAAACAGGGAGCCAGTGAAGTTGGGAGAGAATAGGTATATGTTCAGTGGATTTATTCTACCCCAGCAGTAGAATTTTGAACAAGTTGTAAGCGATGGATACGTTTTTGTAAGATGCCAGATAGAATACAGTAATCTATACATGAAGTGATTATGGCATTAATCAGTATTTCAGTACTGTGTTGCGTAAGAACAGGATGAAGTCTAGAAATGTCTCGGAGATGGAAGAAGGCAACCCGAGAAACATTACTTATATGGGAAAAAAAAGAGAGAGTACTGTAAAGAACGACGCCCAGGCTCTTAACCAGGGAAGAGATGTTTGTGTTAATGTTGTTAATTAAAGTGAAGAATGACTAACCTTAGTGAGTGTAGATTTAGAACCAATGAAGAGTACCTCAGTTTTATTGCTATTTAATTGGAGAAGATTGTGAGTCATCCATGACTTTATGTCTTGTAGACATGCCATAAGAGTATTTGGAGGGAAAACAGAAGTGTGTTTAATGGATAGATAAAGATGTGTGTCATCAGCGTAACAATGAAATTTAATACCACGGTGTCAAAACATATTACCTATTGGGAAGATGTAAATGAGAAAAAGAAACGGCCCCAAAACTGAACCCTGTGGAACTCACTGAGTAACGACTGCATTCTCAGATTTAAAGCCCTTTACTTGAACAAGTCAGTGAAGTAGGAATAAAAAAAAATTAAGGACAAGGCCACAGACTCCAAAACTAGGTAGTCCTTTCAAAAGTATCTGATGAGATATGGTGTCAAATGTGGAGCTGAGGTCAAGACGTACAAGAATTGATAAAAGTCCCATGCCAGCTGCCCAGAGAAGATCATCTGTGATTTTGACCAGGACAGTTTCTGTGCTGTGTTTAGGAAGAAAACCAGGTTGAAACTGTTCAAAAAGGTTATTTTTTCAAAGATGAGGCTGAAGTTGGGAGGCAACATCTTTTCGAGAACTTTTAGATGTATTTAGATATTTGAAATAGGCCAATAATTGTTAAGGATATTAGGGTCTTACCATCTTTAGCACAAAGAACAACAAAAGAGCATCCAGGTGAGATCCAGAAAATGTGTACATTTGGCTTTGGACAAAGATGAGGACTGTCCAGCAAGGGTGTTACAAACTACATCTTGTGAGTATCCCTTTAACTATAAACTATTTGATTTTCTGATTCCATTTAGGCTTCTGTTAAGAAATTAAGAATTCTGCACCACAAGATGGAGCACAGAGAGTTTAGTCAACACCACTAATTCCAGGGCAAATATTTTGAATACAATGATAACCTGATTCATCCAGTAGTGGAAACTTTTTTGGTGAGACAGTTCAAAAGGTCACTTTTGCAATGCAAACATTTAAAGAGGAAGCTAGCCTGAACAGTATATAGATATTCTAAGTCCAAAAATAGAAGCAAGGCTGTTTCAGAAGCTAACTTCTGAAGGTTATGAAGAAATAACCTTTGGATATTAGTTAGCATTCTTACCTCACAGTGCTGAGGATCTGGGTAATAGTTCTTGCCCGTCATAGTTCTGGTGTCATTCTGTTTTCTTGGTGCTTTGTTTTTTTTAATAAATCCCAAAAAGTTCCTCTTCAATTATTTAGTGACTTTAAGTCAGCGCTAGTGTGCGTAGGACTGCCCAAGGCAATATGCAATACATGTCATTGCATGTGGTGTCTCCCCACCACCACAAGGCTTATGGAATCATCAGTCTAGCAAACAGGTTCAGATGTTGAGAAGTGAATTGAAATGGTCCAGGTACTGGTCTCATCATGCCGTGACTACTGTAATTTTCCACTGGCAAGAATATGTGCATGTGCTATCAAGCTGCTGTGGCACGTCTTGTGTTTGGTCGGCTGAGATGGGTACGTGTCACTCCTCTTTACAGCTGTACCAGAACCAAATTTCAAATCCTTGATGCTTACCTCCAGAGTGGTCAGTGGGTCAGCACCTATGTATGTGGAGGTTCTATGCTCCTTCTCACTCACTCAGATCTGCTAGTGGACGGGATCTACTGATGCCACATCTTTTCATATGCAACTCTTAACATTGTGTTTAACAAGCATTTGTAGAACTCTCCTGTTTTGTGAATATCTCTCTAATAGACAATGGCTTTGATAGGTTCTTATAACACAGGAAAGATAGTCTGTTTGATTTAAAGGTCTTTACTTTTGATGATCAATTTTGTAACCTTCTCCTGTAGTACTTGCTTCAAAACAGTTCCCAGGCTTCATATGTTGACCTATTTTGTAAGAGGTCTTCTACGTGAATAAATATATACATAAGTGACGAGAAAGGACTCAACTGACTCCACACCCTTGTCTCATTGGAAGGGGGCAGATCCATACAATTTTGCAAGAATCTACCAACTAAGCAGGGGAAAGGAATATCCTGTAAAAGTGTGGCATACAAGTTCACAAAAGGTAAGAATGGATTTTGTTTACAGCATGGCAGGTTATGTTCTCACTAAGTGAGTATTGTGAAAGTAGCTCCCACTTTATTGTCATTTTTCACCATAAAACTTAAAATGACTTCTTCAGCCTACATATAAACCACAACGCTGAACCAAGCATTTCTATACTCCTCATAACAGGCCTGCGTCCCATCCAGAACATTTTCCTATTCTGGCTGGCTGTGACCTTGTAATGAATAAAATGGGTTTAGAAAATGGAAGGTCGGGTGAGTTTCCAGTCTCAGTTCACTCTGTGGAGGAAATGAAACTGCTTGCACCTTGATCATGGTAGTGCACTTCATACATGTGTTCTGATTCACATTCCTGTCATTTTTAGCTGTCTGAGAAGCTGGCTAGCTCTGGAAGTCCCAGCTAGCTACATTAAAGTTAAAGTTAAATTATTAGAAGGGCCCAAGAATTCTGTGCCTGCATTTATCAGGCATCTCGGAGTAAGAAAACAGTCCTAAATGGCGTGACACAAATTTGGACCTACTCTTAGGAGTAAGAGTAATAGAATTTTATCAATTTTCCTGATTTAGGAAACTCCTTCTAAACTTCACCAGGATTTAAGTGAGTCCGTGAGCTGTCTTAACCTGCGAGGCGCAACCAGAAAATGGCGTTAAGGCAGAGATTGGTCGTGCGCATCCCAAAAAAAAGGTGGAATGTTTTGGAAATGCTTGACAACAATACACTTAAGAAAAGATATCGATTTGACAGAAGTGGTCCAATGTTCATCACAAATCTTGTAGGTTACGTGATCACTCCATCTATGCATAGAAGCCATGTGCTGTAAGCCAAAATAAAAGTGTTTGTACCATTATGTTTTTTGGCTGGGGTGAAAATGTAGCTTTCCAATAGAGATGATTTGGGTATGACACACAACCAGCCATTTCTTGAAATTTGCACCAAACTTTGAATGCTCTTTCATGTCATTTTTTTTTTTTTTTTACATTTTCCCACCACTCCACACAAGGTTATCATGGGAAGAGAGCAGTGTACCCAGGGGAAATCCACAAAATCACACTTTTTTTTTTTTACATCAGTGGTTCTCAACCTGTGGGACGGGCCTCCCTAGGAGGGGCGCAAAGATGTGAAAAAAAGAAAACAAGAATGAAAAATATGAAAAAAAAATTTGTTGAAACCAAAACAAATTAACTTTAACTTTAAATGAACTTTAAATTAACTACATTCTGATACTAGAACTACAAATATAGAGTTAGATAAATGTCAATAAAAGTTAAGTAGGTATAATAAAATATGCAACTACATTTCAAAAAAATGTTAGGGGGTGCGCGATTAAAACTGTTATGAAAACTCGGGTCACAAATACTTAAAGGTTGAGAAATGCTGCTTTACATGTATTGGAAAACATGACATTTATGGAAATTTACAACAAAATTCAATATGTTCTTCTTCTCCATCTTTCAGCTGCTCCCATTAGGGGTCGCTACAGCAAATCATCTTTTTTCATATCTCCCTGTCCTCGTCATCTTGTTCTGTTAACGCCCAGCACCTGTATGTCCTCTCTCACCACATCCATTAACCTTCTCTTAGGCCTTCCTCTTCTCCTCTTGCCTGGCAGCTCCATCCTCAGCATCCTTTTCTCGATATACCCAGCATCTCTCCTCTGCACATGTCCAAACCAACTCAATCTCACCTCTCTGACTCCCAACCGTTCCACCTGAGCTGACTTTCTAATGTACTCATTTCTAATCCTATCCATCCTCGTCACACCCAATGCAAATCTTAGCATCTTTAACTCTGCTCCCTCCAGTTCTGTCTCATGCTTTCTGGTGAGTGTCAACGTCTCCAACCCATATAACATAGCTGGTCTCACTACCATCCTGTAGACCTTCCCTTTCACTCTTGCTGATGTCCATCTGTCACAAATCACTCCTGACACTCTTCTCCACCCATTCCACCCTGCCCGCACTCCCTTTTTCACCTCTCTTCCACAATCCCTGTTACTCTGTACTGTTGATCCCAAGTATTTAAACTCATCCACCTTCACCAACTCTACTCCTCACCATTCCACTGACCTCCCTCTTATTCACACACATGTATTCTGTCTTGTTGTTCCTACTGACCTTCATTCCTCTCCTTTCTAGAGCATATCTCCACCTCACTAGGTATATGCCTGATTAAAACAGTATTTTAGAAAAAAAAGTTTGACCTGCAAGGAGCATCAAAACAGTCTTTTTAAATCTGGACCAGCCATTTTTGATGTACCTGGCTGAAATATAAGACTGCAGAATATGTTGATTCTGGTGAAGAAGTCCATATATTTAGTAAAGCAAATTGTGTCTAGGGAGCTACATTCTAAAACTCCTGTATTTGTACATTCTAGATATTTAGGAATTTCTGAAAATCTCTTAATTTTGCACCCCAATCCAATGAGGGATTCTACATGAAGTGTTAAGCTACTTTGATCTGAGAGAGGTAAATCTTGGACACTTATTTAATCCATTGGCCTGATTTCATTACAGAGATTTTCACAGGCAAGGACCCCAGGCAGGAGAGCGTCTGTGATCCTTATTACACCAAGTTCAGAGCTGTATAGTAGAAAATACATAACATTTTCTCCTGGGCTCTCGCTCTGTGCCCTGCATGCTCCATTTCAATTTAAAGTCCTCTGCACAGAAGCTAGCTTCTTAAGCTCTGCTCAGCAGAATGTGTTCCACTAAACACAAAATCCAGGGGCAAACGATAGGGAAAGAGAATTAAATGTTCAGAAGATTCTGTAACACAAGGGCAGCTCCTGCTGTCACACACTGTACATTTGAGTCTGGTGGGAAAGGACAGAAGGAAATGTCGCCACACATTTAAAATAGGATCAGACAGAAGAGAGGCTATGGGTGTGCTTCGTGAATATGAATCTCAAGTATTTCAGTCACAAATCTGTGCACGTTCTGAAGAATTGTAGGCGTATCTTGAAAACAAAAACATTTGTAAGCAATTTCAATCTGGTTTACTTGTGGTAGAATGCCCTAATTACATCATCAGTTCATAAATCCCAGGAGATTTAAATAAATAAAAAATGCATACAATAAAAATAATATGAAATGAAATGCAAGTCATACTTTGCCAGATCTTGATAGTTACAGTAAATGCAGAAGTGATTTTAAAATCCTCCTTTTGACCCGCTTAATTTTGGTCACAAAACTGAAGCTCATCTCAGCAGCATCTGGTAGAGCTCAACCAACACTTGTGCCAGCCCACATTCACACGCACACCCATACTCACACATCCTGGGCCAATCAGGAGTTGCTAATCGAACTTGTGCATAACTGGGGTATGTGAGGACAACCTGAACACCTGCAGAAAGTTTAAGGCCTGACATGGGAAGAACATGCAAACTCAACATAGGCAGCAATTCAGTCTTGAGCTAAGAAGAAGTAGCACTAAATTATTCTACGTTTTGACATGCAAAATCACAAATGATTTGGTTCCTCGTTGTCTTGCAGAATTTAATGTATATACTGAAGTTTGCACAACGATGAAATGGTCTTTTTAAACTTCCCTGTGGGAGTCAGAAAGTGTGCCGTCCAAACTAAGAACGAACCTGCCATATCAGAGGGGCTCAGTTAGCCCCAGAACTAAATTCAGAACTTTAGATTTATTATGAGGGGGAGTCAAACTAAAGTTTGAAAATGGAATTTATTCAAACCTTAACAAAACTGATAATGTCCTTTCTCAATGTAGTCTTCACCCTTCTCAATGCACTTGCGCCACCTGCCTGGAAGTGCCTGAATTCTAGCGGAATACAAACTTTTGTCTTGTCTTTGCAATCACTCATGTACCCGAGTTATTGTCGAACACTACATGCTGAGGGGTACTACAGTCACTAATGTTAATTACTGTGACTTGCTGGAGACCCATGTGAAGCCTGCTATTCGATCCAAGTGTCTCAAGGTGTCCTTTTGCTGCAAGACAATGACACACTGCTAAGGACACTAAGGCTTGTCTTGAGAAACTGAAGTTTGAGGGATTGCCACATCCTCCTTATTCGCTCGATTTGGCACCGTGTGATTTCCACCTTTTTTGGACCGCTAAAAAGACATGTGTGTGGTAGTCGATTCAAGACAGAAGATAACATGAAGAAACGGTGCACGAGTGGTTGCGAGGACAAGACAAAACCTTTTATTCTGCTACAATCCGGGCACTTCCTGGCAGGTGGCACAAATGCATTGAGAAGGGTGGAGATGACATGGAATCTGGCACTTCAATCAATCAATCGTCTCACTTGTGTATTAGCAGCTAAGCGAGGTTCTCTCTCCTCGGAGGTTTGGTTTTGCTGATGTGCTCGTCTTGCTTGTGTATAAACGGCTAAGTGAGTTTCTCTTTTCTCGGCAGTTTCACTTTGGCAACAGAGTCGATTTCTTTGAGCTTCATGCTGTAGCCTCACACTTCCGGGTCAAACAGACAGACAGACACACACACTTCCACGCATAGACGTTTATATATAAGATTGTTTAATGTATTGTATGTATTTTTATTACTGTCATCAAATGTAACCATTATTTTCATGTCATAAACACATTATCATATTGTCTAATGTTCATCTATGAGTACCAGTGTTTCTTGCAGTTTTATAATGCTTGGTGGTAGTCGTGCAGGCTACCAGCGAAGTGAAGCATAATGTCATTATGTTGCGTTTCAAGAGAATGGCAACACACAGAATGGCATTTGAACAAATTAAACAATTTTCTAATATTTTAGTACTGTAGCACTTAAAGAAATAAAGCCAAATTGGGTGTTAGATTGTTACCAACTTCCTTTGGAATGCTGCCTTAGTAGCTTTCCAGTTGAATATTTTTTTTTCTTGTCTATTGACCATTCTTTTGCATTTACTAAAATAACCAGTCATTTTGTTTTCACAAAGATGAATTACTAGTTAATTTGTGCCTGTCCTCTACCCTGGAGAACATTGAAAAGGACTGGATTCTTCCCTTGGACCAAATCAAACACATTACTCACTGTCTAGCATCATGGTACTGGCTTCTCACCCTTTTCAGAATTTACTAATTTATTTATTAGGCAGACAGTGTGTCCCAGTGGCTTTGGTTATAAACCTTAAACTGCCTGTCTGTCACTTTTATCCCAGTCACTGACCCACTTTCTAGCTTTACAAAATGTACCTGTTTAAGTATTACAGACACATTAAAGTGCCCAGAGATTATTGTGAGCACTGAATAACACTGGGTAATAATAACAAGAAAATAAGACATTGTCAGACAAAACAAGGACCAGAACCATGAGATCAAAGCTAATTACATCATCAGCAAGATGACTGAGGTTACCTCACCTTCAAAACGTTGTGGCATAAATACGGAAAATCAAGACATGAATGAAAATCACCTTTTAAAATTCAAAGCAAAACATGAAAATAAAAGCAGAAATGGATTCCACATTTTTAAAAACATATGACAGGTTGTCTACTATTAAAGTAAGCATTTGTAGTAAGCCCTGAACTTGTACATTAGAGCAATCTGGACGAGAACAGGCCATTGAGTCCAACAAAGCTCGCCAGTCCTATCCACATAATTCTTCCAAGTCGAGTTCCTAAAGTCCTACTGTCTGCCACACTACTTTGTCGCTTATTCCAAGTGTCTGTGGTTCTTTGTGTAAAGAAAATCTTCCTAATGTTTGAGCAAAATTTACCCTTAACAAGTTTTCAACTGTGTCCCCGTGTTCTTGATGAGCTCATTTTAATATACCAGTCTCAATCCACTAGACTAATCTCTGTAATAATTTTAAACACTTCAGTCATGTCTCCTCTTAATCTTCTTTTGTTTAAACTGTATAGACTCAGCTGATTTAATCTTTCCTCATAATTCACCCTAGTACTGCTATGTCCTTTTTGTAGCCTGGAGACCAAAACTGCACGCAGTACTCCAGATGAGGCCTCACCAGTGCGTTATAAAGCTTGAGAAGAACCTCCTGTGACTTGTATTCCTCAGATCAAGGCGCTATATAACCTGACATTCTGTTAGCCTTTCTAATGGCTTCTGAATGCTGTCTAGAAGATGATAATGTTGAGTCCATTATGACTCCTAAATCCTTCTCATAAGGTGTACTTTCAAATTCCAGATCTCCTATTGTGTATTCAAACTTAACATTTTTACATCCTGTGTGTAATATTTACTTAAATTAAATTTCATCTGCCACAAATCTGCCCAAGCCTGTATGCTGTCCAATTCCCTCTGTAATGATTTGATGAATTCTAGATTATCTGCCAGTCCACCTATCTTGGTGTCATTTTCAGCTTTTTACTTATATTCCTATCTAAATCAGTTATATATATATATTAAAAATAGCAGTGGCCCTAGCACTAACCCCTGTGGAGCACCACTCTCAACATCAGCCAGTTCTGACGAGGTTCCTCACAGCATCACTCTCTGCTTCCTGTGTCTGAGCCAATTCTGCACCCACCCATATACAACATATAGGAAGATTGTTTTCATACACTGTTACTTTAACACAGGTAATTTTGCTTCTAGATGCTGATTTATGCCCAATCGTGTAGGAATGGGGCCTGTCTCCCCATAATCCTGAACAGAGTAATTAGATTAAAAAATGGAGGATTGGACTCTAGATATGTTTAGGTAAAGTGCTTTTGGATGTTGTTCACTATGGCATTGTGATAATATAAAATAAGTCTTCTATTACTTTCCTCGCGTTCTTAGCTCAATTGTTTCCATATTTCTCCAACTGGAGCACTATATGAGAATACTTGCAATCTTCTAACATAACACAACTGTTTCGAAGCGCCTGCTAATGCTCAAATTAAAACTGGAGACCGCTCTTGTCCCTACTGCATTCAGTTTCCTGGAGCACACATAAGGCCTTAATTTCATTTGCTTCCACACTTTTTCCCCTTCTGATGTCCTCTCCTGCCGACTTTTTGGTACTGCCTATATCTACTCTTTGGTCCACTCAGCCTTTTGCTGGAAAACCTTTTGCACTTTTGCTTATTAATGCATTGTGAAAGGCACTATAAAAATTAAGCTGCTTTGAGCTGCTAAGTAATTGATGAATCAGGGAGCCAATCTCTAGGAAACAGGGTTTCTTTGCTGTTCCCAGTCTATCTTTATGACACTGACAAAGCAGCTAGTGGCCGCTTCAACCTTTGCTGCCCAGCTGCAGGAACAATGGCGTTTTCCCCCTGTGTAATCAAATCTCCATCTCCCGGAGCATGAAGAGTTAGAGTGAGGCAGCGTGGTTTAAACACTTAATCCATAATTCATTCTCTGTTTGTTTGGACTGAGTGGCCTCCGCAGCTAATGCTCCATTTAACAGCTAGACAAAAGTGAATTTCATTTCCATACATAATGAGTGGCCTGCCGAATGCTTGTGGGAGAATTTTAATTAAATGTCTGGAAGCAATGAGACTTTGAGGAAGCCTGACTTCAGATAGTTCCCTTGATACCCTTAGCAGGGGTCCCTCTTTTTGTTGTCATCTTTGTTGAAGAAAACCAACCACAGATGAGATAGGAGCTTGGAAAACATAAAAAAAAGGTTTTGGTGGAAGACCTTTAGTCCATAAATTCAGTTTGCAAGCTTTCTTTCTTTCTAGTGCCTTACCATACTAAATCCAAAAGTACTGTAGTGCCCATATTTCTAGCATTGGAACTCCTGGTTTTCACTGTCAAGATGTTTCTCTCTTTATAAAGTAGCATCTTTGTATAATATAACATGGCATCTTCCTTTGACTGCAGTTCAAAACATATAAGTGTTAGTTATTGCAGATTAAGCATAATATAACCAGGTGGTGGGTGATCTTCTATGGGCCACAGAAAGAAGAAGAGTCAGCAGGGTCTGCATTAAAGGATAACAAAGCCCAGGCCTCCAGCCTCCCTGGTCCATGCTGTACACTTTGCCTTTGTGTGGCTTATTATTTTTTGGTTTATTACAGTCATTGTGAATAGCTCGGTTTAACCTGGACTATAAAGTCCACACCATGAGTGGACCTCTCTGAGCCATCATTTTCGTTAATTTCAATTTGCAGAAGCATTAATCGCTTTTATGTCCTTCCTAAAATGAATTTGTCTTGGAAAAGTGTTCTGAGTCCCTTGGCAGCTTTGAGTTAGTCCTTATTGGACAGCACGCTAGAAAGACCACTGGGAACAAACCACAGGTCACTTTTACAGGCACCAAAAGCTCCGACACATCGTTTGCTTCTCATTAAGCTTCGGCATTTAGAAATACGTGCAGATGGTGCTCTGCAAGCATCAGGTGGCCTTGGCCATTCAGAGTGAAGCCTGACGCTATGTAGTAGGTGGTGGGAGAATTCACTTCCAGCCTCAGCATAACGCTGAGTGGCTTCACCCGACAGTCCCAGTGGACAGTGTGACCATCTGATAATGCTTTTCCCAGCACATTTTAATATTGCCTTTTACTACCACAGTGGATTTCAGCCCACCTCTGACGCTGCCATAACAGGGGCACCCAAAGGCCCAGCTCACGTTGAACTGTATGTAATGTGAGATTATTGATACCAGCGCTGTCTGAGATCCTCTACATCTACCAAGCAAATCTAACCTGGTGCCTGGGTTTGATTGACCAACTTGAGATAGCTGGCCTCACTGCCGTTTGGGGGATGTGGGGGGGACGGAGACTTACTGGGGATTAAATACTTTTCTTGGTGCCTTCTCGTCTGTGTAGAGCATCCCAGGAGATACCCAGGATTTGTTAATGAAATGCTACAGTACACATCCTGCAGGCTGCTGAGGTGGGTCGTGCTGGCTAGACTTGTGCTGCCCTGCTGATAGAATAAGGCACTTTACGTATATAATATATACTATACTATAATAAATTCACAATTTATTAAAGAGCTTAAGGTTTATATTAGAGTTACTGTACATGTAACATCAATTTTTGGACAGAAATGTAAAAGCAAGCAGCTGCTTCAGTACCGCAGAGGAGGAGACAAAAAGAGATAAGTGAAGCTATTCTGTCACTCGATAGATTTTATATCAAAATTAGACGCTTCAATGAAGGCCCTTATCTTATGAGGGGCATAAGCATATCAGCACTATAATTCATCTGATACATCCTGTCCCGAGCTGAACAACAGGAGCATCAGTTTACTGAGATGAGAACTAGGGGGCTGACCAGTGCAGCCGCTTAGAAGAGGGGGAAGGGTCTCTGGGTGGGCTGTAGTCATGGGTAAGGCAGAGAGCTTGTTGTGCAGTTACAGCTCTACAGAAATACAAATATAGTTAAACTATTTTGTATTGCATATCTTTAGTAACTTACCCTTCTTCTCAAATAATATGTTGTGCATGGACCAGAATACAACTTAGAAATTGGCAATTCTGACTTTTAAAGCAAATTAAATTTGTTCACCAGGATAGATTTACCTGATCTATGCAGAATAATTTTTCAAATGAGACCCTCCACCTGCAAAATGGACGGGGCGTGTGTGAAACTCCGCGCCTGCGTAGCACTCACGGGACGGAAGGACAATCCCGACCGCTTTTATATAGAAGGATAGTGAATTTATCTGAAGAGAAAAAAAAGAGCAGATATGAATAACTTTGGCAGAGATATCTTTCAAACATGTCGGAAAGGCAAAAATAAACAAATCAAAACTGTCGTGGAACCAATAAGATTGCTACACTATGTACATAGCTTCTGAGTTAGGGTGAAGGAAGGAAGCCTTGTGATGTGGACACACCAGAACTGACATATCAGACGGGTTATGCAGGTGCAGGCTAAGGTCACAGAGATTCCAGTACTGACCACCTGAGTGAGATTAAGGACAGTGCATCAAAACACCACCATTCACAGCATGCATTAAGTGGTAACACATTAGTTTAGGTAATGCAAAAATGCATCTATTACTCATTTACTACGATGTGGCAAAACCTTAAAAACTTCTTTGGGTCTTCGTGACACTAACAGAGCATTAGTAAAGTGTTTATTCATCTCTGCAAGGTGACCAACTAAAAAAACTTCACTTTAGACTGGTCTGAGGTGGTTTAGCACAGATATTGATATTACATATTTAGTATAAGATCCTACATATTAACAAGTAAGTTTACCACCATGTCAGATTACCACACTGCATAGATATTAATAACCTATCTACTGATACTCAATGGAATGCCTTCAAAAAACTACCAATGAAATCTGTGAGGCTTTTGCTATATTTTTAAACACAAAATTAATGATATTAAAAATAATATAGTACATACCCCCAAAACTAATCCTATTAAATCCCGGTATTCCATTTTAAGCTAATTAAATTCATTCACCCGGATAGATTTACCCTATCTATGCAGAATGATTTCTCCACTGAGACCCTCCACCTGAGTCCTTGACCCAATACCAACAAGTTTTTTCAAAGAAGTATTCGATGTTCTAATTGATAGTGTGCTTGACACAGTAGACTCATCATTAGATTACGGAGGTCTTCCCAGACTGTCTTAAGAATGCTGTTATTAAAGCCCTGCTCAAGAAAAATAATCTCGACTCCTCTGTTTTTGACAATTTTAGACCTATTTCTAACCTGCCTTTCTTAAGTAAACTTTGGAAAAGGCAGTCAATATGCAGCTAAACAATCACTTGAATTAACATGCTATTCTTGACAAGTTTCAGTCCAGTTTTAGCACAAATCACAGTACAGAAACTGCATTGGCTAAAGTAGTAAATGACTTGCAGGTTAATGTGGACTGAGGCCGTTTATCTGTTCTCATCCTCTTAGATGTAAGTGCAGCATTTGATACCATTGATCACAATATTCTTATATAACACCTTAGTCAGTGAGTGGACCTCTCTGGCAGTGTCTTAAATTGGTTAGAGTCTTACTTAACAGGTAAAAAATCTTTGTTAGTCGTGGTAAATTATACTTCAAAGACACAGGATATTCTATATGGTGTTCTACAAGGTTCTATCCAGGGTCCGCTGCTCTTTTTCATCTCCATGCTCCCATCATGTCAGATTATCTCAAGGCATGATGTGAGCTACCACAGCTATGCTGATGACACACCACTGTATTTATCAATAGCGCCTGATGACCCCGACTCTCTTGATTCACTGACACAATGTCTTACTTGTGTTTCTAAATGGATGAGTAGTAATTTTCTCAAACTAAATAAGGAGAAATCAGAAATCTTAGTGATTGGCAAAAATGGACACAGAGATGGTATTATAAATAAAATTGATCCATTAGGCTTACAAATCAAGACAGAGGTAAAGAATTTAGGGGTATTTTTAACTCTGACCTAAATTTTAAATCACATATTAATCAGATTACCAGGACAGCATTTTTTCACTTAAGGAATATAGCAAAAGTTAGGTCCCCTATAACTTTGCAAGTTTCTGAAAAATTAGTTCACGCTTTTGTTTTCGATCAGTTAGATTACTATAACGCACTCCTCTCAGGACTACCCAAGAAAGACATCAAACGACTGCAACTAGTGCAGAATGCAGCTGCTAGAATTCTAACTAGGAAAAGAAAATCTGAGCACATCTCACCAATTCTGATGTCACTACATTGGTTACCTGACTTTAAAATACTGCTTATGGTTTACAAAGCCTTAAATAATCTCTCACCATCATATATTTCAGAATGCCTTTCACCTTACACTCCAAATTATAACCTTAGATCTTCAAATGAGTGTCTGCTTAGAATTCCAAGAGCTAAACTTAAAAGAAGTGGTGAGGCGGCCTTTTGCTGTTATGCACCTAAAATCTGGAATAGTTTACAGATAGAAATTCACCAGGCTAATACGATAGAGCACCTTAAAAAAACTGCTAAAAAGTCATTACTGTAACATGGCTTTCTCATAACTTCATTTTATTGTAACCCTGATATTCTGCATATGGATTGAATTATCATTTCTATCTTATCTCTACAATCCATACTAACCCCTACTTTCTCTGCTGTTCTTGTTCTGATTTTCTGTGTTGCTGATCTGTGCCACCACCACCCGATCAAAGCACTGTGATGTCCCTACATTGATGGATTCAGGCCAGAGGTCCACATCATCATCAAGTTCTTCCATGAGAAGCCCAAAAGACATAAGGACTGATTGAGGTCATTTATGTTAGGTAGAATGCCAAGTGGGGACTGGGTGGTCTTGTGGCCTCAGAACCCCTGCAGATTTTGTTTTTTATCTGTCCTCCCAGCCATCAAACCTTACTTTGTTCTTTGTTGTTTAGTATTGCCTAATCTTATTTTTATATTTTTATGTTTTATAAACTTTTCCTTCTTCATTTTGTAAAGCACTTTGAGCTACAACATTTGTATTAAGATGTGCTATATAAGTAAATGTTGTTATTGTTGTTGTTGTTTTAGTTATAGTTCATATCCACACATGTGTGGAGTTTGCACGTTCCCACCAAGTTTGTGTTGGTTTACCTCACATGTCTCAGAGACATGCAGGTTAGGCTTTCTGGGAAGTCCAAATTGGTCTGAGATGTGTGATTGTACCCTTTGTCTGACTGGAATCCCATCCAGGGTTGATACCTTCATTGTAGGCAATGTTACAAAAACACGGTGCAGATTTCTGAAAATATAAATTAATAAAGCACGTCAGAAAATCTTTTCCTCTTTACTACTCTCAAAGTTTTACCCTGCTTGATTATATGGAATATTGCACATTTTCAATAAATTCAATAAAAGATATAAAAAAGAGTGAATGAATGGATGGATGGATATATGAAAGGAAGGGTGGAGGTATATGTGTTGTGGAGCTTGGCCTGGACACAGACAGGCGGACACCGATACTTCACCCAACACACGTTTATTATACATAATTCTCTTCTCTCATAATTCTCCCAGGTGTGGCGGAAGTGCCGGCTGTGCACCCAGAAGCACTCCAGGTGTCCCTGGTCTTCTTTCCCCCAGCACTTCCAGGTGTGGCAGAAGTGCAGAGGGCCAGGGCTCTTCAGGCATCGGGGCGCCCCCTGGCGGTGACCACGGGCCCCTATAGGGTTGAGCTTCTAAGCTCTGTTCCCGTGGTCCCCAAAGCCACCAGGGCGGTCACCCCCTCATGGTCTGGAGGAGGCGTAAGGCCTCCTCTGGTCCTTCCAGGCATCCCAGCTGGGTGCCACCCCCAGCTGCTTGCCACAGTGTGCATATTTTATTATCAGAATCAATTCTAACAGCCTTAGATAAAAGAAGGTAAAAAAAGATCCATATTGCTAAAAATGCATACATGCTGCAGACTTGTAACATGTCCTTAGCATCCTTGAAAAACTCCTTAACAGAACAAAACAAAAAATCATTTACCTATTGTGAGAAAATAACTGATTGGAGACACAGAAAAAGAACTGGGGAAGCTTCCCTGTTTAATGTCTGGTGAACAAAGTTGTCAAAAAATATGAAAAACATTTGACTAAAAAACACAGAAACTATCGGGTCTATTTAAATAATGGTGGCAGGAGAGAAGTTGAGGGCAGAATAGGATTGACGTCTTCATGAGTGGTTGGACGTGACGTCATCAAGGATGGGCGGGAAGTAACATCATCACGGCTGGCCAAAAGTGATGTCATCATGGTTGGCCAGAACGTGGCGTCATCAAGGATGGATCGGTAGTGAAGTCATCAAGGTTTGCCGGGAGTGATGTCATCAATGGGGAGTCAGAAGAGGTGTTTTTAGGAGGAGCCAGATGAGATGGCAACCACTGAGAATGGGTTGGAAAAGAAGAATTAATTCTCTGTTGATCTGTTAAAAGGGGGAGAAGGGCATTAGTGCTCCATTCCAATCCCCTATCTTTTATTCTTTCATGCTGATTTTGACCCTTTGGCAGCCCCCTAAGCGCATTTATGTGACACTATCTATCTATCTATCTATCTATCTATCTATCTATCTATCTATCTATCTATCTATCTATCTATCTATCTAATATAGTGCCTTTCATTATCTATCTATCTATCTATCTATCTATCTATCTATCTATCTATCTATCTATCTATCTATCTATCTCATATAGTGCCTTTCATTATCTATCTATCTCATATAGTGCCTTTCATTATCTATCTATCTATCTATCTATCTATCTATCTATCTATCTATCTATCTCATATAGTGCCTTTCATTATCTATCTATCTATCTATCTATCTCATATAGTGCCTTTCATTATCTATCTATCTTTGGCATACGTATATCACCTTTTTAATTTACAAATTTATCTGACAACTAGTTAGAGACACCCACAGTAAACTGTTTTCTATTTCCTATAATGGGTTTTATAAATAACTGTCTATATTACAGCTAATTATAGATGTTTATATGAAATAATTTACAACTTCATATAGCACTTTTTACAATTATCTATCTGAAACCTAGTTAAAGATATCCACAGAAAACTGCACTCAGTATATTTCATTTAGTGCCTTAGACAATTAAATATTAATATTTCCGAAAGCTCGTTACACATATTCATGGTTATCTGTCTACAATAGCTGACCAATTCAGACACCATTTATTTTTACAGTAAATATGTATTATAGAAATGAGGAAAAAGCAGATTCTCCAGAGAAAGGCCTGCACAAACATGGAAAGAATGCCCAACTTCAAACATTTGCTGACTAGGCTGGAGATTTAACACAAATTCCTGGAGCTGTTAATGGCTGCACTATAATCTCATCACCACTCCTGAGCTCAGTGATAAAAACTCTTCTTACCTCTCCCACCTTGACTCTTTAAACATTGTAAGAAGGGTCTTCATTTACACAGTAAGATGCAGTACATTATACTGTTTATTTACTGTTTTTTTCTGATAAATGGTTTGTCATATATTCCTTGTATATTTCACTCATGATGACGAGGTGCTTTATTTAGGCAGTAACCTGTGCTGCACATCTACAGTATTGGAGGCGACCCTCATCATAAATCAGCCCTCGAGTTCACCCAAGCTGCCACACGTGCAAAGGCTGATCCTGATCTGTTTGCGAAGAGGATGGCCTGACTGTGACCCCAGTGGTCCAAGTGGTAGAATTTGGTGAAGTCTTTGATACATTTGATACAGTTTAAGTGTGGAATGAAGCGCTAACCCTGTTTACATTAGAAGTGGATTAGTGTGAGGCTGAGGGGCAGGTCATCTTCTGGCACCATCACATGCGGGCTTCCATTGTGTTCTTTGTTCAAAGTTGCCTTGGTGATCAAAACTACAACACGAAGAAGCAGTCAGAGATCGGAAGAGAGGGTGACAGGACTGCTGCTGCTGCCTGCCACTCTTTTTCCTGATATCTAATACTAGTGATTCAAAACCTGCATTCTGTACTTTAAAACAGTTTGAAATTTACAAGTGTTTTTAGGACTTGTCACATAAATTAAGTTAATCCTACATAATTCTATTAAAATATATTACTACTGATATGTGCAGCAGGTGCAAGACTATAGCAGAAAGTCAAATGTTAAAAGGCAGTTGTAGTACAATATGTCACTCTTCTAAAGCAATGCAACCTTTATGACTTGAGCGTACATTTAGCATTCGTTTGCTCAAAGGTTGATGCGCTTGCTGCTTCCTGAGCAACTCTTCTTTTCTTCACCCTAGTAGCCCGCTTCTTCTCTTCTTTCGTTGACATCTTTTCGCGTTAAAACTGATTAAATCAGTGTTTGTGTTGCAATTACTTAGGACGTTTTCCCTAATTTTTCACTTAAGCTGGCACTTAAGTCTTCAGTCTGCCTCAAGAATGATTTAAGATATGAAGAGGTAAGGGAAGTGATGGCGAAGATGGTAGGGATGAGAACGGTGCCCGTATGCATGCGGTGCATGACTGCCCTGCTGGCAGCTGCCGAGAGTTGATTCTGCAATAAAATAAAATAAAAAGAGGAATAACGTTGGAGGTCAATCATCACCCCGAAAGCGGATAGTAGATGTCATGTAGTATACGTGTACCAAATTTCAGGTCAATTGGTTAGACGGTTTGCGAGCTACAGGTGATTTGAAATCCTGGACAGACAAAGAAACAGCCACAGTAGTGTATTATATAAGAAGATATTGAGAAAATGAAAAAAAAAATTAAAAATCATCAAAATAACTGAAAACACTAAATCAGACTGTTATTTTACATATAAATATCATGAACTTATACTGGTCATTATTAAAAAGTAACATTAGGTCTTAAAAACTGTTCAAGTAAGGAAACTGCACAAAAGTCATAACACATTTGTAGATGCAATTAAACTGAAGAAAATAAATGATTAAGAATCTGTCAATCTGAAAGATGGCTAACAAATCTCATTTGTGTACAGGAAGCACATTGGCACCACTCACATTCTGGCGTTTTGAAATCACATGAAGAGATCCAAGAGCTGATAGTTCAGGTCACTGAACTGACCTGGAAAATGGAGAGAAATTGTCAGAGCATTAGCAAGGACAGGAAGAGCACAAAACAAACAGCCTGGAAAACAAAGGAAGAATCGTGAGCTTGCCTGAGCCTAATGCTAGTCAAGTCGCTCTCCATCCTTGACCCCTCAGGCAAACCAGGTGAAGAGGAACAACCTCGTTGCAAGGTGGGCAGACACTTGATATTACTGTAGACGTGATTTGAGTTTATCTCAAACGTTTAGAAGAGAAAACACAGAAGACTGCATACGGGCAGAACTGTACTGAAAAAGTGCAAAAACAAACTCAACAAACACCTTCCACAGTGATTGCTATCACAACACCAAACAAAGAGCAACACAATATAAATCCGAAATTAATATAACAAGATAGACTGAAAGTAGCATACCCTCCGCACATCTTCTCAACCCATGTCGTGATCAGAGGGACTGGTGCCTATTTTGGCAGCACTTGGTGCTTTACAGGGCTGCTATCCATTGTCATCATCAACTGAGCGAACCTCCACATCTTTAGAGACAGACACGTGGAGCACAGGCAGTCTTCACATGGACAACAATGAGGCTTAGGACTTGAACCCATGGCACAAGATTTTCAAGGCAGTGAGACTACACCATGATGATGCCTAAGAAAGATTATAGCAAGAAAAAAATGAATATTTTCATGATAAACAGAATGGAATACTGAGCCATTAGGAAGAGCAAGTGAATTTCCTCACAATCAGATTAGACAGCAGAAGTGTAATCTGAACGTGCAGTAAGAAGTGATGACAGTAATAACTGAACACTCTGGACACTCATCTTATCAAACCTGCTTAATCCGGTTCAGATTTCGCTTTAAAATAGCTAATCATAAAGAGGAGAAGAGGTCTGAACTGACACAATGTTATTAGCACTTCTGCCATGCTGCACCATTGTTTTGGCCCAGTCATTGTCCATTTGGAGCTTTCACATGCCCACTGTCGGAATTTCTAGCTGGAACATCACCTTACGTTGGATTTCCAACTGGGAAACTTGGGGCTGGTCTGTCAAATCCGCATTTGTCTGACTTCAGATCATGATGTCAATCCAAAATGGCAACATAATTTTGTACTGTTTATTTATATTACATCATTCCTCAACGCAGTACTGTCCAACTTCCATCTGTGGACATGTTGCTACGATATTTGGATATGCAAAATACTATGTAATGTGTTGCTATCAACTGCTTTTTATTCTGACAGAGCCAGCACAACAAAGGTCTTCCTGGACGTGTCCATAACGGTTTTCTGAATGTTTCACTGCAACACGGTCAACTTTGGTGTGACGTCATTCCCAGCTCCAACATCCATCTTCCAGGGTAAATGGAATGCAGCATAATTCACAGTTCGAACTAAATTTAACAGAGCACTCGCTCATTGAACCCTTGTTTACACTGCTGCAGACCCTTTATTTAACACCGGGGCACAGACCGTAAGTCAACTGATTTAAAGGAAACTCAAACACAACAGTTAAATTGCTTCAGGACCCTCAATGAGTCAGGGCTGGGGACTGAACTAGCAGTCTACTCGTTTCAAGACTAGCTCCCTAGACAGTAAGCCATACAGACAGCTGAAAAGAGAAAAGACAAGAGCGCTCATACTAGGTTGGATAATATCACTCTCAATTATTACCTGGGGAGATCATATTACTTTTTGTACTGCCACTTATGGAGTGTTTTCCCTTCCATATGTAAGTTTTATCAATTTTTAATGCAGAATTTCACTCTGCAAGCATCATCACAATAAAATACAATTACACAAATTAGAAAGGGACACAGCTATGGTAACGTATAAAAAATTATTAAAAGTGGCAGTGCACAATAAATAATCTGGGTAGAGCTTTAAATAAAATTATGAAACTAGGAACTGAGTGATGATGACATGTTTACACTAGCACACCGAAAATTCCCATTTCTTGTATATTCAGTTTAAATAAAGATGATAATGTATCACTTCTTAAACAAAAAAGGTTACTAACATATTATAAGGATAAAAAGTGAATTTTGGAATATTTCTGCAAAGGTTGCACAGGCAGATCAAGTGAGACATGTAGTGCCGCACAATTAGTTACTGGTAGGGACTGAACAGGCAGCCTTGTGAAAAACAGTGCCATGGCTGCGCCACTAGGGGGCCACACGGCCCTTTACACAAATGGCTGCCCTTCTCAAGGACCTCATGTAGTTTCAGACTGACCATGGCCTTAACGTTCTGCTTTTTGTTATTTGCCTATTTGGAAATAGTACAAAATATAAAAGAACACTAACATGAAGATGTCATATAAAAGCGTAGCTATGTGTCAGACTCATTTTGTAGTTTTATTTAGTTAAGGAAAGAATATGTAGTACTTTTGTTAGCACCAAACAATGCTGCTAGTAGTGACAATTGTAACCTCATGTTCATACATTTCCTTTTAGAACATTAACATCCATTCTTTAACCTACATAGTTCAACGACATTCGATTATGGTAGCACTGCCGCCTCTCAGGTCCAGAAGACTGTTGTTTAAAACCTGTACCCAGTTGCTGTCTGTATTTATTAGTCTATGTGTTTCCCCATTCATGTGTAGGTTTTCCTCTGACATCCTGAAAGGGCTGTTGTTGGATCTAAATAATTGTTTTTTTCTGGAACCTTCATGTGGATTTTTCTTTAGGGAAACAAAAATAGTTCCCCTATGGCATTGCTCTGAAGAACCACTCTGGCACCTTTTATGATTGCAGGCCTGGTGAATTCAGCAACAACCTCTGCCCTTTTCTTTCCATTCCGCGGTAGTACATCAAACATGAGGTATCAGACAGACGAGCCTCTCTTCTGTTTGTCAAGTCCAGAAAGCCAAAGTTCCTCATTCCTCCTAACTGTATCATTCTTGAGCGCTCATTGGTGGTCAGAACTCACACACACACTCACGTCTAATCCTACGATTTAAGACACAACGGGACGTATGGTAGACTGGTGGCGGTGTTGCCAGGTCTGTGGTTTTCTCGCCCAGATAGGCTGTTTTTGAGCATCAGCCATGGGGAAAAAAAGTGCTTTCACTGGTTGCATTTTTGGGGTACTTTTTTTAAAAACAACGTGGTATTTTGGGCTATTTTTCAACACCACTCCAATTGACTTTTTACCTTATTTCATCAATCTGGCATCCTTTTCCTTGCTATTTGCACTTGTATTATATTCTTTAGCGTTGTAAACCTCTCTCCCCCCATTGTATGATGGTATATACCCATTCTATCACTCTGAAATATCTCAAAGAGGATTCCCACACCCCGAATTCGGGCTCTGGTATGTACATAACCCTTGCACAGACACCGACCTGCTTTCCGATGTGTTAATTTGCCTAAATCAGGCATTGGACTATTTTTTTTTGTCAAATTTCTGCTCTTTTTCAGCACTCTTTGGTCTATAAAGTTTTTTTTAGGAACCCGTCATTCCTGACGTGTTGGATTAAATCGCTGGAAAGCACACCGCGACTTTCTCTGACTCACTAAGACTGTGTGAATGAAGTCTGCGAACTCGCAGGAAAAGTCGTGGAATGTGGCACAAAGCCTTAAGGTGTACCGGTGAAGCCAAACTTTCCGGGTGTACGGGACTGTGACACGGCGAGTGTATCTAACTGACTCACTTTAATACAACTCCGGAACCCGTTAACCTCAAATTGTCAACACGGAAATGTTTAATAAATGAATTAATTAATGAGTTCCTGTATTCCAGATAAAATAAAATAAAATCATCCCGTGGGACTTTGCAGGACACTCCCCACCCATTACAAAGCCGTTCCCAATCACTTCTTTAATTTAAAGTATCCAGTAAGCCCAACGCGCAAATCTTTGACACGCACGACAAACCCTAAAGTGGCCGGGCGCTGAGAGATGGCAGCGAAAAACATTCACTTTTACAACAGGGCTATAGGTGGGGGCAATTGCACCTTTTCGGTGGATCTGACGTGCACACACGCCTGCTTGGACAGCCATCGCTCTCACGTTGCCTTTTTTTCTGCTCTCCCCTCCTTGTTTTCAGGCTCACAGTGGCCAGCCTTCCAGTGCAGTGTTTCTGATTACCGGGTATCAATCTTCTCCAAGGCATTAGGTAAATGGACTGCCACATTACAGTAATGGAGTAAGTCTATGAAAAACAGAAAGCTGATCGCTCTAAACTGATTTGATGTCTACCTCGTGGCTGTATTTCCTGTTAATGGCTTCCTAAATTTTGTAAGAAGGCTCTCCACCTGGTAGGATTACAGCTGCTCTTAATTACACAGCTGATAGAGCCCCTCCGAGTCTCTCCGTCACTCCGCGTTTGTAAGCCGCCGCCGTCTCGCGGTCCCACGTGGCTCACTTCCCTAAGAACTTTCTCCTCTTTAACGCTGGACCTTTTTTCTCATTACGAATTACTGAGAACATTTATGTGTGCGAAGTGAAAACCGTTAAGTTTACACCCGAGACTTGCGCTGTCTGCACGTTTTGGCTGCCGTTATTTTATTTTTTTAGAAGACAGGATGAGCGGTTTCAGACTTCGCTTGAACTCCTTGTCTAATTACACGACTTACTGACCTCTGTCTGCACTCTGCATGTGATTTTAAGATGACCCTACTCTGTTTTTCTAAGAAAAGTCGTCAACCTGAATTACTTTTGGTATTTTAGTTACGCGAACTGCATCGCGTCTTTTTGACCTGCTTGTCGGGAGCTTTTTGTTTTTTAATTTAAACACCTCTTTAAAAGGCTCGCGGATTCCGATGAATAGTCGGAGCTCTGTGACTTGCTTTTCACTCATACCTGATTTTGAAAATCCATTTAGAAGAATCGCCAATTAATGTAACACACGTGTCTTTGGGAGCAAATCCCCGTCCCCCCTAAAAATAAATCGGGAGAAAATCGCACATTTACAATATGTACAAACTGGAGACATCGTCCAGATCTGAGACACTGAGGTAAAGAAGCAGCAGTGCTGACCACTGCCACTGCCCGCTCTGCCATCAAGCAAATGGCAATGTAAGTAAAATAAAAAGGATGTATGTTTATATGTGCAGCTTGTTTATATTTGAGTTAAGTTGCTTTCAAGATAACTTGGAGGAACAGACTGCACTCTCTAGGCCTCTCAAATTTAAGGACTTGGGTGCAATTTCTGGTCTGGTCACTCACTATGCTTTATATTTGGAGTTTCTTGATTTTTATGAAGGTTTCCTCACACATCCTGATGATGGCCTTATTTGGTTAAACTCTAAACTGAGTCATTGTGAATGAGGACCCCTATGATTAACTGGGCTCCCATTACAGGTTGGTTCTTGCCATATAACACAAATTAACGACTCACCAATGGGAGAAGCATTTTCAGAAAATGAATGAATGGGTGGAAGAATGGTTTCTCTTGCTAGTTTTAATGAAATCAATGTACAGGCAGGGCCGTCTTAACACATGGGCATGCTGAGTAGTTGCCCGGGGTGGGGGGCATGCCAATCTATGTATAGGGTGGTCCAGATGTAATTATGCAATTTTCTATAACTTATTAGGTTTATTAAATAGAAAATTACCCGTAAAAATCCCAGACCATCGAGAAGTGTGCGAACTGATGACATGAAGAATCGTCTTTGCGCCGAACTGGAATTGTCCCCGCATAAATCAAAGTCATCCAGACGATCTGGATCTGCACAATGAGATCTGGACCACCCTGTATGTTGTGACTTGCTGAGTGGTTGTGTAGGCAGGGACCCTGGTGCTCTGCTTTGCCCGGGGGCCTATAATGCTGTTAAGACGGCTCTGTGTACAGGTGTACCAATGTATGCAACTGAAAGTACAGTAATAATGCAGCTGTTGGGTTTAACATGGGGAAGCCAAGTGAACGCAGAGAGACGACCCCTTTTAGTGAGCAGTGTCATTCCATGGTGTGGTGTCAGCTGCATGCTAGTCACTTGAATACGCTGTTAGCTAGCTGACCAGGAAGCTAATCAAATAAGCTTGATGGACTGAATCGCTTCTTCTCATTTTTCAAGTGTCTTATGAGCCGTATGCCAGTCCAGATTTTTTTTTTCTGTCGACAGGAATCTAAAAGTTGTCTCAATCTGGAGGATTAACAGGTGTCACATTTGTGACACCCACCATGGGAGGACGTGCCTGTAGCATCCAATATGACCCCAGTGCAGCTGAATACGCTCGAAAAGTGGCCATCCTGTCTGGTGGTGTGCCAGCAAAGCCAACTATATGACTTCTAGCTGGAAGAGATGTCAAACTTGTCGACTACAGTTGCTGATCTCATAACATAGCTAGAAATCGCAGGGTATACCAAATTAGACAACTCCATGATGACCCCCTTTTCAGACAGTCAATAACGTGTTGCTTTGGTGCTATATGAACACTCTCCAGGAATTGCCAGTTCACCGCAATCTCTGCCACATACAACACAAGGCATTAGACACACTAGACAAGCTTCTCATCTGTTTGTGAGGTCAAAAACACCCACGTTCACTATTATAGGCATTGTACATCAGTGCTATTGTGGGTCTGCAGCTTAGGAAAAAAAGGACAGCTTTTAAAATAATCACTGCACTCGCGGCTTATAGAGGGGGCATGGTAGTGTGGCTGGACCAGTTCTCGGACGCGACGTGGTGTGGACGTTTCCTCACTTAAGTTGAAATTGATGCCGAGAGCTGCTAACCGCCGACCCTGTGCCACGTCCCCATTATAAAAAGGAGAAGCGCGAGTGTGGAGGGCGAGAAGAAAGATTGGAAAAGTGAACAGAGGTTAGAGGAGGAAGAAGAGAAAGCTGGAAGCCGAAAGCCGGTGCGTGACTGAGGGAGCGAGGGCAAGCTTGCTGAGAAGAGCAGGCAGCTGTGAGGAGAGCTCACCAAATAAAAAAAAAAAAAAAAAACATTGTAATTCCCCTCCATGCTAAATAAGTTTCAAAAATTGTTGGAATGAATTTTCTTATGTGCGCCCTATGATTTTATTTAGTCACATATAACCACGAAAGTTGTGGTTAAAGAAAAAAAAAAAATTTTTTGCTTTTTAGTGCATTTATAACTAATGTAAATAAAATCATTTTACTTAAAAAACTATTTTTTATATATTTTGGGTTTTTTTTCTTTCTTTTTATTTAGATTCTGTATTGAGATTTTGTTTGACTTGGATTGACTTTATTACAGGCAATTCCATTTTGCCTTTGTGCTCCACAGAGCATCATTGTGATTGGAATCCATTTTTGTGAAGAATAAATCTTTCATTTTATAAAAGTTAGGCGCTTGCCCTTATTACTAGTTGGGGGTTTGATGGCAATATCCCCCTCTAGTGGACACTACTGAAAGTGTTGGGAGTGACATGCCACCACCACCTAATCAAAGCACCGTGACGTCCCTACATTGATGGATTAAAGGCCAGAAGTCCATGTGACCGTCATCATCAAGTCCTTCCATGAGAACCCTGAATAACATGAGGGCTGATTGAGGTCATTTATTTTAGGTAGAATGCCTAGAGGGGTCTGGGTGGTCTCGTGGCCTTGGAACCCCTGCAGATTTTTTTTTTTTTTTTTCTCCAGCCGTCTGGAGTTTTTTTTTTTTGTTTTTTCTGTCCTACCTTACTTTTATTCTATGTTAATTAGTGTTCTCTAATTTTAATGATTTATTTTGTCTTTTTTCTCTTCCTTCATCATGTAAAGCACTTTGAACTACATTGTTTGTATGAAAATGTGTTATATAAATAAATGTTGTTGTTGGGAGTCTTTAGGGCTTGGGACTCCTCGCTCACAACATTGGCTGCCCCAACTGAGTAAGGGCCCGGTTTATATTTCACGCTCAGAATATGCACACATCATGGCTGCCACGCGCTCCCAGTATTCTGTTGATGTGTCTTTTGAGGACCTCGTCACAAATTAACATGATGAGCGTGTGAGTTGCAGTGCCAGAAAAAACATGGCAGGTGTGTGTTGAAGTTTTGGTGACATCAGCATCGTTGTTTGTTATCAACGTAACGGCAGGCTTGCTGCTCCAACAGGAATAATCGGTGTGCTTTGATGTTTGAACGGTTTGATGCAGTGAACCAAATCATCAAACTCTAATGCTGACATGTGAATGTATTTATGTTGCTTTTCTTCATCCATTTCTAACACAAGCAATACAAGGGTTACGTATTCTTTATCGTAACGACTGCTACGTTGAAAGGTCTCACATACCATCTTCTGTGTCGTTGTTGCCATCTATTTTTTTATTTTGCATCTTCACAGCAACATCAGAATGAAAAGAATTTTCATTTTTAACATCTTTGTCCCTCTGCTCACGACACAGCGAAACCGGATATTATTTTCTCACTGCGGTGATTTCTCGCACTGCCACCTAGTGGAATGCTCCAGGTTTACATAAAGGACACACACAAGTATAGATAGTACACTGCTTGCATATCACACGTGTCACGTAGCGTTAAGTATATCCCCGGCTTAAGATGATGAAAATTGAGTTTGTGGATTTGAAGATTGCTGGAATAGTGATGTAATGTAAAAAAGTGATGAAGTAATCCAGACAAAAACAAGTATCATCCCACTGGTACAGCTGCTCTCACTTCATGGAGTTTATTTCCCATAGACAACCAAACTGCTTGCTTTCTTGCATGTCGTTTTAACAATTTTGAAGACTGAATTTCCAAGAAAGCAGTAGGCAGCAACCCAGCCCATGGGGTAAAAACAAGACATCAGGGTGAAAGATGCTTGCCAGATATTTTGTGAATAGGGTCGACTAATGACTGTAGTCAAGAATAGCAAACAAACGTGAAGATGAAGTGAAATGAATGTATTGAATGTAATTGGGTAGTCAGCTTGAAAGTTGTAGCTTCCACCCACAGTGACGGATATATCTTTAAAAGATGGTGGAAGTATAGCACAGGGGTCTTATTAGAAAACCAAAAGCATTCCTTATTTGCAGTCACGGCTTCATAATTGGTTATTCAATGTTTTTGTATTATTGCCAATATTTTAACAAAGTACAAAGTTAGCAACTCCTAAGCTGTGCAGTATTACACAGAGGCTTCCACTTCTTCTTAAATCTGCTTTCATTATGAGGTCCTTTCATTCTGAAAGGTGTTTGGATGGAGCCTACCTCCGCAGCAGGAGCAAACTTGGGGTGGTGTGCCAGCCTACCAAAGACCACACTCACACTTAGCACTCATGGTCACGCACACAGGGCCAATCAATCAATCTAAATTTCAAGTGTCAGATATGTGAGAGGAAAGCTGATAAAATCTCCATTAGCTAGAGCTTCTTTAGATAGATAGATAGATGCAAAGAGCTGTGGGACTCGGGAACAAACTACCAAGATATGGAGCTGAAACAGAAACCGTGACAACGTTTAAGGAGTAACTGGATAAAATATTGTGACAGGTTAGCTGTTAGCTAAACAAACGAGCCTGACGGAGTGAATGGCCTCCTCTCATTTGTCAGATTTTCTATTTTCTAGATATGTGATCTCTTTAGGCTGATGACAGTTTGTCTGCTATAAGCCAAATTAAATGGCTAGTAAAGCAAATGTTGTTGTCTCGTGCATGCAATGTAGGCTTTTTTTTTCTTTTTTATGTTTAATTTGTTATTAAAATGTACAATGTGGTTTCAGGAGTGCTGTCCATCAGGTGGCGCTATTTTCTATAGCAAAATAAATGAGTGTGAGGATATCTTTTTTGGCTGTACGTTAGGGGAAGGCCTTTATTTGAAGGGGTTACTAAAATGATCCTCACATTTAGCTCCTCCATAATGACACCATTAGGGCCTAATCTGCATATGTTTAGTTACACAGTGAGCTTGTAGCATTGCTTACAATTCTTAATAATTAAAGGATTCCATTAAAAATTGATAAGAACAGCAGCGCCATTGCTGGATTCCCTCCATTACTTCATGAAGTCTGGAATTTTAACATACTGAAGGTCGGAATATGAAACCCAACAAGCTGAAGTAATAAACTAAACACACCCATAATATTTTTATTAAAATAAGCTTTGCATTTTTTTAGCATATGTTTGTATATGTAACAAGCCCTTTAGCTTTCCTCACACCCCTGTTCAGTAGTGCATAGATTTTTTCAACTTAATTATTTTTGATATTGTGTAGGTTTAAGTGTGCATCCACCGTATTTACTCGTGTACCGTGCGCCCTCTTGTAAGACGCGCACCCTAATTTTTACAAAGAAAATTGCAAAAATCGTTTTGCCCCGTGTACGACGTGTTGTGATTGTATAGGAAGCGTTTAGAGAGAGAGCGCGAGTGTGCGAGTGAGAGAAAGCGTGAGCGAGCGAGTGAGAGAGCGAGCCCAAGCAGAACAAGTAAACATTACAGAATTACATTTCCTCATGTATGACGTGCACCTGATTTTCTAATACTAATTTTCGGGAAAAAATGTGCGCGTGGTACACGCGTAAATACGGTATATATTCTCTTAAATGTTTCTGCTGTTATTTAAATGTCAGTCATTGTGAACACCTTGCCCCTGATGGAGGTGTGTGAGAGGGATATTCTGTCACATTACACGACTTCCCCACTAATTTTCAGTCGCAGGCTTCATTTACCTAATCTTAGCGAGTCGGAGGCAGTCATGGCGCACTTCTTTGAACAGCAGTCATGAAGTCTGACATACTCAGGAACTCCGTCCGACGAGTGCGTGACTACACCTGACAAAATAAAGCAGGCCTGGTGGGCTTGTTTGCATGTGACAGTTCGTGGCAGCTACGAGGAATGACAAACACAAGAGTTTGGGACCTGACAACAGAAGAGAGGCTCATCTGTCTGATGTAATGAGTTTTATGTAACACAACAGAAATAGGATAAAAAGGGCCAACATTGCAGCTGAACTCATCGGAACACAAATGTATATGCAGAGAACCAGCTCCATAAGGTAGCACATTATTGGCTGTCAGAAAAAAAGGCAAGTCCATCGTACTCTGAAAATGTGAAAGTGTTCTGCAAAGCCGTTAGGGCAGTCATCCAATTCGACATACAGTGGAAGCTCGAGATACGAACAGCTCTGTGTACGAGAAATTCAAGAAATGAGGAAAGTATGAGCGAAAAATTCGGATCTAAATACGAGCATTGGCTCATGTAACGAGCCACGAGCCAGGCTGTGGGCATGCGTGACGCGTTTCCCGATCCGCCTCGACTCGGGGATTCACCCAAGCTGACGCTGCCCGCCCGTCAGCTCACTCAGTGTTCCTTGTTCTCCCGTAGCGTGAGGATCTACGCGTTTGTGCGCTTGTGATTTCATTGTTTTTTTTGCATTTAACGTGAAAATAATTATTCCACGATGCCTCTCAAGAAGATTGTTGCCTCAGATAGTGCTGCAAAGAAAAAAAAGGAAGCCATGGCCATTGAAATTAAGAAAGAAATCATAGATAAACATGAGCGTGGTGTAAGAGTGACGGAATTATTTACCAGTGTTATTTATTAAACTACAGTATATATTATTTATCAGTGTTATTTGTTAGGAAAATTAATTTTTATGTTGATATCTTTGGAGGTGCGGAACGGATTAACTGGATTTCCATTATTTTCAATGGGGAAGTTTGTTCTAGATACGAGAAATTCGCTATACGAGCTCAGTGCTGGAACGAATTAAACTCGTATCTCGAGGTTCCACTGTACTAGTCAAATGGCATCTAGTTTTATAGTATGACATGCTCAGGCAACGAGATCAGCACCTACCGTCCTCAAGTTTGACATCCCCTCTGACTAGGAGTTGTGTAATCTGGCATCGGCTTTACTCCTTTTTCTCTTTTTATTTCCTGTTATCTTCTGATCATCTGGGCTGTTAGCCATTGGTGTTCCTCACACATGGCCTTGTACTGCCCATGTGTTTCATTGCTGCTTTCACTCCGATATTTCTTAGTGTTACCTCCCCTAACTTCTTGATTATCATGATTTACTTTATTGTTAATTTTAGGTGTATATTTTTTATCTGTGTGTTTTTTTTTTTTTTTTTTTTGGTCAACGTTCACTTCAGTAATGACAGTAGCCTTGCTACTCATCTAAGATGGGTTGAACTCTAAGTAATCAACGTAGACCTCATCATTAAGGTTTGCAGTGCACCATGTAATGCATATGTGTTTGTAATGTGCCATTTGGTATCAGATTTCTAAAAGCAGTGTTAAGGTTTTGTGATGCACCATCTGTTGGAATGACAGAGATATAAGAACCAGACAGACACACAGACACTTATCCTTTTAAGATGGATTTCCACAAATTTATCTGTAATTACGGTAATGTTGACTACTTTGTTTTTTGTAATAAAACAGCTATTACAAAATTCATTGATTCGCTTAATCACCAATTCTTACATTATTATGAACAGTGTGATGTACAACAAGTGGGAACCAAATGTGGATCTGGCATGCATGGTTTTTCTGTTGTGTGTGTCAACCATCCATACATTAAACATGATATGATTGTACTACTTTAGCTTTTAGTAACAAATAGTAAGAGAGCAATCAAGTCCGAGGGGAATCAACTGGAAGGGACCAAAACTTTAGTACAGGCCACATTCTCTGTTTTTCTTTTTCAGCCTGTTAAATTTAGTATATGGATTGAAATTAATGTTTAGAAATATGTCAATTTTAAGTTGGTATCTTAAGTTCTTTCCATGCAATTTGACCAGGACATTTTAACTTGTAACTGTAATGACATATGAAATTTTGTTGGTCTTGCCAATGGGGTCATCACCTGCATGTGGATTCATTCTTGAGTTTGTACTGTGAATTTCTGGCAATTTGTTATGAATCTTGCCTTAAATAAATCAAAAAATAATCCACTTCTGAATTGGGGGAGTTTATCATATATTTTGCCCCCAGTGCTGTCAGTACTAAACAATTATAGCAAATGAGCAACTCTTACTCCAAAGTCTTTAACTGTGATTGTTGTTTGCTTACTTGAGACCATCCACTCATCCATCCTGGTAGGTTTTGGGGTTAAGAGGCACCTGGTGAATCAACCAATCAATGAATGTAAAACACAACTGAATATATATCAGCCATGAAATACTTACCAGAACAAAAGATGGTTTTAGAGTGGCCATCACAGCCCCCAGACCAGACTTTCATTGAAAATGTTAAACGTGCTTTGTATGAGAGAAAATATTTCTAAGCTGTTGGAGCTCTGGAAGGAAGAGTGAAATGCAGGTAAGCATTAGCTTCCCTGACCTGACATACTTACAATAGCATTTTTTCCCAGTAAGTGTCATTTTTATGTCTTAGAATTATAGCGTGGCCAAGTGAATAGACAGTTGGAATAGAAAACAAAAAGGTGGCAGGTTCAAATAATAGATAGATAGACCCCTTCACTTTCTGAACACTTTACTGTGCTGTAGATTTCATTTTAAATGAATACATTTACAATTTTGCCAATTTGTTTACAATCAATAACACATAAGGACAAAATGAAAACATACCGATGGACAAGACTATCTCATTTATCCATTTAAAATTAAATCAAAAACACTAAAATCAATGCAGAAAATACAGTGATCTGAATACTTTCTGAATCTGCTGTAGGTACTGTAAGTAGATAGATAGATTGATGGATTAAAGGCCAGAAACCCACAAGACAGTCATCATTAAATTCTTCCATGAGAACCCTGAATACCATGAGGACTGATTGAGGTCATTTATGTTAGGGGGAATGCCTAGAGGGGGCTGGGTGGTCTTGTTTTTTTTGTTTTTTCTGTCCTCCCTTGCCATCGGACCGTACTTTTATTCTATGATAGTTTAGTATTGCCTAATTTTAATTCTTATTTATTTTGTCTTTTTTTCTCTTTCTCCATCATGTAAAGCACTTTGAGCTACATTATTTCTATGAAAATGTGCTATATAAATAAATGTTGTAGATAGATAGATAATGAAAGGCACTATATAATAGATATGAAAGGTACTTTATTAGATAGATAATGAAAGGCACTACATAATAGATATGAAAGGTACTTTATTAGATAGATTAATGAAAGGCACTATATAATAGATATGAAAGGTACTTTATTAGATAGATAATAGATATGAAAGGTACTTTATTAGATAGATAGATAATGAAAGGCACTATATAATAGATATGAAAGGTACTTTATTAGATAGATAATGAAAGGCACTATATAATAGATAGATAATGAAAGGCACTATATAATAGATATGAAAGGTACTTTATTAGATAGATAGATACTGTAGATTATGCTTCCTAGTAATGTCTACAACCTGAATATTTAGACAAATTATTATCTCCTAGTGGTTGTCTCTAACTAGTTACCTAGGTGAAAGATGTTTCCTGTTGATGTCTCATAAAGGATTTCACATGCCGTGTTCATCTGCTGTGGGACAGATGGGAAATACGAGTTTTCCAGTTAGAAATTTCACTTGAACACCCTTTAAAGTGGTAACTCCCTCTGGGGAATTTTTGAGAAAACAATGAATGCTACCCAAATTAGCAATGCCGTAACGTAATTTTGGCCTCTCGCATCATTCAATAATTAAAAAAAAAAAATAAATTAAGTAAAAATAACCAGGTCAGTCAGACTTGGGATTTTTTTGTGGTTTCACTGTGTTTGGACTGATACTATACATAAATGATCTGTTTAGTTTGCTTTTCATTTTTATATAAAAAGATAATCATTAGTTGCTTTAGAGTATAAAATTCTATTAATAACTACAAAGCTTTAAATGGCCTCGCACCAACTACATCAGTGACCTTCTCTAGCGCTCTGCTCCTATTCGCCTACTAAGGTCCTCTGATTCTGGTAATCTTGTTGTGCCTCACACTAACCTGCACTCTATGGGTGACAGCAGGGCCTTCGGCTCCATAGCACCCAGACTTCGGAATGACATCCCGAAATGAATGAGATCACCTGACTCCATTCATTCTTTTAAAAAACAACTTAAAACTCGTCTATTTAGGAAGGCTTTTAACTTAACTTAACATTCTGGCCTTTCTTTCAGTTTACCTCTCTGTCCAGGTGCTCAGAATAATTTGTGTGTCTGTTATATCACAAGTTAGGTTAGTTGTTAGGTTTTCTTCTAGTATTGAATTTAGTATTTTATTCTGGTTTATTGTCCTTTATTCTGTTTAATGGTTTGTTATCTGTTTTATTGTTCTATTCAGGAAAACATTTGTATCCAATGTTACATATACCCTGCTGTTTTTTCTAAGACTCTGTGAAGCGCCTTGATCATGGGAAAGGCGCTATATAAATAAAATGTATTATTATTATCACAACAACAGCAGTTGGATGATGAGATGTCACAAGATGACACAACAATTACCATGAAATCAGCAGATATGTCTGTCCTGTGAACACTGGCCGCTGTGGCACCTGATCACACTGTCTTAACATATCAATAGCAAATTAAAACTAGACTGACACTTAACTAACTAGCTCCCTGGTAGACGGTTAGATATTTCACAAGGATGTTTTCTTCTTGCTTTTATGAACAGATCTAGAAACAGTTGGCTAAATATAATTTTGCTGCTCGGTTGTGAGAAATTTCTTCTCAGATGTTTCAATTAACAAAGACAGAAGATTTGAGAAACGTTGTATAACACATACAAGTACAAATTTCCCAGTACTGTGTACATTATCGTTGTTTGGCTGACGCCTTTGTCCAAAGCAGTGTACAACATGGGAGACACAACTGGTTTCTTGTGTCTTTCCGGTTTGGAGCACAGGCAGGTGAAGTGAGTTGCTCATGGTCCCACAATGCCAACAGTAGGATTTAAACCCACAACCTCAGGGACTGAGGTCAAAAGCCTTAACCTCTATGCCATACTGCCTAATAACAGTGACCCTCTAAATATATAACGCTATGAACATTTGTTTCCTGAGATGCCTCCCCACTAGTTTGCTAACACATGGAATATGTCAACGCTTGTTGAGTGGAGAGTTCAGAGGACCATTTCAGAATTGCACTTCTAAAGTAGAGTATTTTAGACATATACAGTAATACTAGTGTGTTGTACCGTGTTAGCCATTATGAATGTAGTGAGAAGTCAAGCGAAATGACACCTTTTCTTGCAAGCTTTTCAGGCAACTCAGGCTCCTTCTTCAGGTAAGGCAAATGCCTCAAAAGCTTGCATACTGTAATCTTTTTAGTTAGCCCATAAAAGGTGTCATTTTGCTTGACTTAGACATATAGAAAACTTTTAGGCAGGTTACCAGTCTCTAAGGAGCTCTCAGAATTGTTGTTATGTTGGAGATCTTGAAGTTTTCTCAGAAGCAGAGGCTCCTGCATGGCCAATGCCACACGACAGCTTTCACAGATTTCTGAATTCCTGCTGTTTGTGACACCCTCTTCACTTCTTTTGATGAAAGTCTGAATGTGTCACATCAAGCACTGGCTAATGAAGCCTAATTAACTGGAGTCCATTCGAATGCAAACTGCTCCTTGTCTAAAACGACATCTCTGAAGGAGGGGCCGGGCAGAACTGTGGCCTGTCTGGAAGGCTTGCAGATAGTGAGGAGGGAGTTGCTTGTTTGTTTAGCCTCCTACGGCTTTACAATTTCCCACTGAGGTGCTAATTGGCCGAGGAGGGAGGGGGCTTTTGTCATCGAGCTACAGGCTCTTTCCCTGCCCTTTCACAAGCCCTACAGTGATGTGATGGCCGGCACCAGCAAAATGACTCGGGCAAATAGCCAACAAAGGTTCTTTGGAACTCCCTTTTTGTCCTTTTCCATTATCTGAAGTGCCAGGAGCAATCTGAAGGTACGTTTCTGTCAGCAGCGTCCCTTGTAAACATTTTGAGCACTACAGACCAAATACTGGCCCCTGCTTGCTCTTACATTTGACCCTAGAGGAAAAACAAAAAAAAGCAAAGCTTCTCAGAGTTGTACCTTTCAGGACAGTCCCTTGACTTGCCCTTGTAGTTTAATCCCCAATCCAAATTTCTTTTCAACACAGAGACGTCTAAACATGAATTTGGGCCCACCTACTACCAGCCCAATAAATAACTTAAATAAAAAACTACAGAAAATGTGTTGAAGAGAAGCTGTGGTTAACCAGAGTTATTGCAGCCTCGTAGATAAATGAAATGGCTTGTGTTAACTTTTCTATCTTCTTTATACTGTATATAATACGCTACTGTCCAGGATTTTAAATCACCTGTAGCTCGCAAACCGTTGACCTGAAATTTGGTACACGTACACTACGGGACGTCTACTGTCCGCTTTCGGGGTGATGATTGACCTCCAAGGTTATTCCTCTTTTTATTTTTTTTTGCGTACAGGTGCTGTTCTCATCCGTACCACCTTCGCCATCACTTCCCCTACCTCTTCATTTCTTAAATCATTCTTGAGGCAGATTGAAGACTTAAGTGCCAGCTTAAGTGAAAAATGAAAGAAAACGTACTAAGTAATAGCAACACAATCACTGATTTAATCAGTTTTAACGCGAAAAGATGCCGACGAAAAAAGAGAAGAAGCAGGCCGCTGTGGAGAAAAGAAGAGCTGCTCAGAAAACAGCAAGCGCATCAGCCTCTGAGCAAATGAATGCTAAATGGATGAGAGGATGAAAACTAGGAATGTTTAAGTCAAGCGTATTCACTGCACGTTATGGTGCAGTGCGCCATTACTGATACATTTATAAATAAGAAGTGCGACTTAAATACTATGCCACTGGACTTTGAACCACTGTGGCTCACGCCATAATAATAATTAATTACTTTTATATATTGCTTTTCTCACTACTCAAAGCACTTAACATAGACAGTGGTGCACCACTTCAACCACCACCAAGGTGTGCAGCATGCACCTGGATGATGCGACTGCAGCCATTCTTGTGCCAGTACTCTTACCATCACATTAGCTATTGGTTGGTGAAGGGGTCAGAGAGAGAGTTAACCAGTAAGTGACAAGGGATGATTAAGAGGCCACAATGACCAGGCCTTGGTGGGCAGAGTAACCAGAAGGATATGGAAACACCCCACTCATTTTGAAAGATGTCCAGAGATCTTTTATGACTGCAGAGAGTCAGGACCTCCGTTTTACGCCTCATCCAATGAATGGCACCAGTTTTATGGGACAGTGTCACTGTACTTGGGCATTGGGAACCACACAGACCACTGGGTAAGCACCCCCAATGGTGTCACCAACACCTCTTCCTTCTTGTACAACTCCTAGGATGTTGGTCACTATAGAAAACTATTTTAGAAGTATGTGTTATGTCTTCATTTTTCTGTCTAACAACAATTAGATTTCCGGGTTGAATGTCATTGAACTTAAGAAACAAAAATCTAGCAACAAGCCATTCCATCTTCTGGAAGGTGCTATGAAAACAAGTCTTCCTTTAACTCTTTAACAATGTAGGGTTTTATTACTGTGCGACTACCCTGGACTTTCTGGTCTTCCCAGCTTAAATATAGCACAAGTCTATAATTTCAATAAGACAGAGTGAAGTGTGGAAACTGGAAACTCGGAAGACTTTTAAATAACAAGGAACAGCATAAAACAACAGGATAGTCACAAATCAGAACCAAAGGATGATAGCCATGGAGTCAATGACACCAATGTCACAATAAGAGGTAACAAAGCAGAGGTCCTAACGTAACTAAATAGCCCTTTCATGGCTAACTAAGATTTATTTGTTTAATATTCATCATAGACTTTTAAAATTTATTAAAAGAATTTAAATGGTAATATTCACATCCAATGATATTTTGTAGTGCCTTGATGTAAGAGGTCACATTAAGAAAAAAATGTGACGAGAACAGAACATTCGGCCCAACAAGCTCGTCCATTCTAGTTCTTTAGATTTGAAGGTCCCTAAAGTTCCCACTACTTGGAAATTAATTCTATGTGCATGTGGTCCTTTGCTTTAGGAAAAACTTTTTTATATTTGTGTGAAATTTGCCTTTAACAAATTTCCAACCAAGTCACCATGTTCTTAGTGCAGGAGTTATTTTAAAGTAACAACTAGGATCCACTGTGCTAATTCCTTTCATAATTTTAAACGTTTCAGTCATGTTCCCTTTGTTAAACCGAAAAGGTTCAACTCCATCAGTCATTCCCCGTCGCTCAAGCCACACAGTCCTGGAATCAACTACTCACTACTTAAAATCATCTCAAGAGTTTTGAGATTGCTGACTGCTCATCCTGTGCTTACGAAACTTTGAAAACAATTTTCACTGACTTGAATCACAATAAAATCAAAGCATATTTTATTTAACGGAGTCGTTTCAGGAATTTCCTATCCTCAAAAACATTTTAGTTTTTGTCCAAAAATGAATCACCTTAAAAGTTATTTTATATTTAAATTTTCATAAATAACTGATGTGGTGATACAGTGGCATAATTGTTACTGTTGTTCTCTCTCTTTAAAAGATTCCAGGTTTGATTCCCTGCCCAGGTCAGCTGTCATCGAGTTTGTGCTTCGTATCAGTTTTCTTGCCCATCCTATCGGCATGGAATTTAGGTTAATTGGCCATCCTAAATGCTCCCAGTATGAGTGAGGGTACAAGTGTTATCCCGTCAAGGGCTGGTTTAACCAGATAACACCAGAATTGACTTAATTCCCTTAAAATTGAATCAAATATACAAAAGACAGACAAGCAAGGTGAACTGGTGACTCTGGTTTAGCTCCGTGTGAGTGAGTGTAGATTTAGAGCTTGAGTGCAGAGTGAATCTATAAGCACAGCTAGACTAAGATCACATGCAAAGTCAAGTGGGCCCAGAATGAAGTTCAGGCACTTAGTGATTAGGGGGATTAGTGAGCCTGCTGTGCTCGGTGCTGCACTCCTGGGCTACACTTAACTAGGTCACGACAAAGGACGTCAGCTTGAGGGAAATTGATTCAAGAACCATCAGAATGTGTCAAAAAAGGTTTAAAATCACCAGCCTGCTTACAGCAAAAGAATTTTTTGGAGATTACATTTTCAAATTAAACTAAAAAAAAGTTAACCTTTTAGTTTTTCAATACTGAAAAACATTAAGAACAAATCATATTCATTTTTCTTTTGATATATATATATATATATATATATATATATATACACACACACATACTAGGGGGCTTTGCCACCTGTTTGCTTCGCTCACCAACTCCTCCCTTAACCCACCAGCACTAAGCGCTGTTGTGAAGAGGGGGCCTGAATGCACCCAAAGGAGGCATGGTCGCTCCTCCGAAACACCTCTTTCCTATCACGAGACTTGCTTCCAAAGGTTGTAAGTATTACGTGACTTGCCCGTCTCGCGGAAAGTCAAAGTGTCTCTCTGTCTCTCAAAGATCTCTCTGTCCCAAGTTTTTATTAATATATATATATTATTATACTGTGTGTATATATATATATAGTGACAGTAGGGGGCAGTATCGCTCCCTTGAACCCTCAGGTACCACGCCAAACACCAGGTAAAAGTCCAACAATAATTATTTTTATTATAATAATTATTTGCACCAAGCACCCTCCACTCCACACTATTCATTAACCAATCACAAATACTTCAATAATACAATCCTCCAGCTCCCAGACGCGTTGCCCTCCTACCACCCAGCTCAGCTTGCCGTCTGGGAGCACCCACAATCCTTATATAGTCCCTGACCTGGAAGTGTTCCTGGCCAACAGTCCACAAGTCCTTATTCCTTCCGGGTCAGGGTAAATAGTGCTTTTGCTTCACCCCGGAAGCCCATCGCTCTTCATGTGACGAACTTCCGGGTCATAGTGCACGAATGAATCTACTGGCCTCCCGACAGCGACTCCCAGTGGTCTCCAAGGTATCCAGCAGGGCTGCGCATAAAAACTACATAGTCCATGAGGCCCTGCTGGAATTCGGGACCCGTCCATGCTCTCGGGAGAGCTCCTCCTGCGGCCTGTGGGTGAGGGCCGGAATATGAAGCCGGCCATCCATCACAATATATATATATATATATATATATATATATATATATATATATATATA
>JANRMT010062840.1:4948215-4978215 GCA_026402145.1 Polypterus bichir lapradei | reverse complement strand
TCACACTACCACCACCATATTTTACTGTTGGTATGATGTTCTTTTTCTGAAATGCTGTGTTCCTTTTACGCCAGATGTAACGGGACATTAGCCTTCCAAAAAGTTCAACTTTTGTCTCATCAGTCCACAAGGCATTTTCCCAAAAGTCTTGGCAATCATTGAGATGTTTCTTAGCAAAATTGAGACGAGCCCTAATGTTCTTTTTGCTTAACAGTGGTTTGCGTCTTGGAAATCTGCCATGCAGGCCGTTTTTGCCCAGTCTCTTTCTTATGGTAGAGTCGTGAACACTGACCTTAATTGAGGCAAGTGAGGCCTGCAGTTCTTTAGACGTTGTCCTGGGGTCTTTTGTGACCTCTCGGATGAGTCGTCTCTGCGCTCTTGGGGTAATTTTGGTTGGCCGGCCACTCCTGGGAAGGTTCACCACTGTTCCATGTTTTTGCCATTTGTGGATAATGGCTCTCACTGTGGTTCGCTGGAGTCCCAAAGCTTTAGAAATGGCTTTATAACCTTTACCAGACTGATAGATCTCAATTACTTCTGTTCTCATTTGTTCCTGAATTTCTTTGGATCTTGGCATGATGTCTAGCTTTTGAGGTGCTTTTGGTCTACTTCTCTGTGTCAGGCAGCTCCTATTTAAGTGATTTCTTGATTGAAACAGGTGTGGCAGTAATCAGGCCTGGGGGTGGCTACGGAAATTGAACTCAGGTGTGATACACCACAGTTAGGTTATTTTTTAACAAGGGGGCAATTACTTTTTCACACAGGGCCATGTAGGTTTGGATTTTTTTTCTCCCTAAATAATAAAAACCATCATTTAAAAACTGCATTTTGTGTTTACTTGTGTTATATTTGACTAATGGTTACATGTGTTTGATGATCAGAAACATTTTGTGTGACAAACATGCAAAAGAATAAGAAATCAGGAAGGGGGCAAATAGTTTTTCACACCACTGTATATATATATATATATCCTAAGCAGGGAGACACGTGCACAAAGCCATTCCTCCATCCATCTTTTCTCACACTAAATTAATTTAGGTCAGGGTGACCTGACAAAACTACTACTACTTCTATAATATGAGCATTGAGTATAAAGAAGGCCCCAACCCAACCTTCTCTCCTACAAACACGACAAATTCATTCACTCTGAGTCACCCCTGAGCTGTTATTCGACCCATAAGGCACCGCTTGTGAAACACAGTTGGGATAAGCTGACTAACCTGGTTAAGGCAGAAGCTGTCTTAAAAAGTACTCTGCTGGAGATCTCCCATTCCCAGACATTCCAGGATCATTAAATTGTGCAAAAAAGAATTAAAAAATAATGATTGGCCATTATAAATCTGAGAACACGCATGAAGCCTGTGGTTATTTTGTTGTGTTTTACAAAAATGTTTAGTCCTTTATGTGTGGTGAAGCAAATAGCATCCATCCCCTTGATCAACCTGAGGCATCAATGATTTGTGGTATGAACAGTGGTCGCTGCGGCACCTGATTACACTGTCTTAACATATCAATAGCAAATTAAAACTAGACTGACACTTTATTAATGTGTTTCTGTTACAGGATTGCAGGCGGCATTCTTCAATTTGAGTGTGTGAATGAGCGCTGCAAAGGAGCAGCATACAAGGTACGTTTGTTTCTTGCCTTACATGGGATCATATTAACACAGATATTTTTTTACTTCAGTAAGATAAGTATTGCGTTAGATTACTCATTACTTAAAAAAATAATCAAATTACATAGCACATGTTACACCTCAATACTGCTCCTGAGATTGTGCACGGTACCTTTAACTGATCAACATAAAAATATCGATTTCTGAAATAGTGAAACAAATAATTTCAAACAGTAGAAGTAATGAAGTGATCGCCCAAGCATTTGCCACAGGGAATTTATTTTGTGGACACTTCTACCCAAGGCTGCTAGTAGACTGTGCAGAGCTAAGCAGGCAAATGGAGCAGAACAGACATGCGCAGTGTACAAAATCTTTAAGTGTAACCCGGATAAGGTGAAATACTCGGGTTACTAAAGGAGAAATCTACATGTGTTTCCCGGTTTATCAGAGATCAATACCCAGTTTCTCCTACAGGAGAGTAAGGGTATACATGGCAGTTTAGAAACCAGGCTTCTGTGAATAAGAAGGTTATTAATGTGCATGTAAACACACTCACTGGGTGAAGAAAACTGAAGTACCAAAAGAAAAACAGGCACACCAACAATGGAGGAGCATAAAAACCTTCACACACATGGCCTGACCAGAATATGAACTGTATGACAGAAGCACTAATACACTCTTGTACTGTAAAAATACAGTGTATATTCTAAAAGGTAAAAGAATAAAGTTCAGTTCCAAGCTGAAAAATAAAAAGAACACTAGGAACCACTTCACAGGGCACAGCATAGCACAGGCAGAAGGTTTAGACCTCAAAGCTTTGTGCCTTCAGCCTTCATCCTATTTTTCTGTATACATTTCATTAGTACTTCCTATAGACTTAACCGTACGGATATACCGATAGATTAATTTACCTCAATCTATACAGAAATTATAAGAAATTTGGAATTTCAAGTCTGAAACTAAAGACTAACCAAGCTAAATATATTCCAGCTTTAGACAGGTACATTAGCTTCAAGTCATGTCTGGTTTTTTATCATAAAGTTTTGTTTTTTCAGTTTTAATTCTTAAAAAAAAAATGTAAAGGGCGGTCCAGATCTAATTATGCAGATCCAGATCGTCTGGATGACTTTGATTTATGTGGGGACGATTCCAGTTCGGCACGAAGACGTTTCTTCATGTCGTCAGTTCGCACACTTCTCGATGGTCCGCGATTTTTTGGGTAGATTTTCTATGTAATAAACTTAATAAGTTATAGCGTAATGAAAATTGCATAATTAGATCTGGACCACCCTATAGCAGTGGTTCTCAACCTGTGGGGCGGGCCCCTTTAGGGGGGGTGCGAAGTAACAAAAAATGGGGGCGCGAAGATGTGAAAAAAATAAAACAAGAATCAAAAATATGAAAAAAACATCTGTTGAAACCAAAACAAATTAACTTAAACTACATTCTGATACTAGAACAATAAATATAGAGTTAGATAAATGTCGATAAAAGTTAAGTAGGTATAATAAAATATGCATCTACATTTCAAAAAAATGTTAGGGAGGGCGAGATTAAAACTGTTATGAAAACTCGGGTCACAAATACTTAAAGTTTGAGAAACGCTGCCCTATAGTATTAATGATAGAAAGCCGACATTTACTTTGGCCTTCTCAAAAGACTTAAACAACGTTTTCAACTGGACTTGATTATCAAACAACAAGGAGAAAGTTAAGTAGCAATAACCTCTGGTGATAAATAAAGCCCACTTGATCACGGGTGGTACTGCAGGGTCTATAGAAAGTGTGCACCCCCTTGGGAGTTTTCACATTTTATTGTTATACAACATTGAATTACGTTGGGTTTCGTTGAGCATTTTTGACACTGATTTCTCATCTCATCTCATCTATCCTGGTTAAAGTTGCGGTGCACTGATTTTATATTTGTAATTAATGCAGGAATCTGTTTTAACTTTGATATTAAAGAATCTTTTTTTCAGTTGATTAAAGATAAAACAGCCCAGTTAAACTCACTATGATTCAGTATTGTATAATATGTGAAAACTTTCCAAGGGGGTGAATTCTTTTTGAATGCACTGTAAAATCCAAACCACTGGCAGAGACCATCAGGTGGTCCTTGCCTGTATTTTTTTCTCAGCTGCACTACTCTAAATCTCACTACGTATTTCTTTGTAGATTTCACTTTTGTTGCTGCTGTTTGATTGAAGCAAATCTACCGTCAGTCTTGCTTCTTCTCTGTATTGGCTCCCAGTTGTCTTAAGGAACAAATGGATACACTTTTTATTGAATTTTAAAGCACTTCATCAATTTTCAGTGTGATATCTCATTGAGTGGCTGGAGAATTAGCACCCAGGATGAGGACTCCTAGGGAGAAGGCGCATCCCTGCAATCTGATATCACAAGCACTCAAAAGAATTAAAGACTGGTTTGAAAATGGATGTTTTTAATAAGACATCAGTTTTGTTATTAATCGATTTTATTTAACTTGACTCCTCTGTCTGTTTGTTTGTCTGGGTCAAATCTGATTTTGAACCCACTTTTGGTGGGGAGAATTTCTTCCAATTTTGCATACGTATTCAGTATCGATGACAATACAATACTTCATCAAAACCGATCCAATTACGTAAGAAATTTTGCCGTAATCCGTGGTTATGCGATTTCATTTAACGCACACACAACAATGATGAAGAGAGAGAATAGTGAGATATAGGAGCATGCGAGTGAGAGACGTGTCGGATCGCCCCCACTTGCCTCTTCCAGTGAGTGGAGTGGGTGAATACGCGGGCCGACTTTCCTTGTTTACTCTCCTGAAGGAGTAGCCTTGATGATCACGGTGAGGCGTACGCTTGACGTTCTGTCGTCGATATTTTTTTTCACAGCGACCAAAGCCTGAACAGAAAATTAGAGACCAGCTATAATTCTTTTTAGCATTGAAATAATTCTGCAAAGAAGATATATTATGTAATACTTTTAAAGAAGCTTCCCATTCGAGAAAAATGATGAAAGAAAAATCATTGACAAAATACTCAAACTAAAAAATAAAATATATAAACAAATTTTTTAAGTAAAACGATTTTATTTACTTTAGTTATAAATGTACTTAAAAGCAAAAAATACATTATTCTTTAACCACAATTTTTGTGGTTATTTGTGACTAAATAAAATGATGGGGTGAACATAAATTTATTAATTCAATCAATTAATGGAATACTGGCGCCCTGCCCGGGATTTGTTCCTGCCTTGCGCCTTGTATTGGCTGGGATTGGCTCCAGCAGACCCCTGTGAGCCTGTGTTAGGATATAGTGGGTTGGATAATGGATGGATGGAATTAATAGAATAGCTACTTTCATCATAAAATATAGAAACAACAGCAATATTGTAATTCCCCACCATTCGAAACAAGTTTCAAAAATTGTTTGAATCGATTAATTTATGTGCACACCACGATTTTATTTAGTATAACCATGAAATTTGTGGTGAAAGAAAAATGTATTTTTTGCTTTTTAGTGCATTTCTAACTAAACTAATTTGTTTAACTTAAAAAAATATTTATATACAGTATATTTTATTTTTATTTTATAATAATGTAGCTATACTGGTGACTCTAGACCTGCTGGCTAAATGTACTTTGTGATGGGCCTGGGCCTAATCTAGGACTGGTTCCTCCCTGGTACCCATGGCCGTCAGGATAGGCTCTGAGGCAATTAATTCAGAATGAAAGGGCATGGATCAGAAGTCAAAAGGAATTGTATATTGTATTCATTTTTCTTACTTATTGTTTATTCTTCAACCTTCATCAAGTAATTAATTATCATCCACTTCTCCTCTTTCTCTTTCTCCAGTTCTTTTATTTTTATTTTAATGGTTTATACGTTTTGGCCATCTTTTTATTGTATTCCATCGCACTCACTACCTAGGAGGATCTGCATGTTCTTCTCACCTCTGACTACTCTGGTTTTCCTCCCAAATTCCAAACCCTGTCTGATTAGTTTACTTGCCCACTCAAAGTTGGCCCCAGATGACTGAGTGTCATTGCATGCATGAATGAGCCCACCAATGCACTGATGCTCCATCCAGCGTTGGTTCTTGTCTTGCACCAGGATGTTCTTCATCTCCAAAACAAACTAGTTTAAAAAGGAGTGTGCTGCAGAGATCCAATTTCTTGGGTTCAAGTCCTGCACCTTATTATTGTTCTGTAGTGTTTGCCATGCTCCCAAAGTCTGTGTGGGTTTTCCATAACAATCGTAATTTGATTAATTGGAAACTGTAGATTGGCTCCGTCTGAGTGTCTGCATAAGTTTACCCTACAATACGCTGGCACCTCAGTCACAGCAGCTTCTGGCCTGCCACCTGATGCTCATGAGAGAGTTTTCAGTCCCCATGGCACTGAATGGAGGATGATCATTGCTTGCTCCTGTAAAGACAGGCTGTTGTTGGAAACTCTGTGAGGCTGCACATCACTAATACCTTTATCTAATACATCTGGGCACCTGTTGTGTATCTCTGCTAAAAGCTTCCCCGTGCTTTTAAATGCTTTTTGTATCCTAAAATACAAAATGAGGACGTGCACTAAATGATACAATGATGATACAATAAAATGAATGAATTGAATTTTGTGGATGAGGGTGGCTCAGTTGTGCTTGGGTTCTCCACAACTTAAGAGATGTGGGTTTGATTCCCAGCACAGGCCTTGTCTGCACTGAATTTATACCCCTTCTCCATATCTATGGAGGTTTCCATTGGCTACTTTGATTTACTCCCACATCCTAGAGACACTCTTTTCTGTCCAGTCACCGAGCGTGGATGTGTGTGTGTGTGTGTGTGACAGAGCAGTATGACAGACTGCCATTCCATCCAGGGCTGGGTCCTAAATTGTCTCTATTCTGACTAGAAAAAGCAGGGTTAGTAAATTAATAAATGTACTGAATAACACTCATGCTCTGCAATAATACACTAAGAATAAGCCTAACACAGAGATCCATCCATCCACCCAACCATCCATTATCCAACCCGCTATATCCTAACTACATGGTCACGGGGGGTCTGCTGTAGCCAATACCAGCCAACCCAGGGCGCAAGGCAGGAAACAAACCCCGGGCAGGGTGCCAGCCCACTGCAGAATTATGATTATCTCCTCAAGAAACTTTGTTTTCCAAGCAAAGTCTTTCATTTATAACTAAACCACTTCTATAATACTAAGCAAGTACAGTGCCAGAGTCTAATTTCAGCTCTGAACAACTTTAAATTAAAAAAAGAAATGCATTAAGTTATTCATAAAGCACCACGGATAGACAAACCTGCATTTGAGTTTGTGAAGTTTCTAACAAGAAGACCTCATCCATTTCACGCACAACTCCCACCCTCCTCCTTACCATTCAGCTTTAAATTGCTCTTTCATTTTTTGTGGTGTCCCAGAACTTTGCACAACTGTTTCGTATCTCCTGAGGCTTTGGTTCAAGTGCCACCATGACAAGTCAGTACTCTCCATGCCTGTAATTGAAAAGGTGAGTTCAGAAAATGAAAGGATGAGTGACTGCCCGATTAGCAGGCAGCTAGATGGCACACACTGGTGCCTCGCACCTCTTGAGTCCCTTATTAAGTTATTAAATTAATATTCTTCATGAAGTTTGTGTTTCTTTACATGTTCCTGTAGGCATTTTTGAGTTCTTCAGTTTACTCCTATATCTTAACTGATGAAGTTTACAAGTGATCTGTAAAAAGCTGATATCCCATCTAACCCTGACACCAGGCCAAAATGGCAAGAGGGGCATCTGAAATACTAGGGATGGATGGTGTGATAAACTGCCAACATTTAAAAAAAAAAAAAATTTCTGCATGTTGTGTTGATATTAATATTAGATTATTACTTGGATCCAATGTTGCTTATAAGTCCATTTTGGCTGGAATTTCAGATTCAGTGGTAGTGGTTTTAGATCAAGTCTACTACCACATATTAACTTTAGGTGTAAATCCACTTTGATTTTTCTATGGCACTTCAAAATGTTTCATTTATTTTATTAGGTGTGAATCTGGATCCTTGCAATTGAGAAGTCTCATTTCAGTTGTGGTAGTCAGCTTAGTCATGCAGTTCTGTTTTTTGTTCTTTATTTCCATCCATCCATCCATTTTCCAACCTGCTGAATCCGAACACAGAGTCACGGGGGTCTGCTGGAGCCAATCCCAGCCAACACAGGGCACAAGGCAGGAATCCAATCCCGGGCAGGGTGCCAACCCACCGTCGCCTTATACAATTTCTTGTATTAGGAATTTGTTAGTTTTTGCATACCGCTTGGGGTCAAAGCGCAGGGTCAGCCATTGTAAAGCACCCCTGGAGCAATTGCAGGTTAAGGGCCCAGCAGAACAGGATCTCTTTTGGCAGTAATGGGGGTTCAAACCGGCAACCTTTCAGAGCCACCACTACGCCCTGTTTAGTAGAAGTTGCAGTTTTTCTCCACCATACTAACTGAGGATGTGAATGACTAGTGTGGATCCACTAGTCTGGAATCTTCATTGTGTGTTTATGCAGGCATTTTTGGGTTCTCTGATTTCCTCCCACTTCTTAAAGGTGTTCAGATTAAGATAAATGATGACGTTTTATTGTGCCCTGTCAAGAACTGATGTCCCATCCAGCCCCGGCTCCAGACGTGGCCCTCTGAAATACTAGGAGGTACTCGGTATGATAAACTCCCAAAGAAATCCATCAAGTAACAGTACCTGAAAGCATGGGTGGGGCGGCTCGACATGATATTTGTGGGGGCTTAGCCTGTCTCCTGGAGCCGGGGCTGCTCCTATCCAGGATTTGTTGATCCTGTGACTAAGTAATTCACAAAGCAGGGTAAAAAAAAAAAAAAATAGATGGACATTTTCTGTTATCAATTTGAATTTTTTAGCCGCAGGAAGCTTAACTAATAGTAAAAGAGAGAACTGTGTCAGCATGGTGTCTGTTAAAAAATCCTAGAAATATTATGTCAAAAGAATATTCAGTGTAGAAACAACCATTTGATAGACATCTTCTCTGCTTTAACTGGGAAGAGAACCAAAAACTGTTTAACAGTCGCCTCTTTATTTCTGAAGAACACTTGAAGCTGGCAGACATTGATCTGCTGTTTTTCTTTTTACAATGTATATTTAGCAGTTATTTCCTCTGCTGTTTTTCTTGAACTTTCTATCATAGGCAACAGTTACCATTTATTTAAGGTCTTTGTTATTATTGTTGGGGTGAAACATTTGCTGTTAGGCAGGAGATGTTTGTTATTCAACAGCCAAAATGAATTCTGTTCGACTATCCAGTGGGGAAAGAACAGGATTTGATCAATCCATCCATTTCTCCATCTGTTTATTAAGATTCAAATGGTGATGAGTCCAACACAAAGCACACTAACCTCTGTGAATACGGGGAGAATGTGCGAATGCCACATAGATGCAGGGCCGTCTTAATGCATGGGCACGCTGGGCAGTTGCCCGGGGACCCCATGCTAATCTGTGTATGTTGTGACCTGCTCAGTGGTTGTTCAGGTAGGGGCCCCAGTGCACTGCTTTGCCCGGCGGCCTATAATGCTGTTAAGACGGCCCTGCACAGACGGCGATTCAAATGCAGGTCCCTGGAACTTTGCTTCAGCAGTGTTAACAGCTACGCCATTTCCTAGGAACCCGATGAAAGGATTGATGAATTGAGGCAGGGATGTTCTTAATATTAAAACCGTTTAGGTTACTGACAATTTTTCCGCTTTCACTCGTTACTCTGATTATTGTAATTTGCAAAAGGAGTCTATTTTTGGAAGCAGTAACTTTCCACTGTGCAATATTCTTGAGATGTGGGGCAAAGAGAAACTCATTCAGAAATTCTGTGATTTACACAGCTGCCCGGCCTGCTTTGGGCACATGCCAAAAGCATCTCTTTTCACTTGCAAGAATGATAAATCACAACTTGACCACACAAGACCAACCCGGCTCCAGTCTGCCAGGAGATGCAGGCAAGAGTCAACAAACTGTCAATAGCGCAAGAGCTTAATTAGCGTCAATCACTTTTGGCCCACTGTGTGGGTGATTAGCAGAGCAGACGAGGCAGCCTGGGGAAGCACCCCTGCAGCCGTTGACAAGGCTTTTCAGTCACACTTAAATCTTTATGTTAAAGATGAAGGTGTTGCCCTTATGCCCTGGCCTCAACTATGTGGCTGGTCACATTCCCGGGCCACTCCACTCCCCCTGAGGAGTTTTAGATGCAGCATTTTACAAATGAGCCGTCTCAGACGTCAGGCACGACTCGGCTGGCCTGTTCACATGTATGTTACTGGCTTCCGAGGATGGAAGACGTTGCCAGCTATTCATTCTTCCAAACCTATAGTACTAAGGTGTTGTACCGTGTTCGACGTTATGGATGTGGTGAGAAGTTAAGCAAAATGACACCTTTTATTGGCTTACAATATGCAAGCTTTTGTGGCAACTCAGGCCCGTTCTTCAGGCAAGAGGCTCAGCAGCAACAGGGAGCAGGGCAGAATCTCCTGACCAGCGCTGAGCAAATATTTAGATTACTTCTGTTTATTTTAGCACCCAGGAACATGACTTCAGGCCTGCTACTGACAGGCATCTGCTCCCTAAACACTGGAAAAGAAATGTCTTCCGTTCTCTCCAAGACCTGGCCTGCCATTAAATACGCCCTTGTGACCAAAACAGACTAAATTCTCAAATCATCTTTCATTCACCCTCTCACCTATAACCACAATAAAGCATCTCAGCCATCCATTTACTGAAACAACTTAATCCAGTTTCAAACCTAAAATATAAATGTGCCTTGTCTGGAACATGTGATGAAATTCTGCCGCTAGAGATGTGAATTATGACTTTTAAATAGTACTGGGGTGTTGTACTGTGTTAGCCATTATGGAGGTACACCTTGCCTTAAGAAGGGGCCCGAGTTGCCTCGAAAGCTTGCATATTGTAATCTTTTTAGTTAGCCATTAGTCATTTTGCTTGACTTCTCATGACTTTTAAATGAAGTCGAAAGAATTTCATTTCATTACAGGTGTACTGCCTGACTAAGGAATGGCTGTTCCTCTTGAATGCTACACAATAGCAGATGCCTCAGGTAAAATGGCCTCAGCATAAGGCAGATGTGCTCTCCATGGCCATACTCTATAGATGTGAAACATCGCTGCTCAAAATCCAAAGTCCTGCAACATCACTTCTATAACTGCAGGGACATCATAAGAGACGGAGATCCCTACTTCTTACTGGCAAGGCTGACGCGTCTCTAGATTTCTTAATCCCTTTGACACTGGGTCTTCAATTTATTGACTCCTTTGTGGGAGAAGCATTGCTTAATGTCAATGGGATCCAAGGTTTAAATCTGGAAGAGCCAGCTCGTATTTTATTAGTAGAGAATATTTGTTGGTCCAGTTTATGAGCGCGCTAATAAGAATTTAGTTCCACCATTTGTACAATCACAGCTGACACTGAGCCGCTTCAGTCTGAGAAAGCCTATTTTAGGCAGGCAGTATGGTGTAGTGGTTAACGCTTTGGTCTTCAAACCCTTAGGCTGTGGGTTCAAATACTGTTACTGACACTGTGTGACCATGAGCAAGTCACATGACCTGCCTGTTGGAAAACCAAAAGAAGTGTAGCCAATTGAATCATAAATGTTGTAAGTCCATCCATCCATCCTCTTCCGCTTATCCGGGGTCGGGTCGCATGGGTAGCAGCTTAAGCAGAGAGGCCCAGACTTCCCTCTCCCCGGCCACTTCTTCCAGCTCTTCCGGGAGAATCCCAAGGCGTTCCCAGGCCAGCCGGGAGACATAGTCCCTCCAGCGTGTCCTGGGTCTTCCCCGGGGCCTCCTCCCGGTTAGACATGCCTGGAACACCTCACCAGGGAGGCGTCCAGGAGGCATCCTGATAAGATGCCCGAGCCACCTCATCTGACTCCTCTCGATGCGGAGGAGCAGCGGCTCTACTCTGAGCCCCTCCCGGGTGACTGAGCTTCTCACCCTATCTTTAAGGGAAAGCCCAGACACCCTGCGGAGGAAACTCATTTCGGCCGCTTGTATTCGCGATCTCGTTCTTTCGGTCACTACCCATCGCTCATGACCATAGGTGAGGGTAGGAACGTAGATCGACTGGTAAATTGAGAGCTTTGCCTTACGGCTCAGCTCCTTTTTCACCATGACAGACCGATGCAGAGCCCGCATCACTGCAGTCGTAAGTCTTAATTAATTAATTTAAGTTGTAAGTCGCCTTGGATAAAGGTGTTAGCCAAATACAGTAAGTAAATATACAGGGTGATTCACTCGAAAGAGGCCCCAAATATTCTGTTGTAACTCCCGTTAAGATGAAGCAATGTGAACCAAAAAAATACGCTCTACACCTTGACGTATGTGTAATCGACTGTATTACACACGATGCTGGAAGTGGTTTCTGTTTTCTGCCAGACACATTTCCACATGGTGCTCCATGTTCCTGAACGTATCGGCAAGTGTATCGGGCGGGGTTTGGGAGCTAAAGCAGTAATTTCACGTTGGATGTTTTCCTTCAAATCTTCCACAGTGCAAGGCTTGTTCTGATAGACTTTTCCTTTGAGAATAACCCAAAGGTGATGTCAGATCCGGCAACCGTGGTGGCCAGAGCCCCTTTGAAATTACCCTATTGTCGAAGAAGGACTCAATTTCTGCCATGGTCCTTGATGATGTGTGACACGTTGCTCCATCAGGCTGGAAGTAACTTTCCATTAACTTATAATAATTCAGTTGATTTTGACATAGCTTAAACGAATTGGTGGCACCATGAAGATGCGCTGCTCAATACTGTACACCACCATCCTGATGAGAAGTCGAGTGACTGAGTACGGGTGGTATGCACCCAGAAGTTACAAACGGAGATTAAACGTTGCGATGGCTGTCCGGTACCTACCTCATCACTCCAGCGCAGGGGCATCCCGGCTTATTTGAAGCTCCATATACTGAGGAGCAAGTTGAATGCTGTTTCGTTCAGTTTGCTTCATCTTAGCAAGAGTTATTACAGAATATTCGGGGCCTCTTTTGAGTTCATCTCCCTTTGCTTTTCTCTTCCCACTGGTTGTGAAATTCTTCTCCACTGTGTTCTCCAAAGTTGTTGGAGGTGTTGAGATTTGAGGAAGTCTGGTAAAGTTTTTCAGTGGTTACTCTTGCAGTCATCTTCTTTAGTTGCAGGAGTGGCTCCAGTCTAGTTTATCTATTATCTATTACGAGTGGTGCATGAATTCATTCATGGATAATAGAAAAGCATGCAAGTTTAGGAGCAGATAGGATGCCATCTTTTTTGACAGTCAGGCTCTGACAGTTCCTGTCTATTAAATCATCACCAACCCCAGCGTATCCACAGAGTGGATGTGAATGATCATTATGAGCTTGTACAGAATTTCATGAATATTTATTATCAGCAGTGAGCAAGGATCCACTTTGGTCTTTCAGTAGCTTCAGAAGGTGCACATCATCGGTGGGTCCTAAACCAGTCAGTCAGGTTCATCAAGGCTCATTAGCCTAACGTCTTACTTCATTAACAGGTATGAAAGAAGTCCATTTATATAGTTAACTTCTTCAAAGTTCCAGGTGTGAAAATGGACCCACTTTTGTTAACCAACACCTTTAGCATCATCTTTTTATCGGTTATTGTGGATCCAGACAAGCTCATCATGTTATTTCTCTTTCAATACGCCCCCTTAACAATTGTTAATATGAGGTAAAGTTCAAAAAGTTTCCGCACTTTTATATTTTCATTGGAAACGGTGAAGTCGGAAGGAGTAGTAATTGAGCCTTAAAAGGTTGGTACAATGCTGGGAAAATTGTATCGCAAATGAAGGTGACTATGTAGAAAGTGATGTAATTTGTTTTTTAAATTCTTAATAAAAGGAGTTAAAAAAAAAAGTGCAGAAACTTTTTGAACATCCCTCGTACTATGTCTGTTTGCATCCACTGTGATTTTATCTGCATCTTGTGTAGATATTAACTTCAGATTGCTTTTTTTTTTTTTTTGGTGCAGTTTGGTTAATAATTATCTTGTAGGTCTGTCAGGTTCATCACCAGCAGTTTTAGGTCCATTCCAGTGGCTTACTATTGGGTGGGAATGATGTGCTTGGTTACACTTTCAGTTTTTTCTACATCTTGTATAGATGTTAATTTTAGATTTTTGCCTTAATCTAATTTGACTTATGAAGATTTGAACAAAGTCCATTTCAGCAATGGCTGCAGATGCCGCAGCAGTGGTGTTCAACCCAGTCTGCTGTTTTAACTTTGGGTGTGAATGGTGGGTGTGATTCCACTTTGATTTTTCTGTGGCACACTGAAATGTTTAATTCATTTAATAAGGTGCAAGTCTGGATCTGCTTCAGTTTATATAGAATTTGCTATGTTTTATTTCAGTTGTTGTTGTCAGTGTAGTCAGGTAGATCAGTAGTAGTTGCATTTTACTGCACCATACTAACCAAGGCTGTGAATGAACAGTGTGACTTTACTTTTGAGAAAACTACGTGTTTTAGTTGTAAGCATTGGTTTATCTGCAGCTGCTAGTGGGTGTCTTTCAGCTTTGAATGCAGATCCGGACAACTTTGTTAGCAAAAGTACAAAACGGATTAAGAAATGGGTTAATGTTCCACACAAATGATCTATGCCAAATAAATTCTATTAAATTAATACTTTAATATTAAGGAAAAAATATTTCAAAATATAGGTCACCATGCAGTATATACTGTATATAGGAAAATACAAATTTGAGAAATGAATATAATAGATACTGTAGACTCTCTGGGATCAAAACGGCTAAGTCCATGTGTTTCGAGCCCACAAAGAATATCCCCCAGTGGTGGGTTTCATGACCAGTTTGGATGGCTACCTACTTGAACAGGCTGGCTCATGCGTTTTGGGAAATCTTCCCTTCTTCTGAGCCAAGGTAAGCCATTGGGGATGAAAGACATGTACAACCCATACATATTAAGTGAATTACTAACAGAAATGGGACAAAGGCATACAGTTATTAGACATACAGTATGTATAATATTTATATATGTAATAACAATAAGAATAGATGAATACACAAATATTAATTAGATTAACTACTAACAATGCACCACAAATATTGAAGAGACTAATAAACTTCAAAATTACAAAGTAAGGCTGAAGAGAAAACTAAATAAGCTGAGCAGAGGAAATTACTGGGACGGTGTAAAAAATATGGAATACACAGCTAAAATCAAAGAAAGAGTACACTGCAATTAACTCCTTTTATTTTCCTGTACCTCTCTAGTTTCTTTATAAGGTGGACCTTTTTGCAATTTCATCTACCCAATGGAACATCCCTAGGAAAGACTGGGTCACACTTAACCAAGCTAGGTCAAAGGTGGGCAAAACGAGGGACAACCTATTTAGATGGGGCCTCACAACAAGCGTTGAATGACCCCGTGGTGAGCCCACCCAAACAATGGACCACATTCTCTGTGAATATTCCCGAGGCCCTACATGTTCTGATGAAGATCTTAATGATGCTAATGATGCTGCTCTTACCTGGATACGGTGGTGGCGTGATAAGATATGATGCTGATGATTATATCCTCATCACTCATGTTCTTGTTTCAGTGTTTATCTGTATTAACTGATGTTTGGCAAAGTTTCTCCTCGGATTATAACCTAGATTAGTCAGTCACCTTCTCACCTACTTAGTCATGGACGGGCCACAGGAGATGCTGGAGCCTATCTCAACTACCATAGGGTGCAAGGTAGGGACAAACCCTGGACAGGGCACCAGTCTATTGCAGGGTGAACACACACACACGTACACACGTACACACGTACACACACACAGGGGTCAATTTAGTATCACCAGTTCATCTAACCTGCAAGTCTGTGGACTGTGGGAGGAAAACAGAGCACCCAGGGAGAATGCAAACCCAGGTCTACCCAGCTCTACCACTGCCACTGCCACTGTGACGCTCTATGTACAGAACATCAATCGGCTGCAAATCTTGGTCATCAGCAGAAGTGTTTGATTCGAGCCATTATATTAACTCTGGGTGTGGATTCATGTTGATTTTTTTTAAAGAACATGTTAGTCTTTGAGCCCTGTGATAGGCTGGCATCTGGTCCAGGGCTGATTTCTTCCTTGTATCAGGATCAACAACTCACTTCCATGAGTATGATTAAGTTGGTTTAAGAATGTTATGTTGTGTAGTTATGTGTGGAGACCTATTTGTATTTATTACTTGTGAGAGTGGAGCGAAGTGATAGGCCAGGGTTTGTGTCCCAGCTCCTCTCTGTGTGGAGTCTGCATGTTCTCCCTTTGTCTGCGTGGGGCTCTTCTGGGTGCTCCAGTTACTTCCCACTGTCCAAAGATATGCACCTTAGGTGTATTGGTAATGTGAAATAGGCCCTGATGTGTGTTTGGTGTGTTTGCCCTGCAATGGAGAGTTTATTCCCGCCTTGTGACCAATGCTAGCTGGGTTAGGTTAGGTTAGGTTATAGGCCCCCCTTGACCCTGGTCTGGATTAAGTAGGTCACAAAATGGCATGACTTGTAAGAGTGGATTTATTTTAGGTTATCAGTAGCCAGAGTCAAATGAACTTACATCACAGTTATCAATTCAGTCCCGTTCATTAACAGCAGAGTAATTTACTCTACTATTTTAACAGAGGGTATGAATGAGCCCACTTTTGATTTTCATTTCATTGTTTCATCAGCTGTGATGGTGGATCTACTTCAGTTTATCAAAAGATTGCTCAGCTTCTCTTGTACTGTGGTTTTGATTTAAGCAATATTTTAATTCAGGGCTACTCTGATAGCAGCAGTGGCACCATTTTGAAATTTCCGATTCTCCCATAAATATTAACCAGCCAATATGGATGTACGGTAGATGATTAGCAGCTTAAATAGACTCATTTTGTCTGTGGTAGGCTGTGTGGTTTAGTGGCTAAGGTGTTAAACTTTAAACCAAAAGTTGCCTCTTCACTCCCCACTTTTAATCATTTTGTGGCCCTGAGTAAGTCTTTAAATCTGCTTGTGTTCAAACTGTGAGAAATGTTTTAAACAATTGTGCCCCATCTTCACCTTGGATTAGGAGGGGTTCAGACAAATGCAATATAATAAAAAAAAAATGTTACTAATCTGTGGTTGTGAATGCACATACAGTGTCTTAGGGGTCTAGTCAGCTGCAGTATATTCTTAAAAGGTGTGAATAAAGGAGTTTGGAAAAGTTTTGATTTTTCTTGCATGCAAAAATTTGCTTTGGTTTACCAGCCATGAACATGAGTCCTGGATGTCCCTCTGCTAAGCAGCAGTATCATAATAAGCTCTGATTCATAGTGTTTCAGTCCTCTGTGGCATTCCACATACAATCCATTCAAAGTGTAATCCCATCAGCCACAAGGCCAGCATCTCCTGGCTCACTTGACCCCATCTCACAGTTTGTTTTCAGAGCTGTTCTCAAAGTTCAAACAGCCACCTCCTTCTAAATCAACACAATCCCTTCTGGGTGCTGACAAGTTCAATGGCCGTCCATTTAAGGATTAGATAGGCTGCTGTCAGCCCTCTTAACTCGGAGTCTTCATGCGCACAGGGAGCGGGCGTCTGTCTATCAGTCAGTCCTTTCGCCTTCTCCTTGGCCAGGTCTCTGCGTAACCATGGAACTAAATCTCTCTGTGATTGTTTTAACTTGCCATCGTCTTCATTTTACATCACTGACTGATGTAAACATCTCCTCGCCAAGCTGTCAGGAAAGCTCCAGAGTAGGGCTAAATGTTTGGAAGTTCCTTCGAGAATCTGAAGGGCTTTTGGCAACATATGTTTATAGCAGAGTTTGGTTTTTCATCTGGGTCAGGCATTAACCTTTGACCTCTCTATAGTCTTTCTATTTACTTAAAAAATATTTTTCTATTTAAAGATTCTTACATACTCCATACAAACAGACGCCAAGTATACACTGGGAATTTACTTTCATATAGAATAGAATTAAACACATACCATCGACCCTCAGCTGTGGGTATTTCCATTCAGACGACTTAGTGGCATTTGTGAGTCATTTTCACCTTCGCCAAATGCTTGAAAAAAAGAAAAAAGCGGCTCTTGCAGTACATTTCAAATCCATCTCTTGGCCTTTCTGTTAAATCTAAGCCAAGCTGATTAACTTGTTTCTAGATTTACAAGTAGACTACAAGTTCCTTCAAGACTTTAAAAAAAAAACAAACCTGCACCCTCATAAACATACAAAGTGCCAGTGTCCAGTGGGCTCTTCTGGATCTTTCCTTCTGTGTCCTCGCCCATAGGCTACTCTGCCTATTATCTGTGTCGTATTCACCATTTCCTACTAGCTCCCAATCTGTGTCTTCTCAACTTGGATACTGTATCCTACTGACTGTGATTTCCAACCTCCGTGTTTGAAGCCTGCTCATCGGGCGTACTTGCTCCCGATGTATAACGAGCAAAGCAAAGTAGTGATTAAGTCATTGGACTTAAAATTTAAAGACTGATGGTTCAATTCCTGTCTGTATCCCATTGTTTGACCCCAGAGCTGGCTACAGCAGTTTTACTGCCCTGGGCTGGACTGTCAATGTGCCCCATCACCCTCTATGCTTGAGTAGAATCATCACTGCCACACTTGATGTTATAGTTCAGCTAGGGGTAGACCCAGATTCCAGTTTTTTGTCTTTTTTTTGTTCGTTCTTTTGTCTATGTTTGTCATTTATTTTGCATTCTTCTGTGTTTTTTATTAGTTTTGTGTATAATGTTATTTCTTTGTGTTCAAGCTGGTGTTACCGTGTTCTGTGTATTTTGTGGGTGGTTCTCCAAGAGGTAGGGCCACCTGTCAATCTCTGTCAAGGGATTACCCTCAACCCTATAAACGCCGAGCAGTCCCTTGCGGTTCATTGAGTGGGTTCGTGAGTTTGTGAGATGTTTATTATTATTAATATTATTAATTTTATTTTATTGTGGATTTACTGGATTTTGACCTCTTGCTCTGTTTTTTTTTTACCTCCATTTGAATTTGTGTTTTTTTTTTTCAGGGGGGACTTGTTAGCTACTAGATTGCCAGTCACATGCATCTCTTTCTGGACCTTTTTGTACTTTAATTGTTATAGAGAGTTTTTTGGGAAAATATTTTCTTTTTTGTTTGCCCTTTCATGACTACCTAATGTTTGACAATTAGTTCCTTTTTTAATGGGCTTGTTGAGTGATTTTGGGACTTCTTGTTTTTTTCAGGCATCACGCCTTGTCAGTGCTGCTAGAGTACAACTTACAGAGACACAACACCAGAGCCAGGACTGGGGTGCGATCACAATATGGAGGGTTTAGTCAAAGTATTGAATTTACAGTTTGAGAACGTCAAGGGGGAAGTCAAATTATTTATAGCAATGCCTGCTTATAAGACTGTCTCAGGATGATATGTGCTTGAAGGGTGCCACTTCAGAAAACATGTAGGATTCGGTCTGCATTAGCAGGGTTTATTTTTACTTATGTAATATTTACTTTTTCTTTTTTAATTTAACGTTTCCCTAAGGAATATCAAAAAAGTTGCATCAAATAATAAAATTGTAATAATAAATTACACACTGTAGCTCTGTATTTAATGCACCAGCCTAACAGGTACCATTGAATGATGGTGACAACATAGTTATAATCTTACCAAGGTAGTTCTATAAGCATACAAATTTCATTTAGGCTACTGAAATAAACTAACAAGCTTAATATAATCAAAAAAGTCAATGAAATTGAAATATAATGATTATTTTTAAACATTTATCCACGATTTTTATTTGCTGTGTCCTTGCTAATATAAGCAAATAAAGCAATGTTACAATCCAACCAATAGACATGCTCAGAAAATATTTCAAGTGAGAGATGAACTACAGAAAACTCTTTTTAGCTTGGCAAGAGCAAGTGTCATCTATGGTGCAAGCTCATTTGAGAGATAATTATAGATTGGACTAAATCAGCCTTTAGCAATGCATTCAAGAGCTGCAGTTCTGTTGACGTATTGATCACTTAATTGTTGTTTGCAATGGCTGTATTATTATTATTATTATTATTATTATTATTATTATAGCCTATCATTTTGCCTCCCCATGTCTATGACAAGTCAGGATTTGGAAGACCACTTGTAATTGGTTTGAGTAGGTTGTCATAATATAAAACAATATAATCAGGTTAATGGGAATTGGACAGTTGTATTGAGTCCGAGTGTTCCTAAGTCAGAAACTGTATTGTTTAAATAAATGCCCCCACCCCAAGTATTTTGCCGTATTTGATGGCCTAGTTTGCCTAAATCTTACAGTCAAACTGTGTGACACATAACCTGCCTGTGCGCCTAAAAATATATATAACCTGTTGTAATGTATCCTAAACTTTTAAATTGTCTCAGTTAAATGTAAAATAAAAATAATGTTGTCTCCTGACCTTAATTCTACTGATATTGTTCGATGAACTTTCAATCTGAATTCTATTAAGTAATTACTACCAGCTTAACGGTTCTGGTCTATTCATACTGTAATTCCCAATTTATCTTCAACATTATGTCATTTTCTTTCTGGACTCCACTTCACTATGATCAACAAGTTTTCACTCCAGATTCTGTCCTATCGTAGCTCCAGGGTCTGCCCACTTTCAGCCTGTGTCCTCACTGCTCAGTCACTCTGTCCTGTCCTGGATGTTCTACTTTTCAGGTCTCACTGTCTCAGCATCCTACTCACCATAAACTACAAACCAGCCTGAATGCTGTTCACAAGGCTGCATCGATTCTTAGCCTGAATCACACTTACTCAGCCTGTTGTGCTACCAGTCTAAGTTCTATTTATAAAGTTCCGATAATTCAGATGTGTCAGCCCGCGTCTCGACCACTTGATCACTTTGTCCCGTATTTAACTGTACACCTGGCAGGTCCCAGCTAGCTCAAATTCTGATTTCTGTCCATCATTTCCCACTAGTTCACTGTTTTGATTCCATTTGTCACGTCACATTAGTTCTCTTAGGTTACATTCTCTCTGGGCTTGGATCCTACTTAACCTGACTTATGAGCTTCTCTCCTCACATCCTGCTAAATGTCAGCCTATATCCTCACTATGCGACCACTTTGACTCCTCTGCACCCGACCACTGACTGGATTCCATTTCACATGTCCCACTGGATTACACACTGGTGCCTATTATTTAGGTCCCAATTGCTTCAAGCCTCTGTCCTCACTTCTAGATAAACTTTGCAGCATAGCTGCATATATTATGAAATGTGTTTGTTTGTTCTTTACGTTTGTTGCTCATTTTCTGTGTTCAAGAATCACGTACCTAAAATGTATTTTTTCCTTCAGTCTTCACCAGGACGTCAATAATTGCATCATTTATCAATTTTTGGAGGCTATGCTTATCATCAGGCTCTGAGCTATGTTATTTTTAAAACACTGTGGAATTCAGTCGAAAAGAATGGTAATAACAATGAAATGACTTCATCGATCATCTCTCCAACTGAAATGTCACTTTCTTTGGCTGAACAGCACTTCTCATCTGGTTTGCACATGGCAGCAAAGTGTTTTAGACATTTCTCGATCCACTGCCCACAACTGCTGGTTTACTTTTTGAAATAGCTACATTTGGAATGGTTATTCCATTTTCATTTATATTTTAAAGACTTGCCTTTTTCCATCTTTTACAGTTGCTATTGTAAAGTGTTGGGGTCTAATGTCTGAGTGGTGCTTGGACTGGAAAAGGCAAAATAATAGCAAAAACTGGCATTGTACGCCATCTTCACGGTTAATGTTTTAGCTTCTCTGTCTGGGAGCTCCATCCTCCTTAGAAGCTGGTCTGATAATGAATGCTGACTTCAGCTTCTCCTCCACCCTAGGGATTAAAATGGGCATGGGTTAGTGTTGATCAGCAAATTTCGCCAAAGCCTTATTCACTTTGAATTTGCTGTGTTTGTGCTCGCCTTTGTTTGTCAAATTATTTACTGATAATTCAGATGGTTTAGGAGAATTTTTTTCCCCAGCTCCCCATAATGCTTTGCGAGGCCAGAGCGACATCCCCCCAAGCTGTGAAAGCAAACATTAGATGAGATTTCCCCCCAGGTATATAATCATTTGCATTGCAGACTCTGTGAAACTTAGTTAGTGGTAGAACAGATAAGTAAATAATGTAGGTTCGCAAAATTTTATTTTTATGAAACATATCTCTCTATTATAAAAGAAAATCCTGAGACGAGATGAGACTATTGCCAAGAGATTTTTTCAAGTCCTGCCCTCCTCTCAACCATTTACGGTTAACAGCCCACACCCACGGTCCTCTCACCTCTCATTTGTGTGAATGCTTTTGTCAGACACAGTTTCTGCTCTCTCTGCTCTTATAAATTTTTATGTTTTCCTCACTTTATGTTCCCAATAAAAGAAGACTTATTATGTCGAAATCTTATTGAAGAATTTCATTCCAAAGGGTTATCAACAGAAGAAATGAGTACACGGGCAATCCTACTACCGAGAAACGATGAAGTCAAACGAATTAACGAAAAAAATGATCGCTAGGTTACACTGCAAATTTGTTAAATGAATATCAATAGACTAAGCTGAAACAGTTGGTGGTGATTGTGTGGAAGATGAAAACATCAGTTTACAATATCCCGTAGAATACCTACAACCGTTAACACCCTCTGGTCTTCCACCGGCCGAATTACTGTAGAAAGAAGGATGTATCGTAATGTTATTGCGTAATTTATGTCTGAGTGATGGGACAAGATTAGTTGTATTCAAAATTGCTCAAACAATTCTGACATGTAAAATTTTAACAGGTGACAAGAAAGGTAATGTAGTACATCTTCCGCAGATAACATTAGACACCAAAGGAGATCTTGATATGCCATTTGTATTAAAATGTTTACAGTTTCCCATTACAATAACTATTGCTATGACAATTGACAAATCACAGGGACAGACATTCGAAAAAGTTGGTTTATTTATTAGAGAGAAAAAAATAATATTCACTCACGGGCAGTTGCCACGATATAACTTCAAGAAAAGTTAATTCCAAATATTGTTTTTACAGAAGTTTTACAGTAAAAGTGTAAGTCTGGAAAGTATTTGCATGTTCATTTCAAAGCCAAACAGAACGAAAATGTACAACACAATGAATACCTCTAACACAACATGAAAGATAATTTTCTTTCAATTTATTACGTTTTACTATTTTTTACTGTGGTTAATTACTCACTGTAATGTAAAATAGGTCTATTATGCATATGTAACAATTACAATGAATATAACAATCTGTTTAAATTGTACATCCGCTACCCCATATGCGAGCAGCAGAGCAGCATAAATAACGAGTTATCTCTGCTTGTCGCCAAATGTGCAGTTCTATCTTTGAGTTCCACTTCTTTATAAGAAAAGGAGGGACGTGGCCTATGCATGCAAGATTAGCCACGATTTGATAAAAATCAAACCTTGAACGAGCCTGACACCCTTCCCCCCAAGCACAGGATACTTTATGAAATAATAATAAAAACAAAAGATTTCTTATTATTTACAAGACTATTCTATCATTTTGATATAAGAAAAAGTGCAAAACATCAGCACAGGCAGTTTGGAGAGCCTTCAGTGTGACTTCAAAGAATAGAACGAGCCAGCAGCTTCAATCAGGACACGGCACTTTGAATTTTATGCCTTTAAAAGACTGACATATGTTTTTTCTGACTTTTTGACTTTTGTCCGCTTCGGTTTAATGAAATACATGATTGTGAATCTCTGACTGTGTTCTTTCTTCTTTGACTCATGGAGACACAGTGGTGCGGTGGTTGCCACATAGCCCGGGTCACCTTTTTGGCCACAATATTTGGCTCAGTGCAGTTAGCAGATGTTTCCCTAGTTCTGAGGGATGCTTTAAAGATGACTGAACCATTATATTCCAGTCAAATCTAGTTCAGTTAGTTATTCCCCATTGATTTCAATATACTTCGAGTTCAGCAATATTCGTGAACACTTCCGTGATATCTCCGAACACAAGGCAAAGTGAACACCGTTCATCACTATTAGTGTCCTAAAGACCCTCTCCTATGTTTCCCTTCACCACACTCTGTGAAGGACCCCTGATGTTTGTGTGAGTGACGTTATGCTTTATATTGGACTTTGTGGGTGTTTTGATGTTTGATATTCATTTTTTATCTCATTGTACATTATAATAGGACAAAGAAGAGCAGGGGGTTAGTATTTTTTTTAACTTGCAATGTATATGTATCATTGGGGGTTATCCAGAAAAGGTTGTGGGGAGCTGTTTGTATTTTTTTTTTCCTTTTTTTATTTTTACAATATACTCACTGATCACTTTCATATGATCTACTTCCAGCACCCACCATCAATTGGGCATCTATAGGTTGGGAAAGTAAAATCCATAATGGAACTGCATCTTGATTTGATCAGGTCCAAACTGTACCTGAGCTCCTCCTTAGGCATTGAACCGGCAGATCATTTATTTTTAAGCCCGCTGGTTTTTCTTCAATATGCTACTTACCGGGTCTCTTTTATGGTCAGTCTGGCTCCTGTTTGCTAAGCTTTTCTAATTACCCCTCCATCACTTCTCCAGCTTCCCCACTGTGTAGCACCTTATTTTCACTTACCTTCTGCTATACTGGGTTTGTTAAATTTCTGGTTTTCAATGAAGAGTATTTGAGTGTTGATTCTGTCATCTCATTTAAACTCTAATATTAATGACTACTGCATATCACAAACATCACACATTCATATTTTATCATACATTACAAGAGCAAGTGAGTGGCCTATGGCTATTTGTCTTCCCCTGAAGAACAAGAAGACCATGGCTTTGGACCTGATGGTCAAACTGACAGTGTGAAATCAGTCTGACAATATTTTTTTGCTTTGCAGTCCAGAAGAAAGGGCACAATGATTACTCTGTCCTCCTCAAGAGAAACAGCACTACAGTGTGCAGCAGCCCACCAAAGATTTGCCGTCCGTGCAAAATCAAGCATGCCTTCTGCAATGTTATATTAGCAAGTGTCCAATCTGTGTGTGCTAACGTGTGCGTATATGTGTGTGTGTGTGCTGTCATCCTCTGATGAAACATCCATTTTAAAGATCTTTCAAATGTTGGTTTATGCATATACGTAAATACAGTCAGGTACTGATTTGTCGAAAAGCTAACGCCTGTCATAATTGCATTAAGTCAGATAAGAGAATCAGAGTGAGGCAGGAGAGGTCACTATACATGTGCTATGGTCAGAAATCCCCTTTGCTGAACCGTCTTTGTGCATGGCCGGTGGCCAGCCATTTGGTTCAAGCAGCTTTGCAGTGTTCGATATTGCATATTTAAAAGATTGTGGAGGGTTATCAAAGTAATCATGAAAATATATAGCAGCGCATGCAAAATTCATGAGTCAATACATTTTTTTTAGTCATTAATTTAGTTCACAGTGTGTATTATCAGAGAGTGTTTTTAAAAGTAAATGACATTGTGTAGAAACAGGTCACGCAAAGGACAGAGCATCTTACAAGCCATAATTTATATAGTGTATACACAGTGTGGTGAATATCTTAAAAAATAAAAATAAAACAATGCATTGAATGTTACCAAGTGCTTCACTCTGCTATATTGTCTTTCACTGTGTGCTTCTCAAAACAGCAATAATAGATTAGAATCATAAATTCGATGATCTCTGTCTTTCAGTATTTGCTTCAGATACAGGGCCAACATTGAATCACAGTGGATTTAACTTTTCTTTTTGACACTGGTTAACAGAAAAATAAACACTTTAATGAAAAAGTGAAAACAGATCTCTGCATATTATTCTTAATTAATTACAAATATATAACATAAAATATTTGATTACATAAGTATTCACCCTCCTTAACACGATACACCTACATCATCACTGATGCAGCCATCGGGTTTAGAAGTCAAAAAATTAGCTCAATGCAGATCACCAGCATGTAGAGTTTCAACTGATTGTCATCTAAATGAGCCTTATCTTTAAGATCCAATTTGTGAGGAGTCAGTATGGTGGCCTAACCCTACTCACAGTCCAAGCAACTCCATGAAAAGTGCAAGTCAGGGGATGGAGAAAAGAAAATATCCAAGTCAGTGAATATCCCTTGGAGTCCAGTGAAATCAGTCATTAAGAAATGGAGAAAGTATGGCAGAGCTGTAAATCTTCCAGAGCAGGCCTGAGTGACAGTGTAAGAAGGAGTCTAATGAGGCAGGCCACCAACAGACCTATGAGAAGTAAAAAGGAGTAGGAAGCTGCAGTGGATAACACTGGAGAGACTTTCCTTCACCACTTTATGGGAGAGTCATCCAAAGTAAAATGCATATAATGCAGCAACAGGGAATAAGAAACACCTGTGTTTTGGTCCTCACAAACAAGAAAGGCAGACATTGTGGCCTTAGTCACAGCGTGTGCACAGCATCAATTCTACCAAGTAACACTGCCAGAAAAAGACTCTGCTGGAAATTTGGCATGCAGTCCATCCATCCATCCTCTTCCGCTTATCCGGGATCGGGTCGCGGGGGTAGCAGCTTAAGCAGAGAGGTCCTGACTTCCCTCTCCCCGGCCACTTCTTCCAGCTCTTCCGGGAGAATCCCAAGGCGTTCCCAGGCCAGCCTGGAGACATAGTCCCTCCAGCGTGTCCTGGGTCTTCCCCGGGGCCTCCTCCCGGTTGGACGTGCCCGGAACACCTCACCAGGGAGGCGTCCAGGAGGCATCCTGATCAGATGCCCGAGCCACCTCATCTGACTCCTCTCGATGCAGAGGAGCAGCGGCTCTACTCTGAGCCCCTCCCGGGTGACTGAGCTTCTCACCCTATCTTTAAGGGAAAACCCAGACACCCTGCGGAGGAAACTCATTTCAGCCGATTGTATTTGCGATCTCGTTCTTTCGGTCACTACCCATAGCTCATGACCATAGGTGAGGGTAGGAACGTAGATCGACTGGTAAATTGAGAGCTTTGCCTTACAGCTCAGCTCCTTTTCACCACGACAGACCAATGCAGAGCCCACATCACTGCGGATGCCGCACCGATCTGCCTGTCGATCTCACGCTCCATTCTTCTCTCACTCGTGAACAAGTCCCCGAGATAGTTGAACTCTTCCACTGGGGGCAGGATCTCGCTCCCAACCCTGAGAGGGCACTCCACCCTTTTTCGGCTGAGGACCATGGTCTCGGATTTGAAGGTGCTGATTCCCATCCCAGCCGCTTCACACTCAGCTGCGAACCGATCCAGCGAGAGAGGAAGATCACAAAAAAAAGTCTAACATATCCAATGACTAAAAGTTACGTAATGTGAAATCGGCTTAAGTGGGGAGAAAGCACAGGACAAGAGTTTAAAATCCATGTCATCAAGCCACTCTGTCTTCAAGTTTAAGATCAAACTCTTCTTAATTGATGTTTCATATTTACTTCCCAAGTTTGATAGATAGATAGATACTTTATTAATCCCAAGGGGAAATTCACATAATGTGTATGTGTGTATGTATGGAAATGTGTTTGTGTATGGAAATAATAAACTAAATAATAGCCCAAATGGGTTTTCGAGAGGAAGATCTTGCCAAACCAGTCTTTTAATTTTTTTTCGAACAAGCAACTGGAAAAATTGACAAAAGCAAAAAATGCGACTTTATTTACTAAGATTTTCAAAAAAGCCTGTGCAGTCCCACATCAAAGATTAATTCTGAAACTAGGAACTGTAGGCATCAGAGGTAACATACAAAAGTGGTCTCAAGTTGGTTAACGGAAGGTGGCAAAGAGTACAGATAAGAGGAGAACGCTCGAGGTTGAGTGAGGACTCGCTCAGGGGTCTGTCCTTGGACTGTTACTATAATTTACATTAATGACTTGGATTTCAGTATTGCTAGTAAATTTGTGAAATTCACAGATGATTCTAAAATTGCAGACATTGAGGAGACAGTAAAAACAATTCAAAAATGTCTCGGACAAGCTTCAGAAGTTAGAGAACACTTGGAAAATGAAGCTTAATGTAGAAAAGTGCAGCACATGGACAAAGCGAATATCGATTGTAAATACACGATGGAAGACACTGTCCTACAGGAAGTAACCTCTGAAATGAATTTGGGAGTTTATGTTGATGCATTATTTTCAGCATCTACAGTAAGAGATGCAAATAAGCTATTAAAATGTTAGGTTATATCATAAAACTGTTGAATATAAATTGAATGACGTTGTGCTTACAGACTATATAAAGCATCTGGAGTATTGTGTGCAGTTCTGGCCACCACAGTACAGGAAAGACAAAGCAGCACTTGAAGCTGTGCAGAGGAGAGCAACTAAGTGCATCCCAGGACATAAGGACATGTCATACTCTGACAGATTTGGAGAATTAAACCTGAGACTGAGTGGAGTCCTAATCCGGGCCTTCAAAATTCTCAAAGGCATTGATTAAAGTAGATCCATCAGAACTCTTTCAGCTTAACTGTGAATTATGTACTCAAGGACACCAATGGAAGTTAAGGGGAAGTATATTTTGAACTGAAATCAGGAAGCACTTCTTTACGCAAAGAGTTGTGGGAAAGTGAAACAAACTACCAAGACAAGTAGCTAAAGAAAACACCACCACGACATTTAAGAAGTATCTGGATGAGATATTGGGACAGCTTAATTCTTAGCTATACAAACGAGCATGGACTGAATTGTCTGCTCTTGTTTGTCAAATTACTTATGCTCTTATGGCCTTATGTGCATGTTCAGTATTGTGACTTCCACCTACTGTGGGGTGGCATGTCCAAACCACATCCATTTCTGGCAGAAATGGTGGTACACAGGATGACTGCACTTCCATAGCGAACACCATCCTAAGAATAGGCCAGTTGTTTCAGAGTCTTTGGTATGCTGACACAGTGGTGAGGACTGAACCAGCAATGTGATACTTATAGTCCAGAACCTTAAGCAGTGGGCTATAAAAGAGCCTAAGCCAACTGTCCAGCTGAGAATAGGCAACTACAATGGTGCATTTCAAGTAAAGCTATTTGGAGGGGCCTCGTTTTGCTGAAGCCCTGTGCCCAGTTCCCCAGTTTGGTGTCTTCACCTTCTCTATCTATACAAAGGATTCAAAATGTCTGTTCCTAAATTGACTGAGCATTTGCTGAACTGCAGAAAAGCAGCAATTCTTTCTGCATAGACAGGCCACTGTTGGAGACAGCATGGAGGATGGCCCTATTATATTGCTTTAATATTGCCAGTTTACTGACATTTTTTTTTTTATTTTTTCTGGCGACATTCCTTGCAATTTAGCTTGACTGCCAAGAAAACTAATCAAGTATTTTTTTTTTTTGCCCCCACCTCCCTTGATAGTCCCACATCCTGACAGGCTTTGCCCAGTCCAATTCTTTCTTGCCAGACAAAAGTCGGCTTTTTATGCAGATGGATGACGCAACTGCAAACCGATTGAAACGTTCAAAAGACTGTAACATGTGAATGACTGGTGCATTGCTACCCAGGAAAAACCTTCAAATGCAAGAAGGCCAAATTGTGCACCACTAAGATTCCTGGAGATTCATGCATTCCTTCCACCAAACCTCATGGTCAATTCTGGTTTCTCTGGCGTCTCACTTTGGACAGAATAAGCCGGTCTTTAGTTACGTGTTAAACTAGAGTTAAGTGTTCTGGAAGGAAACCTTCAAACTGAGTCTGTGTCTCTGATTACGTAGAATGCACAATGCAGTGCCACTTAGTAAAAGAGTGTGACGCTGTGAGTCTCTGGGTAAGGTCTCTGGAGAGTGGTACAGCATGCTTTTTGTAAGCCAGTCCGAACACAGCGGCTCATCTTTCTGCCTGAGGCAGCTGGACAGTGCAAAACAGCATCCTTAGGTCTCTGGATTGCAGTACTGGACCATGCTGTTCTTAATTAGTAAATAAAATAAATAGAAAGATGGTACCGAGTCTCAATAGTGACAGCATAAGCCTTGCTCCCCCAGTGTTTGTTTTTTTATAATTTTAAGACTGATGTTTAGTTTTAAATGACAAAAATGTTCAAGCATCTTGGCGATCTTAAGAGCACTCAACTATTATTGTTTATTTATGAATCTAATGGGTATTTGTTTTATCAAAGAAGTCCATGCTGGCTAAGAACTTCAGTTTGTTGAGGACATCTGAGATGGCTGTCTATCTTGAGTTCTTTGGCTTTAAACTCTTCTCTGAGCTGGACTCACAAGCTTAAAAGGAGCCTCAAGTGGGTAATTGTCCTTTATATATTAAACAGTTGTTCTATATTTATTGTAATGAGCTCTTTATTTTTCGTTAGTAGCCACTACAATTATAGATTTTATAAATAATGCATTATACCCCCTTTCTATGTTATAATAATCTGGATAAGCTTATGTGGAAAATTGATGGATGGTTAATATAATATAATATAATATAATATAATATAATATAATATAATATA
>JANRMT010062840.1:4915913-4941837 GCA_026402145.1 Polypterus bichir lapradei | reverse complement strand
TAGATAATAAAAGGCACTATATAATAAATAGATAATAAAAGGCACTACATGATAGATAGATAGATAATAAAAGGCACTATATAATAAATAGATAGATAATAAAAGGCACTATATAATATATAATAAAGGCATTATATAATAAATAGATAATAAAAAGCACTATATAATAAATAGATAATAAAAGGCACTACATGATAGATAGATAATAAAAAACACTATATGATAGATAGCTTCAATAAGAAATTAAAACATTTACAGAAGCTACAGAAAAATGTAAATATTATAAAAAAAACACAACCCCCCGCACACGTACAAAAGCTTCTGGCTTGGATTATAAGGGAGCCGCCTGGGTGTGCCACAGGTTTACATCTGAAACTGAATTATTCTGATAGAAGTTTGTTTCTTCCTAAGTTCCCTTGATTGAAATCACCAATATTCTAATATCAAAATGATTCACCATTAGAGTGTTGATAGCAGAGTGAATCATTTCCTTTGCCAAGCTGATAAACATTAAAAAGCGTTATGTAACGTATCCCCCTGAGCAGTAATGTAGATGAATTCTGTAAGTATTTTAGTGTCTGAATCATACATTGCAGTGTGCTTGCTTTCACACCACTGCTCATTTTCATTGATTTCCATTTCCCCTTCTGCCTTTTCCACTCCATCTGATTGTATCAAATGAAACTCATTCATCCTTAATATAGCATCTGAAAAAAGATGTTTAAGTCGTATCTCCACAGCACTCAAAGTGTCACAGTACCTGAACTCACTTTGACTCACCTAGATATATGACAGTTCACCCAACATATTTCAAAGCAATTAAACACTTCTGGCCAGATCTAAAAACCTTCCACCTTCCTTTTATCCTCATTCTGAATCTTTGCCCTTTCCATCCCCAGACAAGCTGCTCCTCCAATAAGCTCTTTAAGAGCTCACTGGAATATTTAATATATCCTACTTCATGTTCCTCAGAGTCTCTTACATTCTCTTATATTGTAGATGTAAGGTAGCCTTCAGATTTTCAATGCCAGCCTGTGACATCTCACAAGTTCACAGCTTCTCTGAAAGGCACTAGAGGCAAGCGGATGCAATGACAGCATCATATGTTCAATATAAAAGTTCATTAAAAAGTGTATGGTGACAAGCCAGATGCCAGATCACTTCTAATCTTAACATTGATCATTGTATAAACAACATTTATCAAAAGCAAGAGAAAAACCATATCTTGTTCATCCTGGCCAATCTAATGTTTGTGAATTGTGGTCCATTTCTACCTTGCTCTTCTAGTTGCAGTACTCTTTGCTTGCCTGAATGTCCTCATATTGAGGTTGGACTCCACTTGCAAGCTCAGAGCTCACAGTGATGACCTCCTTTCTTCATTGATTATCTTCTGGACTGCAGTCCATTGGCTGGCCTGGGCTTCTGAGTTGCGTACCATTCACTACCCTGCTTTACTTTGTCTGGCCCTCTCACTTGTTGGAGTATTTGAGCATTCAGGGCTCAGGCTCCTGATTAGTTGTGTTTCCCACCAGGTCTGTTTTTCTAAGAAATACATCCTTTATTCTGCAATGTTTTTTAAAAAAATACATAATAATACAAATCTTCAGGGATTTTTCTTTGAAAAGTAGACCTTACTGTTCGGGATATCTTTCAAGGCAGAAATAGTAAATTAGGAAATCTACGTTTGATAGTTTCAACTTGGAAGTATGAGGACCTGTGTACCAAGCCACAGTTTGTAAGCATTACCAACTACCTGAGCAAAAGATGCCTTTCCTAGCTCAACAGGATGAAGTGATGAAGTACTTAGTCTCCAATCATGAACGAAAGACAAACTCTGAATTCCAATCTCATCCAAAGATTTTAGTGTCAGCTTCATTGTATCATTTTTCCCAAGGGTTGTAAACTTTATAAAAAGTGCAGTTCCAGTGCTAGGCCTTCAAATACAGAATCTGCTCGGCCTTTAACTTACAGAGACTCCTCAAGATCCTGTGACCCAAGCATGGCAGTGAGGCTCAAGTGAAGCCTTCATTTTTCATTCCATGCTGAGTCATGACCCTGGGTTGAAAGCTGACCAAATTACCACATATTGTCCATCCTAGCCTGATGCTTCAGGCCCAGCGCCTCATTAAGCGCTTCATTACTCTTCCTTGTGAACCCTGGGGTGTGCAGGTTAACACGTTGCCGCATGCTCAGTAATTTGACCCTCACCCGGGCTTAGAGGGCAGCATTTGTGTCACATTTGTTTCTCTTTCCTTATTTTCAAAGGTGTTCCATTTTTGAATATTGTGCCCTTATGTAATATGGTTTTGAAGGTAAACCATGACTTTGAGCAGATACAGTACCTGTAATTTAGGTTCATAGCGTCTTTGCAGCTCTTTGATTCTCCTCGATTGCTCGACTGATAGGTTTGAAATTATCCAGAGATATGTCACCAGTATGGAGGCAGGATGTAAATGCTTGCAGGCAAATGTCTGTTTATCAGTGAAGCTCTTTTGTAAAGCAGCTGAGGGCTTGTTTGAGGAGACTGCATTATAAGACACAATCATGGGATAGAAATCAAGCAACCTGAAGCCTTCTTGGCTGACCTAACCCTGACATGGTTCAAATTTGTAAAGGTGGCAGGCTGTAGGCTATTAGAATGGCATTCTGAGATAAGGCAACATGAACAAACAGTGGATCCACCATTCCTGTGCAATCACCACACTGTGAGAAAAAAAAAGCCTTCAAGATCATTGCATTTTCTTTCTAACCTCAAATTGATCTTGAGTTAAAATTAAAAATCTGAAATTAATATATTTTGCAATTTGTGATGCACTCTGCACACATTAGAATGTTGTTACTATTAAAAGCGCTATTAAACATATGGCTAGACTCATTGCCTCAAAGAGGTCATGGTGGCATAGCATCTAGTGCAGTTGTCTTGCACCTCCATGACCCTGGGCTTACATTACCACCTAATTACTGTGCAGAGATTGCGTGATCTTTCCATGATTCTCTGCTTTTATTTCTTCTTCTGGATACTCCAACTTTCTCTGTCATATTCCACAGATGTGTGTTAGGTTGATTGGCCTGTCTGAGCTGGCCCAGTATGAGTGAATATGCCCGAGAGTGGATTCATTTTCTCCTTCAGGGCTCAATACAGCCAAAATTTGCTGGCTCCATGCAAACTTATTGTTAGACAACTTGGGCTTAAACATCCCTAGATAATTTCTGTCACACACGTGCGAATGGGAGGCAGCTAAAGGGCTTGACTGAGGGTAATTCCGAATCTGACCGGGATGTGGCAGAGTGCACTGACTCTTTTTTTCGCTTTCCTGCAGACCATTCACGAGAAGTTCCACCTGGCCCTGTTGACATCACTTCCAAGTCCGGACCTATAGAGGAAGGCCTTGCCGGCTCCGGCCCCCTTGATGTCACGTCCGGGCTCTAGCCTATAGCTGAAGACCCTTCTGATCCCGGTCCCTTTGATGTCACTTCCTACCCTGACCTTTAAAGGCCTCCACCTTTCCCCTACTCCCTCAGTTCTGTTTGGGACTCCAGTTTGTGCACATCAGTGCTGTCATTTATTTTTGCAAATTTTGCAGCCAGGAAATTAATATACGGGTGTCTGCCACAAACCTTGCTATGGCTCTTTGTGGAGTTTGTGACACGTCAACTAAAACTAAAAGGCTCAAAAGTGCATGTCTTTCTTAAGTGTGGTCGCAGCCTGGAAAAAGGCCCAACTATTGACGTAATTAATTGTAGAAAAGATTCTTGAATGGCTGTAATAAGCCTGATGAATTAGATTAAACTGCTGCAATCTCTGACTGCCGATCAATTACCAACTTTTTCTCATTGTTATTTTTTTATTGCTCTTTATTTTGGAAAAAAAATTAAATTCATTAGACTTCCAAAGCCTTGCCTTCAGTTTGGTTAAATGAATTTTTTAATAATCCATATATATAAAAGCCAAATACCACTGACTCACTCATCACAAAATCTCTCGAACCATGAGGACTTGGGACTTGAAATTTGGAATGTAGGTAACCCTTGGCCCATTGGTGCTCGCTAAGAAACGGTTTTAAAAATTTCGTGGTCCAAGCGCGCTCTGTCTGTCTGTCTGTCTGTCCACTTTTCACGAGAGAATTATTTAATGGATTTAGATCGGGTTGTTTTCTATCATTTTCTTGAACTTTCTGGTTGATTTTGCGACTTCTCTCATTGCGCTAAGTATCACAGTTCGCTTGTGGTACCGATGTATTTATACCAATCCAACAGAGAGGCTGTAGGCTGAGAGCAGGAGGGCGAGGCCTTCCTCATTCACTCGCCAGCCTCTGTTTGAGTTAGTCTACGTCTCGCCACGTGTTGGTGTGCACCTTGCCTCCGCTTAGCTAGTGATACCTGTTTGTTCAACAGACATTATCATCTACAGATTGTTAGGGAGTAACGTTTGACGTTTTTGAGAGAGAGATCAGAGCTCAGTGTGTTTTAGAGGGTAGCTGCTGATTGCCAGAGATATTGCGGCCATGTGCTTTTCTCCCCAAGCGGGGAATGCTCTCCCATCAGAGCTGAACATGTTTAGATACAGTGCCAACATCTATTGATTTTTAAAGTTTGTCCTGTTTCATTACCATGTGGACGCAGCCACGGGGTACAGCTAGTGAATAATAAGTGTGTTTCACATTCACAAAGATAGCATAACTGCTTTCAAAAAATTCTTGAAAAGTTAATGCAGTGTACCAAACCACCAAACAACATGAACATATAGAAATACACACAAACACACTTGCAATTACTGACCATTTAGATGCATTAGGTTGTCAATGTGCCTGATTATATGTATATTTATCTAGTATTTTTCAAATCTGCTCAATCAAGGGTGTTGGGGCTGAAGTCACTTCTGGTAGCACTTGGTAGAAGGGATGGCAACAGTCCATAGTGGAGCACATTGTTGCCTACAGTGCCTATAAAAAGCATTCACCCCTTGCAAGGTTTCACATTTTCCTGTTACAGGACATTGAATAACAATGGATTTAACAGGGCTTTTTAGAAAAGACTCTTTAATGTCAAAGTGAAAACAGATCTCTGCAAAGTCATCTGAATTAATTACAAATATAAACATCAATTAAATAATCTCGTAAGTACTCACTTTTTTCATTGTGACTCACCTAAATCCTCACTGATGCAGCCCATTGGTTTTAGAATTAGTTCAATGGAAATCACCTTCTTGGTGTTTTACTTGATGTATCTGGAAGGTCCAACTTGTGGTGAGACAGTATGGTGGACAAGCCTTCAAAATGAAGACAAAAGAACACTCCAATTAACTTTGTTCAAAGGTGATTAAAAGCACAAGTCAGGGGATGGAGTCACTGAATATCCCTTGGAGTCCTGTGAAATCAATCATTGCGAAATGGAAATAGTTATGGCACAAACGTAAATCTACTTAGAGCAGGCCATCCACAAACACTAAGCGATCATGCAAGAGGAAGACTAGTGGCGGAGGCCACCAAGAGACCTCTGAGAACTCTAAAGAAGACATTTGAAGCTATAGTGGCTAAGATTAGACAGAGTAGACAGCAACCATTGCCCACGTGCTTCACCAGAGCTACCATTATGGAAGAGTGGCAAAGAGCACATGACCACCTGGTGGTCTGATGAGACTAACATTATGCTTGTTAGCCATCAGACTAAACACCATGTTAAACAGCAACAATGCCAAAAATTCACCATCGCCACTGGGTAGCATGGTGGAAATGTTGTAGGCAAACCTGAAGAAGTTTGCAAAAAATCCTATGCCTTGGGAGAAGATTTGTTTTCCAGTAAGAGAATGACCCCACGTTTGAATCCAAAGTTTCGCAGGGATGGTTTTAAAACAACAATTTTAATGACCTGGAATGGCCGAGTCAGAGTCCAGATCTCAACTAGGGAATCCGGGAGCCTGGGATTCCTATATATTTTTCATTCCAGCATTCCCAGGAATTAAACTGCTATAATTCCCAGGAAACAGGGAACAGCCAAGCTCGCATATATAGCGTGTAAAAGTGTAAAAATTGATCAAGAAATAACAGTTATAGTTGAAACTAATTAAGTGTCACGGTTTTTTGGCCCACGGTGTAGTGTGTTGCCGATTAATTCAGTCAACAACAGACCAGCAGCAGTCAGTCTCCCAGCTCCCACTAAGGCTGAGCACAGTGGACTCGGAGGAGTCTGCACTCTGCAGCTCACGAATGCCAGGACGGGACAGACTTCATTGACATCCGTCAGACAACAGCTTTGAACAGCAACTTGAAATTGTAATGCATCAGTCTGTTGCATCTGCATTATCTGTGCCAAGAAACTTGCCATCACAGAATGATGACAAGAAACTGGATACATCAGTAACAGCTGAAATGGCGGTGTTTCAGAGCAACGGCAAGTGCGGGCATTGTTTAGAACAAGTGTATCAGTATCTGATGACTGTGCCGCCTACTTCAGTGGAGGCAGAGCATGCTTTCTCAGTGGCTGGCGCACTCTGCATGAAGGTACGCTCTCACCTGGACGACCGCACGCTGAACATGTTATGCTTTCTATGCTCTTATTACCGCAACTAACTAGATACATGTACTTCTGTATATGACAGCATGAACTGCTTGTAGCTAAGGTTAGTCTTTTATTGGTGTCAACATATTGCAGAAGTTTTATTAAAAATAACTGTTGGTCGTTCTAAAACCGTTCACATGTGAGATACTCATGCACTGTGTCATCCCCGGGAGCCCGGGATTCCCGGGAATGACATGCGGGATTCCCGAATTCCCGGGAATGGATTCCCTAATCTTAACCCAATTGAAAATTTTGACTGGACTGTTTACTCATAATCCCAATGTAACCAAACAGAGCTTGAGCAGCCTTTCAAAAATGAATGGGGAAAAACGCAGATTCCAGAAGTGGAAAGCTGCTAGAGAGTGACTTGTGCACACTGACTCAAGGCTGTCAGCACTGCCAATGGTGCATCTGCTAATAACTGACTTAAATCCACTGTGATTTGGTATTGTATAGCCTTAAAATATGAACCCTTCCAAAGGGGATAAATACTTTTTATGGGCACTGTACACCCAGATTTGCTCCTACTAGGCCTGTTTGGAGTTGCCCATCAACCTAACTCATGTGTCTTTTAGATGGAAGAGGGAAGCCCATGTAGTCAAAGAGATTCAAATCAAGGACTCTGGAGCTGTTTTGAATGGTATCTTTATTTGAATTTATTTTTTCTTGTGTCTCCCTGAAATATTGGAGTCAATTTTTACATCAATTGTGGGACTTTCATACCCAAGGAATTAATTTCTGATGTTTATTTTGTGATCTTTCTGAACAAATGACCTATTTTGCTGTGCTGCCATTTGGTTTTTCTTGTGGACATCTGCATTTTTTGTGCATTGGAGTTGATGGCTGCTGTGGTGATGGTCTTAGAATTCTCCAGGGTCTCGCTACATGTGATTTCATCGGTGCGACCATACAAATGTCCATTATGTTGAATAAACTTCATTAAAATACATTTCTATAGTGCTTTTCTCGTTAAAGACTTGTGTTTCTGAACTCTTAGCTACAATTCTTGTTCCACCCTAGTTCTGAGAAAAGATTGGTTTGATTTCTGGTTTTCGATTCTTGCACTTCTCTGGTGTATAGTTTTCTACACTAAAACACTAAAGATATGCTGGTTAAGTTAGTGCTATGCTGCATTATGACCCATAGTGCTGCTATAAACTACATCTACGCTACTATGTTTTCCTTTAAAAAGGCTGACATTAATCTACATTTTCACCTTTCATTCACACTAACACCACCGTTTTTTTTTAATCCCAAAAACAGAGACTTCTGAAAATGCTCTCCAGAGCCGTCCATTTCTGAAAATACCAGTTCAACGTTGCAACATGGACGGGCAAAAAAAACACAGCCTTTCAAAAACATGGACTCAAATCACGCTCTGATTTGTTCATGATTATTATGTAGTCCTTTCCTGATTGGATCCTGATCGGTACATCTGCTCATTCCCTGATTGGCCCTTCATGGAAGAAAACCATATACTAACAACGTGGACACAGCAGAGTTGCTTTTCTTAGCACTTTTTGTGTCGCTTACCTGTATGCATCTAAATTGTGTTTTGTATAGTTTGAATGCTGCACTCATCCACAAATGGCAAACAATTTACTGGTCACTACAGTTTTACAGTCTATGGCTGGTGGTGTTACTGTCCCTTCAAGGATTTTTTTCGTCAATGCACATATACCCAGTTTAGTCAAACATTTACATCATGTGTGTTTTTGTTCATTTTACTGTGGACAGAGATACTTTCATAAATGATGTGAAAACGCTATTGTGGAAAGAGATCATTTTCATTTAAAGTTGCTATAGTGTGGACATAACCATTGACTGTGAATTGATCATTCACATTTTTTGGATATGTGAGAAAGCAGAAGTAGTTGTTGGAAGATTGCAACCGGATTTGGACATGGGAAGAGTAGGTACAGCAAGTCCCAAAAAGACAATGAGCAGACTGGGAATAAGACATTCAGATATATGATGTACAGAACAGACTGGGAATAAGACATTCGGATATATGACACACAGAACAGACTGGGAATAAGACATTCGGATATACTGTATGACGTACAGAACAGACTGGGAATAAGACATTCGGATATATGACACACAGTACAGACTGGGAATAAGACATTCGAATATATGACGTACAGAAGAGACTGGGAATAAGACATTCGAATATATGACGTACAGAAGAGACTGGGAATAAGACATTCGAATATATGGCGTACAGAACAGACTGGGAATAAGACATTTGGATATAGTGTATGACACACAGAACAGACTGGGAATAAGACATTCAGATATATGACGTACAGAAGAGACTGGGAATAAGACATTCGAATATATGGCGTACAGAACAGACTGGGAATAAGACATTCGGATATGTGATGTATAATAATTTAGTATTAAACTTCAAGACGTGCTTGTCACGTTGATTGCTGACTCTGAAACTGGCTCTCTATAATGGAATTTGGGTGGGGTATGAGTGATTGGGCCCTGAGGTGGGCTGGCATCCTGTCCACAATTAGATTCTGACAGGACAGGCTCCGTGCTTGTTGGAATAAGTGCATTCAGAAGACGGATGAACGAGTGAGTTGAAATTCCAAAGCTGCCAATGCTGCTATTTATATATGAACATTCAGTCCATGAATATCCCCGTTCTGGTATTCACTTGCTACTATGCGTATTCTTAAGTGATTTTTATGGCAGCTTCAAATGAACTTCTTGATAAGTAAATGTGCATTAATTAATTGCTGTTCTTGGTTGGTTAGGAATGCTAAGAAAACAGAAGTAAAACAATCTTCCAAATGAAGAAAGATATGACCATGATAAGCATGATTCAAGGTAAAAAGTGCACAGAAGGTCAGGGGAGCTGCATGATGAATAGAGTAAAGGTCAGATGATGGAGTGGGCATGCTGTTTCTTCCAAGAAAGTGTGTTGCTGCAAGAGAGATCAGAATCAGCTGATTCTTGAGAGATGTTTGTGTGTGAGATATCTCCTGCGTACATGAAACCCCTATGAAGAGATAAGAGAATATTCTGTCAGCAAAACGAGTATCAGAATATTTCCATTAGATTTCATCTAAAAGGGCTAGAAGTAAACATACTGATATTACCCACGTTCCTTCAAAGATCTCAGCTCTGGAGTATGTTTTCTGCAAATGTTCACATACTCTTCACTTTTAGCACGGCTCATTAATTGCTTTGAATGTTGTAGATGCTGTCATTGCACAAGACGTATTCCGCTTATCAGTGGAAACTGTGGCAGCAAAATTTTATTATTCATGACTTTTCAATTTATGAATACTGCTGAACATTCAATGCATTTTATATCCTTTTTTATTCAATTATATTCAATTTAATCATATAAAGTGCACTTTCACCTAACCCATTTCACTATGTAGTATTACAAAAATGTCCATCCATCGCTCCATTATGAATCCCAGTAAATCAATTTCAAAGCCAATGCCTGTATTGTCAGGGACCAACCCTAACTGGGGTGCCAGTGCATTGCAGGGTACACTTACATTCCACCCACACTCACTCATACTTAGGCCAGTCAGTCTAACAGAGATGCCATTGAGGGCATGATAGAAGCCAGTTATCGGCATGGAGATCATTCCAACAAATGGGAAGACGAAGAGAAAGCCAGTCAGAGATCAGGCGGAAAAGAGCTTTTCACAGCAAATTTGAGGGGTTCGCCTGTGACCTTATTCACCAAATTTCTCCCAGAAAGTTTTACAGCCAGTTTAGACAAACTTTTTTCCCAGCACCCCATGATGCTTAGTGAGGCCAGCTTGACATCACATAGCTGTTGCATCCATATTGAATGGGAATATCACTACTCACTACTACATTTTTTTTATTTATTTATTTATTTATTTATAAAGCACTTTAAAAACAACATCAAGGCTGACCAAAGTGCTGTACAATTAAAATCCAACATATCAGACAAACAATAACCAAGGGTAAATAACAGAAACACATAAGAGCTGAAGAGATTCATAATAAAACGTACACAGATAGTCAACATATCATACTGGGTTAAAGGCCAGGGAGTAAAAGTGCGTTTTTAAATAAGATTTAAAGACAGTAAGTGAGGGAGCCTGCCTAGTGTGCAATGGAAAATCGTTCCAGAGCTTTGGAGCTGCAACTGAAAAACCCCGATCACCTCTGAGTTTTCATCGTGCCTTAGGAACACGTAAAACCATCTGGTCTGCTGACCTGAGAGAGCGAGACGGTACATAAGGGTGCAGCAGTTCTGACAAATAAAATGGGGCACAACCATTAAAGGATTTAAAAAAAAATACAAGAATCTTGAAATGGGTTCGAAAACGAACTGGAAGCCAGTGAAGGGAAGCCAAAATTGGGGTAACATGCTCATGCTATCTTGTGCCAGTTAAAAATCGAGCAGCAGCATTTTGCACCAGCTGTAGGCGAGCAATGGAAGCCTGGCTAATTCCAAAAAGAAGTGCATTTTAGTAATCTAGACGAGATGTTATAAAAGCACGTATCACTCTTTCAAGGTTGCTTAATTTGTGTTAGGCATGCGGAGAGCATGCAGTGCGTACTATAAGCATACTGCACTTCAAACTTTGCAGTGTTTGCTTGATCTGCTTCCCGCATGAATGAATAATTTATGACGTATACATGCATGTCAGTACTTGATCGGTACTTCAGCCACTTCATTGTTCTGCAAAGATTCATTGTGGCTTGTGTCTCCACTGCTGGATTAATCGTGTTATGCTTGTCACCAGAGCTCTGAACAAATCTGAATCCTCTTATGTGATACAATCTATTGTTGCATTTTGCTCTGTACTTCTACTATTACTGTTATACTGTTGTATTGTATTCCTGAGGTGGCAATGATAGATTGGCCTTCTAGATCTGTGAAGGGGATTACTTGTGCTCTGTTCTCTGTATTGTATTGTATTTACCCAATTTTTTAGCAAAGCATTGCATGCCCAACCTACCTGGAAAGGGGTCTCTCTCTCTCTCTCTGAATTGCCTTTTCCAAGTTTTCTTCCAGTTTTTATAGGAGTTTTTTCTTGTGTACTTAGGGAGTTAAGGCAGGGACTGGAGGGTGCTGTCAAAAAACAGGGCCCGTTAACAGGGCCGTTTTGACGCATGGGCACGCTGGGCAGTTGCCCGGGGGCCCCATGCTAATCTATGTATGTTGTGACTTGCTGAGTGGTTGTGTAGGTAGGGGCCCCAGTGCACTGCTTTGCCTGGGGGGCCTATAATGTTAAGATGGCTCTGCCCGTTAAAGCCCATTTTGGCACTCCTTGTGTGATTTTGTGCTATACAAAAAAATCTGGTTGAGAGCCAAGAGCAATTTGTAAGAGCTAATCTTAGAAAGTTAATGTTTGATGTTAAATTCATGTAGTGTTTGCTTGATTCCTATACAAGAACATTCATTTCTTATAGCTACCTAGAAATATGGTATAGCCTTTTACTCCCTGTAAGTAAACATGAGGTACAACTCTATTGCTATATCTGTAGAACAAAGTGTAAATGAAGCCAGCTGGGAATGGTCCCATAACTAGCATGGACTGACAGACCCATTTGCAGTTTATAAATTGGATAGGCATACACATTTCTGACTATTTAGAAACAATTCAACTGAGTGAGCAAACTTAAAGAATGAAACAAATGTGGCGAGTGGCTGGGACTGCTACCCAGCCGGGATGCCCAGGAGGACCAGAGGAGAGCTTGCGCCTCCTCCAGACCATAAGGTGGCAACCGCCCTGGTGGCTTTGGGGACCACGGGTACAGAGCTTTGAAGCTCAGCCCTGTAGGGCCACATGGTCACCGCCAGGGGGCGCCCCAGTGTCTTTGGTGCCCTGGACCTCAGCACTTCCGCCACACCCGGAAGTGCTGGGGGGAAGAGGACCAGGGACACCCGGAGTGCTTCCGGGTGCGCAACCGGCATTTCCGCCACACTGGGGAGTGCCAGAGGAAAATTGTCAGAATGCGCCTGGAGCACATCCGGGTGATTATAAAAGGGGCCGCCTCCCTCCATACGATGGCTGGAGTCGGGAGAGAAGGAGACGAGGTCTTGGAGGAGGCAAGGAGGCGGCCTGAAGAGGAAAAGGCATTTGTGTAGTTGGCCTGGACTTGTGGGGACTTTTGGGGTTTGTGTGCACTTTTGTAAATAGCTTGAATGTATATTAAACGTGTTGTGGATGAACCAACGATGTCCGCCTGTCTGTGTCCTGCCCGGCTTCTACACAAGATATATAAGCTTTAAATAGAACTTTTCTTAAACTAGAACTTTTCTTTTCTTTACTCTATCATGTTTCTTTTCCACTTTTGTCTGAACTGTTTTACTCTGAATTTTTACTAAAGCTTTTAAAAATGAAGATATTTTTTCCATGGAATTATTTCAATGTGTCACACTATTGCCAGAATCCCATGAAGCAAATTAAAGCTACAATCCAGTAGCGACAGGGGCAGCGTGACAAGTATGTAATACTGAACACTTGCATTACAAGTTGTGCAGGTGTTAGTCAGTCATAGTGATAGGATCTCCGGAGACACAGAGAAACATAAAGAACAATATCACAGGGAGGCACAGTGGCTAGCATTGCTGCCTCATAGCTCAGGTCAGAATAACCACTCTAGCACGGTTGGCAGATGCACCCCTAGCACTCAGGGACTCTCATAGACCATTACACCATTATAATCTACTTAAAACTAGTCCAGTTTCTCCTTCCCTATTAACTTCAATGTATTTTGTTGAGTTTGTCAACAATCCTGAACATTTCTGCATTTTTTCCCAAACATGAGGTGACTTCATTGTCAAGCATGCATGCTTGAAGCAACCTCTCTTCCAAAAACAGTGTTTTAAATTGATATTTTCATCAGAAAATACCTGAGATTCCTTGCATTTAACACTCCTGTTAAACCTCTGTACAGCCAAGAAGATAATATGTCTACTGTCACGCATTGCTGTTGGAGGACTCCTCTAAGGGCTGGGGAAAGGTACACAACAACCCCCTGAGACGAGGGGCTACTGCTGACTTTGTCTGTTGTTCTCCTACCCTCACAGCTCTGAGAAGCTTAACCCCACCCCTTCCGGAAGTTGGGCTATAAAAGAAGCTCCAGCAAAGAGAAAGACTTCTTTTGCCAGGAGACCGGAATGAGCCACACGGCGGAGCAAGTGACTCTCAAAAAGATTCCTAAAGAGAAAGAAATCCCTGATCGGGATGGCGCATTGGCGCTATTTTCATTACTTTTGTTTATTTTGCTTGTTCCGTCTCGCGACAATTAAAAGGGATGACTACCGTTGGCGTCCCAACATTTCAACTGTTTCCAGTATGTCTTTCCACCGCCCGACCACACTACATAAAATCAGACTTCTAAAGAGATAAAGGAACAGCCTTGGAAGACAAGCAAGACAATGATATACAATGTGAAATCAGATTAGCTCAGTGATGAAGTCAAGCTTTTTCCAACTAAGACTTTTATGTAAAGTCAAGCTCTTTTGAACATTTGATGATTTTGAGAAAGTTATATATGCTTTTATCTCATCTCATCTCTCAGGTCAGTCAGGCTTTCCTCTCACCTCTTCAGCTGGTACAGAATGCTGTAGCACGTCTCTTAACAGGCAATAAGAAACAAGACCATATCACCCAAATACTTGCTTCCCTTCACTGGCTTCCTATACAGTTTAGGATCGATTTTAAGGTTCTCATCTTTACTTTGAAAGCTATAAAAGGATTGGCCCCTACCTACCTTAATGACCGAGTTATTCTGTACACACCAGCAAGGTCTCTCAGGTCTGTTCATCTGTTTTTATTAACTGCTCAAAAAGGCTGGGCTAAAACAGGGAGGAGACCGAGCTGTCTCTGTCCTGGCTCTGAAACTGTGGAATGGTTATTACCCCTGAATGTTAGGATGGCCCCCTCACTGCCTGTTTTTAAATCTCATCTTAAAACTTACTTGTATTCCCTTTTACTTTTACCGGTAACTCATTTTTGAGAGTTGTTTGTTCACCCTTTCTCCTGATTTTGAAATTGTCTGTCATTTGTTTTACCTATTGTTATTTAAAACTGCACTTTATTGTGTTACGTGGTGTATGGTTTGTACAGCACTTTGGGTTCAATTCCTGTTGTTTTAAAGTGCTTTATAAAGATAGATAGATAGATACTTTATTAATCCCAAGGGGAAATTCACATACTCCAGCAGCAGCATACTGATAAAGAACAATATTAAATTAAAGAGTGATAAAAATGAAGGTATAACAGACAGACAATAATTTTGTATAATATTAACGTTTATCCCCGGGTGGAATTGAAGAGTCGCGTAGTGTGGGGGAGGAACGATCTCCTCAGTCTGTAAGTGGAGCAGGACGGTGACAGCAGTCTGTCACTGAAGCTGCTCCTCTGTGTGGAGATGATCCTGTTCAGTGGATGCAGTGGATTCTCCATGATTGACAGGAGCCTGCTCAGCGCCCATCGCTCTGCCACGGATGTCAAACTGTCCAGCTCTGTGCCTACTATAGAGCCTGCCTTCCTCACCAGTTTGTCCAGGCGTGAGGCGTCCCTCTTCTTTATGCTGCCTCCCCAGCACACCACCACGTTGAAGAGGGCGCTCGTCACAACCATCTGATAGAACATCTACTGCATCTTATTGCAGATGTTGAAAGACGCCAGCCTTCTAAGGAAGTATAGTCGGCTCTGTCCTCTCTTACACAGAGCATCAGTATCGGCAGTCCAGTCCAATTTATCATCCAGCTGCACTCCCAGGTATTTATAGGTCTGCACCCTCTGCACACAGTCACCTCTGATGATCACGAAACATGAAATGAAATTAAATAAAATGTGATACAGGTTGCTGCAAATGAAACAGAGAAAGATGCAAGCCATTGTCCAACAGGTACCACAAGTTGTAGAAGCAAATCCAGTCAATGCTCGTCATATCCGACAGATGGCGGTGACCAAGCTAGTTTACATCGAGGCCAAGGCCAAGGAAAACAAGTCGAGTAGCAATGATTCCATAAAACCAAAACCCTGGTCATTCAGAGCACTAAAAAAATAAACATATAAAACATTTAAGGAAGCAAATAATTAAGCTACAAGAGAGGCTTAATGACTCTCGGCAGGAAAGGAACATTTAAGTGAAATGCTTAAGTAAGCAGTACAAGTGTACTTTGGAGAAAACAGAGAGTAGAACTGAGGCTAAAACTAAGTATGAAATGAATAAAATTAAGAATAAATTGAACATGTTTGGTGCCCACGTCAATGACTTGGGATATACAGTATGTGCAGATACAGTTGTGAGAAATTATAAATAATATACTGATGGGGTAGAACATAATTGTAAATCTCTTTATAATAAAGTAAAGGAATTCAAAGACACAGAATAAAAGAAAAATGTTAGGGGTTTTGTAATTCCACAGAGTTTGAAGCCCATGAAATTCATGTGGCAATGGTGACTTTATTAAAAAGAATCTGAAAGTAGAAACAGTGTGAAGTTTATGTGTTAAATATTTTCCAGGGGTTAAAGTTGTTAAGTCTGATACAGTAAATGTAGTGAAATGTGTTATACCATGCATAAGAACGGAGAAATTCACTTTGAAAACAATCAGATCTATGAGGTTACATTGTTAATTATTCACATTTTTGTGATAGTTTTGTTTAGGTTGGCTGCACAGCTTTCTCCGTGCACATGTGGAAACACGGTATGTCTGTGGTCACAATTGTAAAATTTCAACCTTGATTGGTACATTTCTCTTGTTGTTTTCAAAGAGCAAACATGGCCGCTGCGCTCTCCAGTTACACCAATGAAGAGCAGCAAGCACTGATCCACTTTTTATGGGCTGAAGGTGTACCAGGGACCAAAATACGCGTTGATTTATCAGAATCTCTGTATGGACTTGCTAATGTTGTCATCAGTAGTGGACGTGGATGGCCATCCTGCTCATTCTTTGTGCTTAACACTTTTTTCACAATTTTTTACACTTCGAAAATATATTTGTAAACACTGCCTACATATGCAGAAAGACTTCGAAGGATTGACAATTATAAAACATAATGCTTATACAGTAGATCTTTCCAGATATCTCTCAGGAAACTGTTGAAAAAATGGCTGGTATAATTCTCATGAAATAAAAACTGTGGGCTGCAGGTATAAGGATATGGTCTCCTCTTGTAGACAAACGGAAATCGATGTTTCACTTTCACACGCAGCCGTTTAATTTACCAGAACAGGCAAAGAAAACTTATAAATAACCTCACCCCTTCAATACTTAAAATCTGAATAGGATCGGACCATGGAGTGGAGTGAAAAAGAGAGTGCAGATTACCACGGTGAAGAAGGCTTTGTTACTAATCTATCACAAGGGAACTGAAAGAAACAACGCTGCTAAAGCATTATCATTTTTTGAGATCTATTATGATCATCCATCCATCCATTATCCAACCCGCTATATCCTAACTACAGGGTCACGGGGGTCTGCTGGGCCACCAGTTACATTGGGTTGAGAGAAGAGAGGCATCCTCCCATGCAACTGGCAGCCTTGTTGAGGGAGAGGTGTGATAAGCGGTCCATGGTGCTGTGCTGATTTTAAATGAATAATTGCCCCCCATTAGATGCAGGCTTCAGTTGGGTGCAGGGGTGCAAACGCACTTCGCTCCGGGGATATTGGGGCACCTGGCTATAGGTGCAAATGCAAGTGTCAGTCAGGTGCCTCATTTTTGCCTCGGAGGGAGCGGCGTCTCACACCTATGTCCAATGAGACAGGCGACAAAAAAGGAGCCTGTACTCCAGGTTACAGATCAGAAAGGAATGAAAAAGGGAGATAGAGGTTAAGGAAGGAGAGAAGCAGGCCAGAAGGGGAGAGAACTGGTGTGAGATAGAGAGAGAGAGAGAGTGAAAGAGAAGTGAGGCAGCTGGGAGGACGTCCATAGGGAACGTGCAACCGACGCTCAGGGCCTGAAGAAGGCCACTCCAGCTGAGAGGCTCAGGGAGTTGGAATGACCCAGAGCTCGCTCCCGCGTAAGTCTGGGGAAGGCAGAGGGAGTCAAAGTCAGGGACCTAGACCTTGGATAGATGAGGTTTGACATGGTGCCCTTCTGGTTGTCTTGGGCAGCAGGAAAAGATGGCTGACTGTGTCTGTCAGTTGGGCATCTCCTCTGCTGCAGGACCCTGTGCAGGGTAAGTGGAGGAGACACTCAACTGATGGAGTGGGAACTGAGATTTTAAGAAGCTTCCTGTCCTACAATTTTAACCTCATTTTAACTGATTATTTATTAGGATTTTTAACCTCCACAAACAATGTTTTTTTTTTGGATTATTTATTTATTTATTTAAAGAAGATTGTACTGCACTAATTATTTGGATCCTGTGTGTTTTTGATGGCTTTAAATAAAAGCACTATTCACTTTTGCACCTACCCCTTGCAGTATGTATGTGTCCTCATCTGCCCGGATCATCTCGGTCAAGATTATCAACGATCTGGGTTCAAGAGGCTCCCCAAAGGCCAATTGGAACATGGAGCTAACCCGGACCATCACGTGTCCTCTCTGTATATTGTGTCTGATCACTCATGATGAGTGAAACAAGCAAGTGTAGATTTGCAGACACTAAAGTTAATTTCACAGATGATTTTGTAACTGAGAAATGCGAAACTCCCTGAAGCATTTTTTGAGTTTTTGAAGGTTTTCTGTAGGTGGAAAACAAGGAGTGCTGTTCCCTAAATCCCCTTTCACACTTTCATGTTTACCTGAGTTCTTCTCCCCAGCTTCTTAAAGCATATAATTTGCTGCTCACCAGAAAAATTCATTCTATTCATGCTTCTCTTTGCCATTACAGTGGAGGTGTGCCGTATAATCTCTAAAAATGTGACATGCTTTGATACAAAGACAAACTAAAACTCACTATTGTGCACATTGCTGTGTTATCTCTACAGAAAAATCCTAATACTTGAGAAGCCACCCTTCATAGCAACCTCCTTATTCTAGTTGAGGATTTGCACACTTCCAGTGATTGTTTTTTTTCAGTAGGCATCTTTATTGACAGCTAAAATGACAGACAGGCGTATGTGGAAGAATGCATGAAAGCGATTCAAGATAGGAAGTAAATGCCGTTCCTCTTGTGTTCATTTCACGAAATTCGCTAGAAGTGAGAAAAGCACTATATAAATGTGAAGAATTATTATTATAAGTGATTATTATTTTGCAAATATTGCTTTGTAAAGCAAACACGAAATTCGCTAGAAGTGAGAAAAGTACTATATAAATGCGAAGAAGTATTATTATTAATTCATTATTATTTTGCAAATATTGCTTTGTTAAACGAAACTCTTTTGCGGCAGTTTTGCAGTTTCACACTAATCATTTTTCTCATCACTGTCTAAGAATGCCTAGTTTAGCATCAGTATATTATACTGTATATTTGTGAAAATATTTGGTGCAGCTGAACTTAACAGGGACTTTATAATTTGAATATTTATGAGCAGGTAGGACAGTTGTAGTGCTGCTGACTAACAACGAGGAGACCGGGAATCACATTCTAGACGCTCCCTAAATGGAATCTGTGTGGAACACCCGTGTCTGTGTGGGTTTCCTCTCAAAGTTCAAAGACATGCGTGTTAGGTGAATTGGCTCATGGGTCTTTGTCCTGAGATGGACTGGCACCCTGATCAGGGATTGTTTCTGTCCTGTGCCCGATAATAGCTGGGATAGGCTCAGCTTCGCTGCAACCCTGCCTTAGATAAGAGGGTAAAGAAAATGGATGGAAGGATATTTGTGATGTAATAAGTAACGAATACTCGTGACAACTTCATGAAGGTTTGGACAGTAGCCCCATATAATGTCCAGCCCAAGGACACAAGAGCAAGCATATGATCAAAACAAAAGCCATTTGACAAAAAACAGAGGTTGATATGGGGCTATTTATATAAAAGAAAATCAGGAAATGAAATCAAAATATGGGGACGGAAGTGACGTCATCGGCTCATTGATAGAAGAGACGTCATCATGTCGGCGCTGGAAGTGACGTCAACGAGTCGCCGTCGGACTCAGTAAATGGTGAGTTATTATTTTCGTTCGTTGGTTCTGTTGGTAGAGTGAGGGTTATGTTAGTGCCATGATTCACCATTTCGTCCCTTGAGGTTTCACTTACCTTAGGGCATCTTGGCTGTCTCCTAAACACACGTGTGTGACAATGAGCAAAGTTCATATTAGCTTAAGCAAATAAGCTTACACAAATACTTATGAGCACAGAGGTTTTATTTATTTCAGTTTACATTTTATACAAGCAGAGCCAGGCTCCAAGGACTAAGCTTGTATTGATTTATATTTATTTATATTTGTGGTTTTCCTCGTTCTGGTCTTATTTTTTGTCTTACTTTTACATTAGTTTAACTCTCAAGTGTAAGCCACCATTTAGTGTTGTTGTTCTTATGAATTTACTCATGCAGTTAACTATTTACTTGTTTAACCTTTTGTCTGTTAGTTTGGTTTTGAAAATACTATTAGTTTTTTCTTATTTTACAGTTAATGTCATCTTTAATTACATCTTTTAATTTTTTTCCTAGGAGTAGGCACAATAATCACTGCACTCCTATATACAGAAGGTTATTAGTCACTGTTGTTGGGGAGGAATTTTATGTTTTAGTTGCGTCATAGTCTTGGCATGTCAGAGGACTGGGACAGTGAAGTGTTTGATCTTAGACTCATTTTGTGGGTTGAGAGTAAAGGGTCAGGGGATGGGACAGAGAGTGAGAACGAGAGTTACTCTATATATACACTACATCTGATTCCAATGCATTAGTGGTAACAGTGGGAAAACTGGTGTTACTTTCAAAAGGTGAATTATTAAAGGCAGGAGTCATGTACAGTAATATTAATTACACTTTAAAGTTTATGAACTTGGACCTTAAAGAACTCAGTCATTAACTCAAGCAACACAAAAGTGCTTTCACACCTTACTTCCCTGCACTGAGATAATGTGTTTTAGCAGAAGATTCGATTAAATAGTAGGATCAATTTTGGAGGAACACATTGGATTGGTCAAGTGCTTAGTTACGCTGAACTACCAAGACCCAAGGATTGATAATTTGAATTGATAAAAGAAAACCCATTTGTAGCTACTGAGATAATCTTGGCCCTTAAAGGGCACCATATTATGTTTACAGGAAAACTAAATGAGACTAAAATAATACATGTTAATATATATGCACTGCATTTGGATGATAAGTTTCATACCAAAGTTTTTATGTTAATGCCCAGTATGAGTTCCTATAAGCTTATACTGTGCCTTCGGAAAGTATTCGGTCCCCCTCACTTTATTCATTATTTATTATTATTATGCAGCCTTCTGCTAAATTCATTTCAATTAACTTTTTCATTTATCAATACCCCAGAATGACAAAGTGAAAACAGCGTTTTAGGATTTTTTTCCAAATGTTTTCAAGTATTCAGACCCTTTACTCAGCTGAAGCCCCTTTGGCAGCAGTTATAGCATGGAGTGTACTTGGGTTTGATGCAACAACCTTCACACACCTGGATTTGCAGGTTTTCAGCCATTCTTCTCTGCAGGTCCTCTCAGGCTGTGTCAGGTTGGATGGAGACCTTCAGTGGACAGCAATTGTCTGGTCTCTCCAGAGATGTTACAAGTCTTGGCTCTGGCTGGGCAACTCAAGAACAGTCACCGAGTTTATCCTAAGTCACTCCTGTGTTGTCTTTGCTTTATGCTCAGGGTCATTGTCCTTTTGAAAGATGAACCTTCAGCCCAGGCTGTGGTCCAGAGTGTTCTGGAGCAGGTTTTTATTAAGGATATCTCTGTCCTTTGCTCCTTTCAGCTTTCTCTCAACCCTGTTTAGTCTTTCAGTCACTGTCGCTGAAAAAAAAAACCCATAGCCTGATGTTGCCACCACACTGCTTTGCTGTTGGAATGGTATTGCACCGGTGATGAGCGGTGCCCGCTTTCCTCCAGACGTGATTCTTGGAATTGAGACCAAACAGTTCAATCTTGGTTTCATCAAACCAGATAATCTTGTCTCTCACAGTCTGATAGGCTTTTAGGTGCCTGTTTGCAAACTCCAAAAAAGGTTTTTATGCGATCATCTGGCCACTCTGCCATAAAGCCAAGATTAGTGGAGTGTTGCAATGGTGGCTGTCCTTCTGGAAGTTTCTCTCATCTCCACGCAGATTCTCTGGAGCTCAGCCAGAGTGATATTTGGATTTTTGGTCACCTCTCTTACCATGGTACTTCTCCCACGATCACTCAGTTTTGTTTGGCAGACAGCTGTCGAAAGTGTAGTGATTATACTAAACGTCTTCCATTTAAGAATTATGGAGGCCACTGTGCTCTTGGGAACCTTCAAAGATGCAGGATTTTTTTGTCGCCTTCACCAGATCTGTACCTCAATCCCATCTCAAACATCTACAGGCAATTCCTTCAACCTCATGGCTTGGATTTTGCTCTGATACACATTGTCAGCTGTGGGACCTTCTACAGACAGGTGTGTGTCTTTCCTAATTATGTCAAAATCTATTGAATGGACCACAGGTCAACTCCAAATAAAATGTACAAACATTTCGGTGATAATGAATAGAAAAGGATGCACCTGAGCCAGATTTTAAGTGTCCTAGTAAAGGGTCTGAATGCTTCTTTCAATGGGATATTTCAATTTTTTGTTTTTAATACATTTTCAAATATTTCTAAAATCCTGATTTTGCTTTGTCATTATCGCTGACTGGGTGTTGTTTCATGAGGAAAAAAAAACTGATTTTGGAATAAGAATGCAACATAACTAAATATAAAAAGTGAAGGGGTTTTGAGTACTTTCTGAAGGTACATAAAGGCAGAAGATTTTAATTGTGAATTAAGCCTCGATTTAGATAGGTCATCAACATATATAACTGCTGTGATAATTTCACATTTCATAAACTCTTGGACCTACTAAAATTTTTCTGCCCTTTTCATTATTATTTTTAGTTATATGTCATAGCTCTTATCAACTATTGTTTGTTGATAAAACTTTGTTAATTTTCTTTCATTTTTTTGAATATCAATTATCTCTGCCCAATGCTCCTCTTATTCTGGACCTTACATCACTATGCTATACTAATATGGCTCACTTGTGGTGATTAAACCCATAAATACTTGCACATGATGACTTCACTAAATTAATTTCTACATAAACTGATGTTTTCACAGAGGTGAATGCAGCTCTATAAATACTCGTGGAAGCAGTCTGGAAAATTTACAAAATATATCTGAAGCAACGTATTGCTTCATACGTCTCACACAAAAATGAAGGCCATCAGAACTAATTAACGCCGATTTCTAGGAATCGCCAATAGCAGGCAGATTTACCAAATGATATGCTCTGCAAAAGGCAAGAACTCATCTTGTGAACACACGAGAAACAGAACAAGTCACCATAGAGCAAAGCTAACAAGATTTTAGCTTCAATACATGCAAACCAACTGTAAATGTTATGTTCTGATTATGATTTAATGAGTCTTAATTTTCTTTTTTGCATTGGTTGTATTTTTGATAGGATTGTGATTTTCCTGTTGTATTGTGATCTTTGAGCTCAATAAACAAAAAATCATTAGTTCAGTTATTCATAAATGTCATAAAAATCTGACTATCAAATGTTCCAATTCTTGAGTTAATTTCTAACAATTTCACATAAGCAAGCTTAACACAATATACAATTTAAATCATTTTTAAAATTTCTGTGTATTCATTTTGCTGCCACATTTCTCTAATGTGAAATATGATTTACAATGCATACTGAACTTTGTTTGCTTTACCTTGGGGATGAAAAGCCTGACACCAGGCAAAAAATATTCTGACCTTCAGACCATGAAGAGAACATAAAAACTTTAGGACCAAATCTTTATAAGCTGAATCTAGCTTTTGAAACTAAATATAATTTATTCCAACAATTAACTACAGTGTATGCCCTGATTGTTTTAAACTTTTCATATATATATATCTTTTATCTCTTGTCATTTTGAAGTTCAAGTTTATTGTCATATGTACAATGAAATTCATGCTTGAGTATCTCCTCAAAACAGTAACAATAATGCAATGCAAGCAAAGATGCCAAACAGACACACACAAAGATATAAGCAGAAGTCAAACATGTGTCGTAAGGGGACTGTTATACCTGTGCACTTTGGGTAAGGGCTGGGAGTTGACCGAGAAAAGAATAGAAGAGCATAGCTCTGACAGCAGCTTGCTTGATACAGAAACAACGCATCTCCATTTTCAGCAAATTTTAAATGGGACATTTTGTGGCTGGGACTTTAACACTCTTACATGTTTTATTGTTTTTCCTTCCGAAATGGCGTAGTCGGCAGGATTTTTCATTGTAAGGTCACAAACCAGTACACCATATTTTCTGATATGTAGGTGAGGCATGCAGCAGAGGAGTCAAGAGGCATTGTGCAGAAGGCAACATTGGAAGTGCAACATTTTGGACAATCACAGGTTCTGTAATTGCCCCAATACATCACAAAAAATGATGTTAGGTTACTTGGGTATTTGAATGGACACTGTTGGCCTACACATACGTGAGCCCATATATTCAATTTGTTCTCAATGGGACAGGCTTTAAAAATCTATTTTGATCTGGTTCAGCATGTAGTAGCAGACTATGATGTTCTCAAAATATTAGCATGGTCTGATATTACACTACAAGAATAGACATTTCATGACTGGAAATTTTGCCCAGAACATCGTTTCTGGGCTCAGATTTTTGATCTTTGGGGATCTTAATGGCAAAATGGCTTAGGCCAACAGAACAGATGATTGTCTCTTTCTGTGTGATTTATGATTGACCAGATACGCTTAGCAGGTTAGTGAAAAGACAACTATGTAGTAATATAGACAAGCTTTTTTTATGTTTAGTCAACTTCTTTTCCACCATATATACAGATAAATAAAAAATGAACAGTTGCAGTCCAAAAAGAATTCCCCATTTAATGTCCTGGTTAGTTTAAGTGTAAAACAATACACAAAACAATGCATATGGCACACTGTGCCTTTTCATTGGTCAAGATATGCTTCTCAGAGTTCATGAGCTCCATCCTTCTTGACAGCTGGTACTGCATTCCAGCTTTCAGTGGGACATAGATTTAAACACTGCCCAGAAAAGATGGGGTGGGCTTGGTGAACATGGGTGTATATGAGGTCAGCTTCTACTTCACTTTAAACAGGAGAACAGAAGTAGGGTTAGTGGCTATGTTACATCTCTCATCTTCTTCGTGTGTTTCCCTTGACCATCACCTGTTAGGCACTCCCGATGCTTGTGTGAGGTCTTCAGGGACACCACATGCTCTCAGGTGCTTGTTCCTTTGTCCCTTCATGCATGCCGCCCAGCTCCACCTCATCTGTGGTAGTGAGGCAACCCATATGCCACACTATTCTCCCGGTTCTCTGCGAGCCAGCCCAAGTCCAGGGTCCAACCCAAGGCTCATCGGTGATGACACGTCCGAGCTGAGGGGCTTCAGCAGCCAGGAAACATGTCTCATCAAGGTGCTCTTTAAATGATGCATCTACACCCCCTGTTATCTACTGCTTATGGGCTGCTTTATTACTAGCTTCTCTAGGGATTTTGCAGCCACCTGCGGAGCATGTCCCCCTGTGGTCCAGACCCAGAGCTTGTTACACTACATATATATGTGTGTGTGTGTGTACTAATAGCCAGATATAACTGATCTAGTCCTCTTTTTCTTTATATACCATTATTCACTTAAGGCCTTACATTTGCTCCATTCTCTTTTCAGTATTTTTCACCCATTTAGTGTCAAATGCATTAAGCTTCTTTACCTATTCTTTCATCAAGTGGCTCATGTCCCCTGATATAATGTGGCATTTGACTGACAAAATTTCATATTTATTGAACTCAAATTATGATTACCTTTCTAGATTTTATTTCAGTTTATCATTTCTGTGGCTGCTCTGTTGATTTGCGTGCTGACTTCAGATGTCATGTCTTTACTATGATTGATGTTACTCTTCATTTATATGTTATTGTATCTGCTGACTAGTTTCAGTTTAGATGTATCAATTTGATCTTTTTGTCATGAAATTTTGCTTTTTAGAAAACTTGATTTATCTTTTTATTGTTCACCCTTATGTTTGCTTCTCCATTTTTTTTGTCGGATATTAATATTGAACTTAATTTTAAAAGAATGGTCAAACTATAGTGATACCTTGTCTTAAAAATCAGACTTTTATTATTAACAACATTGTTAATTTCAAACTCTTTTTTCAGGCCAATTAATTGCAACTGACATGTTGCAGTCTGTCGCAATTATGTTAAAAAATTGATTGATAATGAAAGGCATTAAATAATAGATAGATAATGAAAGGCACTAAATAATAGATAGATAGATAA
>JANRMT010062840.1:4867247-4912437 GCA_026402145.1 Polypterus bichir lapradei | reverse complement strand
CCAATTAATGTGGAAGCGATGCTTTCTAAATGATGAACAAAGTATTTAGTCATGCTTAACTAATGCTTCATAGTGTGCAGTTATTATAAAGTGTTACCTGCTTGTGTATTAGCAGCTAAGTGACTTGGTCTTTTTTCTGAGGTTTTGTTTTGCCGATGTACTCGCCTCGCTTGTGTATTAGCAGGTAAGTGACTTGGTCTTTCTTCGGAGGTTTCGATTTGCCGATGTACTCGCCTCACTTCTGTATTAGCAACTAAGCGAGTATCTCTTTCTTTAGAGGTTTCGTTTTGCCGATGTGCTCGCCTGACTTGTGTATTAGCGGCTAAGTGACTTGATCTTTTTTCTGAGGTTTAGTTTTGCTGATGTGCTCGCATTGCTAAGCAACTGACTCTTTCTTCGGAGGTTTAATTTTGCCCATATGCTCGCCTCACTTGTGTATCCTTGGAGGTGGAGCTCTTACCCCGACTCCATCTGTCACTTCTGGGCCAGACAGACAGACACACACACTTCCGCTCATAGACGTTTATATATAAGACTATACCATACCATATCATACTGAACCATACCATACCATGCCATGCCTAACCAGACATACTATTACATACCACACCTTAGATACCATATTATATCACACCACAGATATCATACAATACATACCATATCGTACCATAGATACCATGCTATTCCATGCCAATCTCAAAGCTGCTTAATTCAAATTAGAATTGTGGTGGTAAGGCTAGTGTCAGGATGAAAATTAAGAAACAGACCTACAAAAATGGCTCATAATAAAAGTGATAATTCTTCCCAGTGCATTTCCATTTTATGTTGCTGTAAATTCATCACATAACTTTTGAGTGTTACAGGTCCCTAAGGTGGGTTAACTGGACAGCAGGATCTGGACCCCCAGACCTTTAATTTGTCTTTATTAACATACGCATTACATTTTAGTTCCCCTATGTTACTACATTTTAGCACACTATTATACTTAGATTTGCTGAATTATGCATTTTGTTTTTCTGCCTGACATCTTTGTGTAGTTTTGATGGTTGGCTCGCGTTAAAGGGCAATGTAAAAAAAAAAAAAACAATGAATTGATAAAAAATGGACAAAAAGGTATTAAGCTTGTAATGAATTGTGACCTATAAGTTAGATGCCAGCCCGTTTTACAGTTTAGGATCCCCTAATTTATCCATTTTTACTGACGAAGAACAGCAAGAGGGAGACCAGAGGAGACCATTAACCCATGGAGCATAATAAGTTTATTGGAGGGGGAGTGGGTGGCAGCATCAAGTAAATTTCTATGCCGGCACAGTCTCACTCTTTTTGTGTTGTGTTTGACAGTGTGAAGTGATCTTGCATTTTATATGAGATAGAGTTCATTTAGTTAAATACAAACTAATCAAACATCTCTCTCTGTTGCAGTCAGAAATACAAAGCAAGTGTGAATTGTACTCTTCTCTCTTCCCCTTAAAATGAGTTGTACAAAAAGTCAGTTGTTTCAAAAATATGTATAGGTCAGAAAATATGAACCAAAATGTCTTTACTCTAAGCAAACTTTGCTCCTTTTCATAAAGTACCGTAATCTTCTTCTTCATTATTTGATCTGCTCAATCAGTTCTGAGTCACCGGGCCAAGAGTCTATCACAGCGGCATTGATTACAATTCATTTTGGATGAGGTGCCAGCCCATCAGAGAGCACACTCAGTCACCCCTGCACCGTTAGATTGGCAGACAATTGTAAATTGGGTTGGCACCAATGAGTGTTGCCAATATACTGGCCTCCCAATCCAAGACTGGACATTGCTGGGGTAGCCTCTGACTTTCTCCAATCTTGAAATGAACGTAATAGATTCCGAAATCAGAAAATAAAAGCCTGCTACAATGAGATAATCCTCATCATAGTCACGTCTATTCCATGAGATTTTTGAACAGCTTGATCCTTGACATTTATATGTGGACCTAGACAAAGGAACCCAGATTCTTCAACTTGTGAGCACTAACCACCGCACCATGGAGCTAACTTTATTTTCCAAGCGATTTGGAGACAACAGAAAGCCTTTTTTTTTTTCTTTTCTAATTGCGCTTATTCTTGTGCGTCATCTGCAATCTTAAAATCTTGCTGATGCAGTAATCTTAGGCTGTCATCTTGTTCTTGATTTCCTCTGGCCAACTACTAAACTACAGCATATCCCCATCAGATTCTACATTGGCTGTGTCCTCATTTAGCAATCGACTAAGCTGAACTCAATGGCACCGCCAAGGTTAACGAACCTCAACTGCCATCTCACACTTTTTGTCTAAGCATTTCCCGCTCTGTTCCTTCCATCTTTTTCTGCCCCAACAGACACTTCGGAGCAGTTATTTCTTGGGAACCCCACACCTATTCACGCTTTTCTTTCTGGTTGTGCCTTGCTTCCACTGCGTCCAGAAAAGCTTTCCTTAATGTGGACATGACAGATTCAAACTTAATAATAATAATGAAAAAACAAATTATATTTATATTGTGGTTTTCCAGATTACTCAACAGTCTTTTACAAAGACAATGTGAGAAAGCCTATAAGGGGCAGGGGATGATTCAGGGGCCTGAATGACCAGGCTGAGTTGGGCAATTTAGCCAAGACATTGGTGAACACTCTTCGAAAATTGCCCAGATATCTTTTATGAACACAGAAAGTCAGGACCTCAGTTTTATGTCTCATGCATAGTACAGCGTCAGTGTTAACAGCACGGTGTCCCCATCACTTGGATGATGTCATTGGGATCCACACCCAGACCCCAGGTTAAGTGCCCCCTTCTGGCCTCACAAACATTTCTTCCAACATTTTCTAGATGGTCTCCCGTTCAAGTCCTGGCCAGCCCCAAATGTACTTAGCTTCAGGTGGATTACCTATTCTGAACTACAAGTAGTATGGCTGCTACCCACAAGTAGATGGCCAGCAGAAAGCATTGGAGGTGACTTCTTGAGAAAGTGCCATCCCTATGGGCATTGGTTCTGTTTAATCAGTATGCTTTAAACATTACAGTCGTTGCCAAAAGTTTTGAGAATGACACAAGTATTGGTTTTCACAAAGTTTGCTGTTTCAGTGTGTTTTAGATCTTTTTGTCAGATGTTTCTATAGTATACTGAAGTAGAATTACACGCGCTTCATAAGTTTCAAAGGTTTTTATTGACAATAAGTTTATGCACAGAGTCAATATTTGCAGTGCTCGCCCTTCTTTCTTTTTCAAGGCTTCTGCAATTCCCCCTGACATGCTGTCAATCAACTTCTAGGCCAAATCCATGGCAGCCCATTCTTGCATAATCAATGCTTGGAGTTTGTCAGAATTTGTGGGTTTTTGTTTGTCCACCTGCCTCTTGAGGATTGACCACAAGTTCTCAATGGGATTAAGAGGTCTGGGGAGTCTCCTGGCCATATACCTAAAATGTTGATGTTTTGTTTACTGAGCCACTTAGTTCTCACTTATGGTACGGTGCTCCATCATGCTGAAAGAGGCTTTGCTGGTCACCAAACTGTTCTTGGATGGTTGGGAGAAGTTGCTCTCAGATGATGTTTTGGTTCCATTCTTTATTCATGGCTGTGTTCTTAGGCAAAAATTGTGAGTGAGCCCACTGCCTTGGCTGAGAAGCAACCCCACACATGAATGGTCTCAGGATGCTTAACTGTTGGTCTGACACAGGACTGATAGTAGCTCTCACCTTTTATTCTCCGGATAATCTGTTTTCCGGATGCCCCAAACAATCAAAAAGGGGATTCATCAGAGAAATTGACTTGACCCCTGCAGTCCTCAAAAGTCCAATCTCTGTACCTTTTACAGAATATCAGTCTGTCCCTGATGTTTCTCTTGGCTTCTTTGCTGCCCTTCTTGACACCCACCAGGCCATCCTCCAAAAGTCTTCACCTCACTTTGCTTGCAGATGCACTCACACCTGCCTGCTGCTATTCCTGAGCTAAGCTCTGCACTGGTGGTTCCCACAGTTGAATCAACTTTAGGAGATGGTCCTGACGTTTGCTGGACTTTCTTGGGCACCCTGAAGCCTTCTTCACAACAATTGAACCTCTCTATTGTAACTCAGTCAGCAAGACAGAGTGATCTCCAGCCTTGTCCTCGTCAATACTCACCTGTGTTAATAACAGAATAACTGAAATGATGTCAGCAGGTCCTTTTGTGGCAGGGCTGAAATGCAGCGGAAATGTTTTTTTGGGATTAAGTTCATTTTCATGGCAAAGACGGACATTGCAATTAATTACAATTCATCTGATCTCTCTTCATAACATTCTGCAGATTGTCATCATAAAAACTGAGGCAGCAAACTTTGTGAAAATTAATATTTGTGTCATTCTCAAAACTTTTCGCCATGACTGTGGTACACAACAAAGAGGACAAGAGGGGCATGCAGAACCTACAAGAGGTGTGCCAGTTGAAGCTGGCTAGGATTAGAGGCCACCATATCTTATGTCAACACCATGTTCAGAATTATTGATGACACCTGGCACGATGTTCTAGTCAATAGTCTTTTCTTGGACCCTTATGCCATTACTAAATGAGAAAACAACTAAAAGAGACCCTGTGGGAAAGATGGGGACTTTACTGAATGAGAAGCATAAATAAAAAAAGCAAAGAAGTCATTTTGTTATTAGCCATTCTGCCCATCTCCAGAGCTGACTGGACTCTCCCCCACTCTGCAGCCTGTTTGCTCCATCCCTGGTGCCAGTGAACTGTACAATAGCAATGCCACTCCGTACCACTGACCATTTTGCACAATTTCCCCATTCACAGTGCTTTCCATCGATAAAGTGTTAAACTTGTTTAGTCCCATTTACGGTAGCAGGTGAATGGAGCTTATCCAGAGGGCATAGCGCACAAGAGGGCAGCCAAGCCACTGACAGTTAAATACTAACATGTACACTGGAGTGTCAGCAATGGTGTGGCTCAATAGGCTAGCGTAACATGAGATTATCAAAGCTCTATGTAATGGCCTAGATGTTCACCCAGCAAATTGTCCTCTGCAAGTCCCTTCTCTCCAATGGGACCCTTTCTTTTATAAACTGGAGCTGGACGGCCCCTAGAGGGGCTGCACCTCTCCACTACTGATGATACTGCATCCTCAGTTTCTGTGCCACAAGCGGCTCCCTTGTTTAGAGCTTGGGAGCTGTAGGCCTACAGTCTTCTCTTATTACCTGCTTGATAAATCAGGGAGGCCCAATTCTTTTGTCAACAGGAGAAAAATGTGGATCCAATACAAGCATATTGTCATTAAGGCCTATTCAAAAAGGAAGATGCCATTGTGCAGGAGGATGGAGCTGAATTTGTCTTGTTTAACAGTCTGGCAATTATTTCACTTAGCTCTGGGCATGGTGCCCATGTCAAACTCGTACATTCAGAAGCCAGTTGAGCACCTGGAGCCACCCGTGCTTGAATGACTAGGAGTGGCAACAGACAAGTGAGTGACTATGTGGTGCAGTAGGAGGATGGCAGCACTTGTGCGAAAGAGTCACACAAATCAGTCAGTAAGCATGCCAACTCCAGATGTAGCATAGGGACACCCGACAAAGTCGTTGTTCTTAATTTGGTGCATCCTGAGCTACATCAGTGAAGCTAAACTGTGACCTTAGACCACCAGAGCAGAGGAGTGCAGCGTAGCATAGCGCAGCAGGCTGCTGCTACTGAACTCTCTGCCACTGTAGGCATGGTGCCATGGTAAAGGGCATCAACTTCGGCAACAGCAATCATTCCTCTGGAGGATATCTTTCTGTTACCTTTTCATAGGGTTCCCAAAATATATTTAGTGAAACCACAAATGCACTGTGCAAAAAGGAAAAGAGGACTTTAATGGCAAAGTATTTCAAGGCTAGAAGTGAAGGAGCACAGCTTCCTCACCACGTGCCCACAGTCTCTCTCTCTGTCTTTTTGAGCTCAGGTTATCTACTGATTCAAAGCACAGAATACTTTTATATGTGAGCATAAATCAGGGGTAAGAAAAGGGACCCTTAAACTGTCTCTGTGCCATGATAGATAGATAGATAGATAGATAGATAGATAGATAGATAGATAGATAGATAGATAGATAGATAGATAGATAGATAGATAATGAAATGTACTGTATGATAGACTTCAGTGGGCTGGCACCCTGCCTGGGGTTTGTTTTTGCCTTGTGCCCTGTGCTGGCTGGGATTGGCTCCAGCAGACCCCCGTGACCCTGTGTTAGGATATAGTGGGTTGGATAATGACTGACTGACTGACTATAGATAGATAGATAGATAATAAAAGGCACTATATAATAAATAGATAATAAAAGGAGTTATATAACAGATAGATCATAAAAAGCACTATATGATAGATAGCTTCAATAAGAAATTAAAACATTTACAGAAACTACAGAAAAATGTAAATATTATTAAAAAAAACACATCACATCCATCCTGCTCCGTCTTCACTCGCTCCCTGTGTGTTACAGAATCAAATATAAAATCCTACTAATAACCTACAAAGCTTTAAATAACCTTGCACCAAACTACATCAGTGACCTTCTCCATCACTATGTGCCTGCCCGCTCACTAAGGTCCTCTGATTCTGGTAATCTTGTTGGGCCCCACACTAATCTACACTCCATGGGTGACAGCAGGGCCTTCAGCTGTATAGCGAGTGCCCAGACTCTGGAATGACCTACCGAAATTAATCAGGTCAGCTGACTCCATGAATTCTTTTAAAAAACAACTCAGAGCTCATCTGCTCAGGAAGGTTTTTAGCTCTACTTGACTTTATTCCCCTTCTCTCAGTTTACCTCTCTGTCAAGATGCTCATGTAACCTGTGTGTGTGTGCTAGACCATAATTTCTGTTGTCTGTTAGGCATTCTCTGAATTTACTGTCTTAATCTTCTTTATTTATTTACTTGGTTTGTAAAATGCTATATACTGTATACCCTGCCATTCTTTCTTATATTCTGTAAGTGCCTTGAGCATGGGAAAGGCGCTATATAAATAAAAGCTATTATTATTATTATTATAGATGGATAGATATAACAACAACAAAACAAATTAATAGGTACACAATGCCACTCTAATCAACGTAATGCGTAATTAGTCATTGGTTAAGGCAGGGGTTCCTAAACGAGACGCCTTATCCCAGCAGCGCCATGCTTTTATAGCTTGTGAACCAGAAAGGGTGAGGGGTCAGTTGCCTTCGTTATCATAGATGTGGGTAGAAATAGACAGTTAGTGATCATGTCTCCTGATGTCCCGTCCACCGTCTGACATGAATGCGTGACTGTATCTATGTATATAAATACAGTATATATCTCCCTTGAGCAGTAACATGGATTAATTCAATGTCTAGATCGCCCATTTAGTTTTAATTGTACTGTGCTCTCTTTTTCATCTTTGCTCATTCATGGAAATCTCGAGATCCACTCCTGTTTTTTTTTGTTTTTTTTTTTTGACAAAGCCCGTCCAGTCTTTAAATAGCATTTAAAATAAGAGATTTAATCCAGTTTTCCACTCTTCTTGAACTCAACATAACTCTCTATGAGATGTATCAGTTCATATGCTTATATAAAAGCTGTCAAACAGTTCTTATTATGTGGAGTCAGGCCAGGTCTGAATCCTTTCCACCTTACTTTCATTCTTATTCTGGATCTTCACCTTTTCCATCCCCGAAGGAGCTTATAACTTTCAATCAAGTAACATTTTAAAAATAATAATAATAAATGATATAATAGCAAAATTGCCCACATGGTTCAAATCCACGCAGTTCATTCTTAATACGTCCATTTCCACTTTTGAGCAGTGCACAATATACAGCGATTAATATAATATGAAAATGAAATGCAACATAAAAACCAAACATCATGCAATAAATACACAAAAACAGAAGTGTACATATAGGTGTTACATTATTTGGCAAACCAGCCTAAATATATGCAGCACCCTCTGTCTTTTATCTCAAGCCTGCATTCAGGCAGGGGAATACAATAATGTAACTAATGGTGTCTGTGTTCTTTTTTTACTTTTGTTATCTCAATGTATACATTCAGACAGGAAAATCAAATCATTTAGTGAAATGCACCTTTATTCTGTAAGTTCAATGTATTCATTCAGTGAAGAAAGTGGGAGGCTGTAACAAAATACCCCTAAAAAACAGTGTGGCTTTCCTGGCTAAATGAACGCATTCAAACTGGAAAATAAAACAGTGTAACAAAATGCACATCCTGTCTCTCACCTCCAGCTAAGCAAATTAGACCATTCCTTCTGCCCAACAAGATTCTTGTACAGGATCATCAGGAGCTCTGGTCTCTTTCTATTACAGATGAGTCGAGTTTGGTGAATCACAACTTCTCGACTCAGTTGTTGTGGTACAGAGTTGGGGCAGACAGAGATAAGCACTGCCCATGAGGCAGGAACTTGCTCCAAGTGGGATGGCAGTGTATCAGGGGGCATCTGCACATCTGTGTCTCCTCAGCAGTAAACATGGCAGGAATGTAGTTGAGATGCAATCCCACACTTTTCATCTTCCCTTCAGCTATTTGACATTTTTCCTTTTACAGAATGATATTTATGCACTTTGCTCCCTCAAGCACAAGGTAGGAGCCAGTTCTGGGTGGGATGCCAGTCCAATGGAGAACACTGTCACACACACATACCCAATCAGCAGCATGGCTAAATATTTACACTCTTATTTTCTATTGACTACATCTGTGCTGGTTACTCATCTCATGCTGTTGTTTGGGGACTTTCAGTTCATACACATCCCGTGGACTTACAGTGCATTCAGAAAATATTTAGACCCCTTCACTTTTTCCACATTTTGTTATGTTGCAGCATTATGCTAAATTCATTTAAATGTATTTTTTCCCATCATCAAAGAAAATGCAATACCATAGAATGACAAAGCAAAAGCAGGACTTTAGGAATTTTAAAATATTTATATAAAAAAAAATTGAAATATCAAATTTGACACAAGTATTCAGACCCTTTGCTATGACACCTGAAATATGGTTCAGGTGCACCCAGTTCTGTTGATCATCCTGCCAGGGGTCCTGGAGAAGCATTGTGTCTGTTGGCTGTGGTTTTTCTCTTTAAAGGAGTTTCAGTAGAGTTGGTGTCAGTCTATTTCTTCACCAGTGTTTCTGGTGGTCCCATAATTCCAAGATGTAAATGCGTAGCTTCTGTGCTGAGTGCATTCTCAATGACATGGCTGGCTGTTACTTCTTAGTTACCAGTTTTAACATCAATGCATATTCTAAAAATGAAAACCGTAAACAAGAAGGTGACTACTAAAAGATTAAAACCACAAAAAAGGATGGTGAGCACCGCAGTGGCTAATGCTTCTGCCACACAGCACTTTCTGCATTGAGTTGGCATGGCCTCCAGTGAAATCTTTTTCAGTTGCTTTATTTTCTCCTCCTGATTGGTTGATAGGTCACTACAAATTGTTCCAGTACCTCACAGGGTGCACTGCCATCTTGACTGGCTCCCGCCTTTAAGATGAAGATGCTGGGGATGTCTTTGCCTTGCCATGAAACTATTGGATTAGGCAGGTTTCATAATACTGGACAGCACGATTTTTCAAAAATTCTGATACCTGAAAAAGTTTTGGTAATTATGATAGACAGCTTCAAACTGAACACAAATATCATTTCAAATTGACCGTTATCACGTAGATTTTTAGAGAAACTTGAAATGAACTTTAATTGAATTTAGTGTGTTTAACCATTTAATGAAACTGACACAACGCATCAGATCAATTGAGCTAAAAATGTTTTGCTGTCTGCGGTGGGCTGGCGCCCTGCCCGGGGTTTGTTTCCTGCCTTGCGCTCTGTGTTGGCTGGGATTGGCCCCAGCAGACCCCCGTGACCCTGTAGTTAGGATATAGCGGGTTGGATAATGGATGGATGGATGGATGTTTTGCTGTTGGTTTTCTTTTGTATTCAGGTTCAGATGCGTTTCGTTTCGGTGTTCATCAGCAGTTGTATTGATGCGTTCCACTTCCCCCAATATCATTATAATATTCTAATTAGAAACCTTCTACTATGTTTGTCACTGACTGCACCACGATTAGCAAGGAAGGAGTCCAAGTGTGAATGGAGAAAATTAAACTTTAGTGCACAACATGGTTTTGTATGTGCTTAGCTCACTGATTGCAGTTTGCTCTATTACTTCCAGGAGAATTAAAAAAAGAAAATTCTTAAATGCCTTCCATATAATTTCCACTCGCAAGTCTTTGAAATACTTTTCATTAATGACATATCTGATTCGTGGACCAATAAAAATGATTTTCTTGCTCTTGCATTCTGTTAATTCTGGTTATTAATGGTAACATCTATGTCGAATATTGCAATCCTTCACCTTTCTTGTTCTTTGCTTTTATTACATTTTTCTTGAGTCCAAGTTTTTTAGGATGAGAAGGCAAAATATATTTCTTGGGTCGACAAGAAGGTTTATGTGCCACAGTCTTCTTTAGTAAAAACCAAATGCTTACAGAGTGTAGACCGGTTCTTTTTAATGTAATGAGACTCTTCAGCAAGGTGGTCCCATTTACAAATTTAACAACAGTACTTGGTATATCCAAGCTGCCTTCCTAGTAGATCATCACTGATGTCCCAGCTGTAGTTGTTGTGCTGTATAGGTTTCAACAATAGTTCCATATTTTTGTGAGTTGCTTTCATGTGTATTGCATAGCCAATGGGTATTGGAATATTCAAACATTATAAAAGTTGAGAGGAGGACAGGCCATTCAGCCCAACAAGCTCACCAATCCTATTCACCGAGATTGTGCAAAACAACAGAAATTTGAAGGTCTCTTCTAAAGTTCTGTTCTTCACACCACTACTTGTGTTTTTGCATGAAGGAAAACTTTCTAAAATTTGTGTGTTAAATACTTTCCCTCGGGATTAATAAAGTTTTCTGATTCTGAAATCTGCCCTTAACAATTTTCCAGTTGTTTCCCTATGTTCTGCATCTTAATCTCTATTTCTTTAAACAAACACCTTTAATCTCTCCTCAAAGCTCATACTGTACCTCTCAGTTCCATAATCAACCAGTTGCTCTCCACTGGACTTTCTCTAGTGCTGCTATGTCTTTTTTCTAATAAAGTAAGTGAAAAACAGCTTACTTTATGGGCAACATATTAGTAGACTAAAAATATGAGAGGAAATTGCAGAAATTGACATTTACAATAAAATGGCACATCATAAGGAAATCATATAGGCCAAAATCCATAAGATTCACGCAAAATGCTCAGGAAACAAAATATTTGTTATCCAGTGTAATAGATTGACGGATGACAAGTATACAGACATTTGCTTGTTAAAGACTTGCGTATTTCAATGCAAATGCGGTCCATTGATGCTGTGCTTCACATTGTGTTCTTTTTTATGCAGTTTTGTGTTAATCATAACTATATTCCCCTTTTGGAATAGTGGCCTAGGCTGATGAGCTTTATAAGAATTCATTGCTTTGAACTGTAAAGGTCTGTTAGAAGCTAAATGGATGGATGGGCTGATAAATGAATTAATGATCTCTCTCTCTGTCTTAATTTCCACATGTCCTTATCAAGGGAGCAAGACAGTGTTTCTCAGCCTTTAAGTATTTGCAACCTGAGTTTTCATAACAGTTTTAATCGTGCCCCCCTAACGTTTTTTTGAAACCCTAATAAAATGTATTCCTATATTTTTATTATAGTTTTATTATACCTACTTAACTTTTATCGACATTTATCTAACTCTATATTTATTTTTCTAGTATCAGAATGTAGTTTAAGTTAATTTGTTTTGGTTTCAATAGATGTACTTTTCGTATTTTTGATTCTTGTTTTCTTTTTTTCACATCTTCGTACCCCCTTTTTTGTTACTTAGGGGGGTGCGCCCTACAGGTTGAGAACCGCCGGGGTAAGACATCAGCTCCCTTGTGATATAAGTTATTTTACACACTAGTGACTACTTGCCTACAGGTAAAATAGAAATTGAAAAATGCTAGAACTAAACACTACAGGTGGCCCAAGAATGAGAAATTGGAAGGAACAAAAACCAGCAGCAGCAGTCAGTGTCTCAAAAGATCAGGTACAGTGGTGAAGTGCTGTGTACTGCAGCCTCTGGGGTGCTTTCTTTGTACAGTTTTTCATGTTCAGTTTATTTTCAAGTAGATTTAATTTGATGATCCAGTTTATTCCAACAATTCAATACATTGCACCTCTTATTTAGAATAACGTGACAGTAGTTGGCTTGGTTCCTGCCTTGCACAAAGTGCTGCTGGTATTGGTTTTGGCTCTCTGGGACCCATGCATTGGATACAGTGAGTTTAGAAATGAGTGGTTTGAATATAAACAGCTGGTTTCCTTCTTTGTGCCTGTTAATTCCAATTATCCTTGCAGTTAAGACGAGTGAATAAAAATCTAGTGAAATTTCAACTGCAGCCAGCATATTTAAATGAAGCAGAATAGGCTTTTGTGAATTTATTTTCATTGCTGTCCTAACCACAGAGAGCAGTAATAATTTTGATGAGTAACCACTAAAAATATGAAACTGCCTGATCTCCGTTCCAGTAGATCTTAGAGCTTGTTGCTTCAGGCAGACATTAAGACTAAGAAACAAGTATGCTTTTTTTTTTTTGGTGTTCATAATACTTCATAAGTATTTCCTGTTTAAAATCTCACTTCCTGTTTTCTGTAGCTGGAAAAAATCTGGGTTTACTGATGTAGAACACAGCTGGGCTGAGGTGAGGAACTACAGGCAAATGGGGTCTGAGCGGGCGACTCGTCACTGTGCTAATGAGCACTCAGGATGGTTCAGTGAGGGGTGACGGGTGGGGAGGGGGTCCCTTGAATATGAAATGAGAGAAAGGAGCAGCTTATTATAATCTGTATGGTATGAGATCTTCATGTAAAAAGGTGTAAGCCACTGCCATCTCAAAGTGAGAAGAGGTCTTAGAACAAGCTGCATTTAAGCAGGCGGTGTGGCCTACCTGGGGCCTAAGCCGGGTGGTTTTCACCACTCCCCTGATGTATTGTGTGACCCTGAGCAGTTTGTGTCTGTGGTAAAGTATATACTGTATGTGTAAATGTCTATATAAAATACACAATTCTCCTGATCTTGTAAGCCTTATATGAAGGTGTGTGCCAAATATTCAATGATAACTGCAGCTTATGACCCACAATGCACTTGCGTTTATACAATAACTACTTGGGTAAGGAAGGGGAATGCCATCAGAGCTGCATCACAGGTTTATCTGTTTGGTCCAGCTTAAGCCCCCAATTCCAAACAAAGCTCAGCATCAGATATCAGAAGCATTCGATGCGTGTGAATGAGAAGTGCTGAAGATCATGTTTGCTCTTTTCGTAGTGATTCTCCTTTTCTGCTTGCCACTACCCTGCATCTACTCACCCCTATGACTGGTCAGGGTATATGTTGAGTTTATTATTTAATTCCACCTGGCGGCTTTTCTGAACTGGCAGTACCCCTGTTTCTCTGGACTTCCCTTGATCAAGATAGAAAATGGTCTTTATTTGTTCTTACGCTCCTGGTATCCCTCCTCTAATGCAGTGTTATAGTGACAGGAAATTGCCGGTTGAATGCAAACGTGGGTCATACAGAAGTTTGGAAATGCGTCAGCAAAATTCAGATTAAAACTTTTCTTAGAAAGTCAAGGGACTGTCAAGGCAAAAGGGAAAAGTCCAGAGAGGTCTTGCTGAGATTAGTATTAGGGTGGATGAGTGTTTTCTGCCAGGGGCTTGGGTAGTCTTTGCTTAAAGCACTTCTCCTTTTGTTGGACAATTTTATTTTTATTTTTTGTGTGTGTGGAGTGAATGTGCAATACATGCCAGTAGTAGTACAGGCAGGGGAAGAACGTGATTATGCAGGGGAACAGCACAATAAGCTGCAGAAACTTCGAACAAAAACACATTGTGTCAAAACAACAACACAAAGCAGAGGAAACCCACAATTAGGGCTTCTCTGGGTTTCCCTCTTTCTTGTCTTCCTGACTGGCTCTCATGTCACTTTCCCTCCTTCTTGTTATCTCCTTTGATTGTAGATCAAAGGTTTAGTAGCGAAGTAAACAGTCTGAGCAGTCTCAGTCTAGTGCCAGATTGTTAATAGAAAGTTTCTATAAATTGTGATTAATTTTGTACCTCCCTTCTCACCATAACACTATCCTTGACTACCAGACTCTATTTATATGGCAAGAAGCTCACAGAAAAGAGCAACAGGTGGATGCCCTTCCCACTATTCTGGCTCAGCGCGCATGATCTTTATAACCTGGTGAATTACTATGCCCATCGAAGCTACAGGGAAAGAGACACGGCTCAGGAGCCTTCCGCAAAGGGCAACCTTGGGGTCCAGGTGATGGCCGACACTGTCCGTATCTTGCAGAGACCATTTCTTCAATGAGCTCGCTTTATTATATGCCATAGTACTTACAATACTACATTCAGATCCTTGATACTTGCCTACAGAGCAGTAAACAGGTCAGAACTTACATATACGGAGACATTTATGGGGTCTTCTGCTCCTTCTCCACCATTCATGTCTATAAGTAAAATGACATCTGGTGATACCACCTAATCACCTTCCAGACTCTTTTCATGAACCTCCTAGCTGGTGGAATGAGTTGCCCGCCTCCATTCAAAATTCAAGCATTTGAAGACTCTCTGGTTTGATAAGATTCTATCCCACTGACATTAGTTGTTAGGTTTATTATCTAGGAATAATTGTAACTCACTTGTGTTTTGCTCTGAGCTCTTCACTTGTGGTGATCAATTCTGTACCCGTGTCGTGTTAACATTTCTTCCCAAACAGGACCCAGACTGATGTTACTCGATTAGGTTGAACTCTTTTGTAAGTTGCTTTGGACAAAATCATCTGCTGAGCAAATAAATGTAAATGCAAATGAATCAAACACCACATATCTCTATAAATTCTGGACCAAGACCTACAGTACAGGAGAGATGGAATACAATTAGAAAACTGCGAGCAGATCTGACCAGCAGCCATGAAGTTGGATGAAGCATAAAGGACTGAAGTCTGCTGGGTCTAGATCATTACCACACCACAAAATTTACATTAAAAATCATAAACCAGAAACTGACCCCACCGGGTCCCAGATCATTACAGGGCGCACTCACAGATATGGGGCCAATTCAGAGTCAACACCAGAGTACCCAGAGAAAGCCAACATGGACAGAGGGAGAACATATCAACTATGTGCAGGCTGGCGTTTGTATCTGTGTGACAGTTTTAATGGTGCTAGCATGATTTGCAGAAGTGAAAATTAAAATCTTATGAAAACTGATTTTAAAATAATCTGTAAGATATTTACAGTGGTGTGGAAGGTTCTTGCTTGATTTCATTTCTTCAACAAGCTTTGCTTAATGACTCAGAAAACATTCATTTGCATAGTATAACACAAAAGTGTGGAAAAAATGTTAAAAGTTCAAATGTTGTGCAAAGAGGTTTTAATACTACAAAAAAAAAACACTTTGGGACAAAGTTAAAGAGTACCTTAATTAACAATCGTGTGTATAAAATAATCCATACAGAGATCGTTTATTACTTTTATTTTTTTCTGATGGCTTTTACAGACCAGTCTCAGATTAACAGCCGTCCACACACATGTTCGCTATATAAAGTTGCAGTGCAATGCCTCCCACTTTCAGCTGTAATCATCTGGCACTCCCCTGAAACCATTTTGGCTACCTACTGGCATATTGTTGCTAGCTACTGACCCCAGACTTTGACAGGTGATCAAGCCTCTCTTGTTCTTTATTTCAGTGCATTTTACCAGCCCTGTTCCTCATGTTTCTTAGTCCTTTGCAGTGATCTTTAATTATAGTTTGTGTTTAGCGCAGAGATATTGTGATTTTCAAGGTAGCACAGTAGTGCAGTAGTTTGTGTCGGTGCCACCCATATCCTCAGAGGACTAGATTAGATATCCCATCACTGGTCACTGTTCATGTAAAGTCTGCATTATCAGCCATGTTTGCTGGGGGGTTTTCTCCAGATTTTCTGGAATTGCTCACAAATCCCAAATACATGCGAGTTAGGTTGACTAGCATTTCAAAAATGGCCTGATATTAGTGTCTGTGAGTGGCCACTGATGGATGGATACCCCACTGCACATAACTGACACTCAGTGCAAAGGTCACAGCAGTAACCTACTAATGACTAATCGTGGTCCATCTTGTGGCTCTCTGTGACCCACTATCAGTATAAACATCAGGATCTAGCGACCCACTACAGGTAGCTCACAACTAAAAATTTCCCATGACATTCAGGTTCAGTATTTCACATTTTGTCATGTTGCAGCCTTATGCTAAAATCATTTAAATGTATTCTTTCACTCATCAAATGACACTCAATACCCAGAATAACAAAGTGAAAACAGGATTTTTGAAAATGTCTGCAAATTTATTAAACAAAATAAACTGAAATCTCACATTGACGCAATAATTCAGACCCTTTGCTATGACACTTGAAATTGGGCTCAGCTTCATCCCATTCTATTGCCTGTTCTCGAGATGTTTCCACACCTTGTATGGCATTAACCTGTGGTCAGTTCATTGATTTGAACCTGCTTAGTAAAGACACACACCTATCATTAGAAGGCCCCACAGTTGAACAAAAACCAAGCCTTGGGGTCAAAGGGGTCATCAGCAGTAAAGACTTAACTGTATGTAAGAGTGAAGAAGAGTGTATGGAAGTGAGAAATGGCAGACCTAACAAAAGATTTTAGTGGCATCACGTAACATCATTGAGCCTTGCTCCCATGCTTGCTTCTGCTCATGGGGTCGACAAAACTGAGCAACTGGCAGAGAAGGGCCTTGGTAAGAGTGGTGACTAAGAACCCAAAGGCCAGGCTGAGCTCCAGTGAACCTACATGGAGATTGGAGAAACTTTGAGAGGGACAACCATCCATGCAACACTTCTCCTGTCGCGGCAGCACAACACTTAAAAACCCACTTGGAGTTTGCAGAAAAAGAACCTAAAGGACTATCAGACTGTGAAAAGTAAAAAATCTCTAGTCTGATGAAACTAACATTGAACTGTCCGGCCTCAGTTCTAAGTGTCATCATTTTCCTGTGTTATCCCCCATAATTCCACTTTAGATTAATCTGGTCCTAAAAGGGAAGTACTGTATTTTTAAACTTCTTCCATTGTTCATTTAATTATTTGCCAAAGAACTTTTTCAAACTTAGCTATATCTTCTCGTCCATCAGCAGCCAGCCTCACTAATGTCACAACTGATGAGCGAAAGAGTCAGGTTTGGATTCACACACAGTTTTACAAAACCGACACTAAAATTCATTTCACAGGCGATTTCGCAAATTACAAAATCCACAGCCCAGTGTTTTGGAAGATTTCAAGGTTTATTTTTTTGGTGGGAAAACAAAGAATTGTGCTCCATCGTCTCGTTTACACTTCTGTGCTACCTGTACTCTTTCATGTAACTGCATGATGTATATAATGTGTACTACATTTGGTCAAATCAATTCCTTTTTACGTCACGAGTTCAGTAGGTTTTTTAAAAAGGTGACAAGCTAGATTTTCTACAAACCAAAATGCACCATCATGCACACTACTGTGATGTGTGTGATAGGAAGATCTCACTACCTGGCAAGTCTCCGCTGCTGCCAGACCCCCTAGCCCTGCCATTTCACAGCCCAAATGAGGAGAGAGTTATGAATGCCACATACGTGGTATAAGCCTGGGCTGAATATCCAATGATGTGCTGGCTTTTATCTACTTGAAATGTTATTACACTGGACCATATCGTACAAAACAAAAAGATAAACGTTAAATCCTTTAAAACTATGGGTGCAAGCTTTAGATTTTTGCTTAGTGTGCGCCAAGCCACCATCAAAATCTACTTTTAAAAAAAGGAACCAATAGTTCTCAACACCCTAAAGGACAGACTTCATACTTTGCGTTTCCCATTAAGCCCTCTTTTCAAGTCCTTTTTCTAACCGCCAAGATGTCAAAACAGGCCTGACCCTTTGCTTTACTCTTGGACCTCATTGCGACCTTAAATTCAGCACATAACCTTTCTCCTTCCTTGCATTCTTGAGACAGCACTTTGATTTCCCTGTTGGCCAACATGCTTGTGCATCACAGCTTTTGGGCTGTACGCAGAAAATGACGCACTCCTTGTTTTTCACCTTCCATCACTGCTGACCTTAGTGGGGCTTTCTTGGAATGAGGAAGTCAATCAATCACTGGGCTCTTCATCTTAAAGGATTGATGGAGCATTAGTCTTGTTGCATGTCTGCTCGCCAAAATGTTTGTTAAGTTTCATTGCTGTTCCTCCTTTACTCATTATCAGTGTCTTTCCTGTTGTTGTTTTGAAGTCATTTGCTAAAATGGCTTCAAATGCAGCTTGGAGAAGAAGTATGGGAGTAGTGTTCATCATTGATGTTCAAGCTCTCATCCACTTTTAACCTCACTAATCCTGAGGTTGCCGGCATCCTGGCAGCAGTGCGTGCAAATCTGTAAAAAAACACTTCAGAAAGGGCGTTGGTCCATTGCAGGATGCAAATGTCATATAAATTATGAAATTCTTCAGATGTTTCAGATGAAGTGGACTGGTTAGTGATCCCAGGTTATCACCACCACCATTGACAAAACCGTTCCAAGCTGGACTGTATTATACTCCTATATGGCTATGTTGTATCTGAGATCACATATCACGCATTTCAGATTGTCCTCATTACCACCAAATTATGCAAAATCTAAAAGATGTTGCTTTTCCTACGAATGTTTAATGCTGTGTATGTAATAACCAAGGAACTGGTTATTGACTTTCACTGCACCGAACAGCCTCTGTGTCCAGTCACTATACGAGGAGTGTGAATATTGAGGTGATGCGCTCCTACAAGTTCTTGGGGGTCCACATCAATGACACGTTGGACTGGTCTCAGAACACAGAGGAACTATGGGAGAAAGAGTTGACAAGGCTCTGTTTCCTTTGTGGACGGCATTCCTTAAATGTGAGTAGCGACACACTTCACATCTTCTATAACTCTGCGTTGGACGGTGGGATTTTCTAAACTGTGGTATGTTGGGCTGGTAATATCACTTCAAGAGAGCTCCACCGTTTCAACAAGGTACTTGAGAGGGCATGCTCACTTATAGGACACCCTCCGGACCACTTGGAGGTCGTAGCGAAGGAGAGAATTAAAACAAAACTGAGTGCCATTATAAACAATGCTGCACATCCTCTCTCTGACACAACAACAACGAGGACTTTCAGCCAATGGATTATTCAGTAGAAGGGTGTACAGAAAAGCCAACAGCAATAGGTCTGCATAATGCCATACTGGGACTGAGACTGCCAAGTCAGACATTTTCTTTCTTTTAATTGTCTTCCTCTTTTGCTATTCTGGTGTATGTTCAGATCATACTATGCATGCATATATTTATCTATCCATTTATGCATTTATTTATTTAAAGAGCTTCTTTAAAAAGCCAAATTTCCCCTAGCTTTAATAATGACATAAATGCTCCAGCTGGACTGCTCTTACATTGCTGAATATTGTTTTGCAAGACAACAATCCCTTCCTCACATTTTACATGTTGTTTCTCAGATTTCTGGGCTCTTTGTAAAACAGAACAACCTCCTAAATCATATATAATGCTGCTTCATGGGCGGCATGGTGGTGCAGTGGTAGAGCTGCTGCCTCGCAGTAAGGAGACCTGGGTTCTCTTCCCGGGTCCTCCCTGCGTGGAGTTTGCATGTTCTCCCCGTGTCTGCGTGGGTTTCCTCTGGGTGCTCCAGTTTCCTCCCACAGTCCAAAGACATGCAGGTTAGGTGCATTGTCCCTAGTGTGTGCTTGGTGTGTGCCCTGCCCGGGATTTGTTCCTGCCTTGTGCTGGCTGGCATTGGCTCCAGCAGAGGAGCCAATGTGTTAGGATATAATGGATTGGAAAATCAGCTATGACTAACTGCTGCATCATGTAGATGAATGTTTTATAGAAAACACACAACCACATAAATAAAACAAAGTCAAATGACGTTCTTAAACCTAGCTTAATCCAGTTAAGCGCGGTGAAGACTTAAGTCTACCGTGGCAACACTGGGCATAAGGCAGAATCAACTGTGAAATGGATGCCAATCCTAGGCAAGGCTTATTTAGACACACATGGGTCCTACTGACAAAAACTTTAACACAAACATCTTTGGGATGTGGGAAGAGAACCATAAAACCTGGAATAAAATTTATGCAGACATAGGAAGAATGTTCAAACTCAGTGAAGAGGAGTAGGATTTGACCTGAGATGCTGGATCAGCAAGGCAGCAGTGCTCACCATTGTGCCATCACAACACGTACAGCCAGACAATCACATTATGATACTAAAGTGATTGTACTCATCAGCAGTAAATACTAAATTGTATATAAGAGTGACTGTGGTGGGTTGGAACCCTGCCCGGGATTGGTTCCTGCCTTGTGCCCTGTGTTGGCTGGGATTGGCTCCAGCAGACCCCCGTGACCCTGTGCTCAGATTCAGCGGGTTGGAAAATGGATGGATGGATGTAAGAGTGAAGAAGAGTGTATGGAAGAGAGAAGTGGCAGACTTAACAAAAGATTTCAGTGACATCACGTAACATCATCGAGCCTTGCCAGCATGCTTGCTTCTGATCATCCATCCAAAATAAAAGTTTATCTCCTTTTTTCTATTAGAACTGTTACTTTACAGTAAGTATCCAATATCAGAAGGAAATAATGGAAATGAAAAAGAAGCAAAGTGAGCTTTGAATTATTGAGTGCGCCAACTGAGTCTTAGAACAAAAAACGAGGCAAACTCAACTTAAAGGGCTACTCCACCTAAAGATGACATATTTTTTATCCCAGGTTTTAGTGATGGCTGAAAAAAAAAATCTTGTTTTCATGAAGAATGGAGATAAAAAAAAAATTCTGGTAAAATGGGCAATTTGGTGACCAGTGCTAGACACTGCAAACAATACAAAAGACATCCATGAAAAAATCTCAGGTGACTTGTCTCGCATAACACTTTCCAGAAATTCAGAGCAGTACACGCAGAGAAAACACATTCACATGGGACTGGGCCATAGAACTGAAGATCCCCCTTTTACCCTCATTTATTGGCCAAGGGTCTTATCTTCAATTCAAAAAGCTATTCACGTGTGAACACGCTTCACCTCTGTGTGCTGCTCTGATTTTCCAGAAGTATTTATTTAACAGTTTTTACATGAAAAATGCATGTGTTTACCTATTGTGAGCATAAGACTGGCTGATCTGATACATAGACTGTGTGACACGAGTAACGTGAGATTATTTCAGGTATGTTTTTATTTTGTTTACTGTGGTTCAGCATTGCTCACCATACCCTGACTATCAGAACATTTTGCTATCTCCGTTTTCCATGAAAACATGAGATTCAACATTTTTCTCAGTCATCACTACAAACCACATGGGGTAAGCAGCATATAAAAACATATAATTTTTGGGTGGAGTATTCCTTTAAGATCCACTTCTAATCCTAAGGTTTCAGTTGAGATAGACACATATTTCATATATCACCTCTGTCTCACTTGGTGGGAAAAGGTAAGTCACTTAACTGTATCTCTATATATAGAAAATCCAACGTCTATCTGTCTGTCTGTCTGTATGTCTGTCCGATTTTCACGAGAGAACTACTTAACGGATTTAGATTGGGTTTTTTTCCTTAATTTGCTTGAACATTCCGGTTGATATTGTGACTTCTCTCATCACTCTATGTATCATAGTTCGCTCTCGGCACTGATTTATTTGTCTGAATCCGAGAGAGAGATGCAGCGGGCCGAGGGGAGGAGCATGGGGACCTCCTCACTCATGCACCAGCCTCAGGGTGTATCTTACATCCGCTTAGCTAGCAAACGAGAGAACTACTTAGAACGGATTTAGATCAGCTTGTTATTTCTAGAATCTGCTTGAATATTGATTTTGTGACTTCTCTCATTGTGTTAAGAATCATGGTTCACTTGCAGGAGCAATATATTCACGCTAATCCAAGACAGAGGCTGCGGGCCAATGGGAGGGGAAGCGTGACATCAGGAGTAGGGAGCTGGACAGAGCCCTCCTCACTGTCCTGTTTCACTACTATGGGGGATGGCTAGTATATATATATATATATATATATATATTTATGAATAATTCTTCCAAAACGTCTAAAGTGCATAGGGAACAACATTCCATACAGAAAGGGTCAACATATAATACAGTTGAAGTGAAGGTTACAATCAAACATGGGTGCTGGAGTCCTAGTTGAAAACACTGATTTTTCTTTTTATAATTCTTGCAGGCCAGAATCTCTGGGCCACTCTGAAAACTCCAGGCAGCAGTCAGCATTACTCCCTGACCAATCTCTTACTCTTCTCCCTGTCCCCAGTAAACCAATTCAAGCAATTTAATTGGTTAGAATCTCTGATATGTTATTTGAAAGAGTTTTTACTAACACAAACAGACCATTAGATTTACTAATTTTAACAAGTTCAGTGACTTTGAATGGAGCTTCTGATGTAACAACACATAGATGTTGTATTGTATTTACCAAATTATGATATGATATAGGTCATACTCGCCAGGTAGCCTTATAAAGTGAGACTGCTTCATAGTTGTTTGTCAATGCAGCGTGCTTAAGTATATTTAATGTGAGCCACGAGTGTATGTAATCTCCATAAGTGCTGGTCAAAGCCCATTTGGAGCTCTACATAGGGTTGACGGACATCATTCCTCATTGTCCTTAGCAGGTAGTCAATATGATCAGACTTCAATGATCTGGGGGAAAATGTCACCCACACTGTCCAGAGCACGCGCCCCTACAGAAACACAAATGGCATTCTTTTGTGTATATGGTTTGGACTTTAAGGGACGTGTGCCCGATGGGGTACTAGGGGGACTTTTTTTTTCATAAATAGTGCTCACTCGGAATCATCAGAGTTTGGCAAGTCCCCCTCAGTGTCCAGAGAACACGTCCTTTAACTTCCATAAATAGATAATGTGGTTCATGCCAGCCTTTTAACCCGGCCAATACCCCCAGGCCGCCAGAGGGAGCCATCCCTACGACATGGAGATGCTTCAGATTCCAGCAGGGCATCATGGACTATGGAGTTTTCCTGTAAAGCCCTGCTGGATAACATTGGGACCACCAGGGGTGGCTCCAGGGAGAACCAGGGACTGCTATTTGCCCTACGCCCCGAAAAAAAAGGACTTTTATCTGACCTGGAAGTGATAAGGAATTATGGACTGAAGGATGAGAAACACTTCCGGGTCAGGAACTATATAAGAACTTTGAGAACTCCCAGACGAGGAGCTGAGCCAGGAGGAAGGGTGGCTAAGTGTCTGGGAGTTGGAGGATTTGTTTATTGTTATTGTGATTGGTTTGTTTATTAATAAGTAGTGTGGAGTGGAGGGTGCTTAGTGCACATAATTATTACAATAAAGAAGAATTATTGGACTTTTACCTGGTGTTTGGCGTGGTACCTGAGGGTTCAAGGGAGCAATAGCGCCCCCTACTGTCACAATAGATAGATAGATAGATAGATAGATAGATAGATAGATAGATAGATAGATATGAAAGGTACTATAGATAGATAGATACTTTATTAATTCCCAAGGGGAAATTCATAAAATGGCACCCCTCAGATGACAGCAACCTAGGAGGCTGCTTATGTCACCTACTGGATTGACCTGCTCAACTTACAGTATTGACACTACCCAATTGGTTGGAACTTTTAACAAGTACTCACTAGTTAACTCATAATGTAGAAAATTTATTGTACACAAATTTTTAAGGGTGGTGAATGTTGATGAATTTTAATTAATATTAAAAAGAGGAGAAAAGTGTGACATTCTCAGTATATACTATAACATGTTTAAAATGAGTAAGAATGAGTAAGAAGTTGGGTTTTACTAATAAAGGCAGCTCAGTGATACGGGAGGGCATTGTGGGGTGCAGTGGTGAGTGATCGCTTCTTTATAAACTTTTCCTCAAGTCTGTTATGAGTTAAAGATGAAAGGCTATAGAAAGCAGAAGCCTCACAGGTGTCAGAAAAGACAGGCATCTGGAAACCACAAGCAAGAGCAAGTGAAAACCGAGACCACTAACAAACTGAACCATCTTCTGACTGAAATAATACGTGGTGCTATCATGGCCTCATTCTCACACGCACACATTGAAGTAGAGAGTCGACATCAACTGTGGAAGTCTTCCTGTGGTGAGAAATCTCCAGTCAAACGGCAGTTTTATGCAAAAACTGCTTACAATAAATACTTTCGTGATGGCTGCATCCTAGGAATGTACATACAATTAATGAAGGTTGAAACAGCATTCTGGTGGGCCCTTCTTTTTGTTTTTAAATTTGCTTAATTCCTTAATGAGAATCTTACTGCATAATTAATCAATATTCATCCATCCATTATCCAACCCGCTATATCCTAACTACAGGGTCACGGGGGTCTGCTGGATCTAAACCCAGCCAACACAGGGCGCAAGGCAGGAAACAAACCCCGGGCAGGGCGCCAGCCCACCGCAGTAATCAATATTCGAGTCTAAAATAAGATTTAACATGGGGGGGGTGACTTTCTGAGACAAGTAAACACTCGCTCTCACTAGTGAAATGCTGCCTGAACAAGCGCTTTTACTACACCAGGGATGCCCAATGTGTCGATCGCAATCGACCGGTAGATCGCAAAGGGAGTGCAAGTAGATAGCGATGCATTCAAAAAAAAAATGTTTTAAATGTTAGTCTATCATATATCCTCCCTATGGCTTTTGCCACTTGATTGACATACAGGGCGGCCAGTGTGAGATCTCTTTTCTTCTAACACACTGGTCATCCCTACTGCAAAACTCCGGCTGTGATCTAGTTAGTCTTCCAATTTATATCGACTAAAGAAGGGATTTAAAAAAAATGTTTGGGGAGGGTATGGGCTGGATGTGGAACTGGAAGAAGATTTTTTTTCTCACAATGTCACAATCGAAGTGCTTTTGTCTGACGTCTGAGGTTTGATCCCCGATGAGGGGTGCAGTGGAGTGTGAACACCTGATGAGCCCAAAATAGGGCGAAACACGTGTAGCGTACTCTTTGCATTATTTGACAGTTAACTATGTAACATTCTATAATCTGCTTCTCGCAACTGAGAGGGCACCCGTGGCGGATGTCTGCCGACTTGCAAACCAACCACACGCGTTACCTGGTAGGTAACCACCCATACAATCAGATTGTGATTCAGACTTTGAATGCTCTCTATATAGCATTTTTAATGTAGGTAGTTCATTTCAACCTGGTAATTTTAAAAGTAGCTCGCAAGCCGAAAAAGTGTGGGCACCCCTGTCCTAGACATTCCCAGAGAGCAATAATGAATTTGATTTGAATTTAGCCAAATTGCATCTCTTTCACTCTACAGAAATTTTGAAAAAAATGAACTGGGAATGACCATGATATCTATATTTTCTACGTCTATTAGAAGGGTAAATGGAGGAGTCAACAAGACAAAGTTAAGACAGGTGTCAAAAAGAGAAGCTACCAAAAGCATCTGAACACGAGCCACAACTAACAGAAGAACTAAAATGGCGTATCTAACTGGAAGGAATCTCCAATTTGCTGCGTTCCTGACAAACTGTTAAAGGGAGATCAGGCTATTCAGGCCACTCTTGACACCATTAAGAGGCATTACAGAATACATACCATGGGGGAGGTCAGAAGCTGAAGTACTGTGTCTCAAAGAAAGCCTGATATAGAAACATAAACACAAGTAAACTGGAGAAACAAGAAGAGAGAGCGTTCTAATGTGATCACATGGAGCCTTCAAGGGGAAGACAGTAAAAATTGAAAGAAATATCCAAAAATACATACCCTCCATGAAACATCCTCAAGTAGGAGTGGGATGCAGAAGTGTACAGTGAGCTTAAAAACAGTCACATAGATAAACGTTAAAGAAATTGACAAATTGTAAAAATACCGTGGTACAGGTCTAACTTGACTGTATCTGAGGAACTATGGAAAGCACGGTTAGGCTGGAGCAACTATCAGTAGTGCAAATGGGGGTTAATATGGATAAACCACACAAAGTGGCACTACCTGAAGAAGTCGATCTGGAGCTGTCATGTACCAGTACGAAAAGTTAATATGGGAAAAGCATTCGAGAGCTACCAAACGTATATTTCACGCACGTGGGTGTCACAAATAGAGATCACTATGACAAAAGGATGTAACGTATGCAGACTGGAGTAATCGTGCTAAGATACTATAAGTAGAGGTCAACATTGCAAGAATAATACAAAGAGGACTCACATGTCCAGATCCATAAGATATGATTATATGACATTATCATGATCAGAGGTCAACATGCCAAAGCCCACATAAAGAATTAACATATTTAGAAGTTAAGTTGAATAAATCATATAAAGGTAAGCAAGTAGAGGTGTTGAAATGCATCAAATGTAGAAATCAAACAGGACCAGTCATATAGAATTACCAAAGTAGAGTTCCACATGGCAAACAAAATATGCAGAAACATCTATTTAGTGTGAAGAAAAAGTGTAAAAGTACAATGATGTGTAGCAAGCATGGCAACAATGACGTTCAGAACAGTCGTATTTACAATTAAGAAGTGGTGAATACTGAGAATCCATGTGTAAAGATGACACATAAAGGTCGAGGTGGAAAATCCTAAAAAATATGGCGATAAATGTAAATGTAAAGAAACCATCGAGAAAGATTATTGCATTTAGATTTCAAAACTTAAGTGAGTACATATGGATACCATTTATGGAGTTCAGCTTAGTAAAACAAAAAAATAACATACAGGGAAATATGACATACGGCAGTGGTTCTCAAACTGTGGGGCGGGCTCCCCTAGGGGGTCGCAAAGTAACAAAAAGGGGGGTGCAAAGATGTGAAAAAAAGAAAACAAGAATCGAAAATATGAAACATACATCTATTGAAACCAAAACAAATTAACTTAAACTACATTCTGATACTCGAACAATAAATATAGAGTTAGATAAATGTCGATAAAAGTTAAGTAGGTATAATAAAATATGCATCTATGAAATATCATTAATTAAAAAAGAACAAATTGGTATTAGTGGGCTCCTTTCAAAAAAACGTTAGGGAGGCACGATTAAAACTGTTAAGAAAACTCAGGTCGCAAATACCTAAAGGTTGAGAAACACTGGCATACGGAGTATCAAGCAGATGACAATATGACAAGGAAATTTAGTGAGAAGCACTATATGAGGCGCTCACGCTGGAGCAACCATAAAAAGGTTTTAAAGTGTGGAAGAACAACTAAATAAGTAGGTGATACATGCAGCAGTCACCATGGCATTGACACAAATAGATCAACTACCAAGTGCACCTGATCAGGGAACAGAAAAGACTACTTTAGACCACCAGAAATCAGTCAAAAGCAGGTTTTTTGGAAGGTGTTATAGTTCACTATTTATCCCAAAAGGTATTTGTTTTTAGTTCACAGTTAACTACCAGGGACATGGCAGAAGCAGCACTGTTGTTGGCCAAATTAATTATGATCTGCCCAAGCTGTGCCCTAATGTTTTAGACTGCCTGATTCATCATTGTGAAGTCTTCTGGCTGATGAATCAAACTCAAAGTAGGGAATGGTTGTGTGTTCTCATGTCAATTCCCAGTTACGCTTATGCTTTGTTCTGCAATCACCTTTGGATTTAAAGCAGCTTTATTCAAAAGACTGACTGGAGAATCCATGTTCATGAAAAGGTCAATCCCTATAGGCGAGCACCAACCTGTAGAGGAATGAAGAATCAGAAAAATCATTTCCTTGTTGTCTTTTTGGTTTCTCCTAGACAACAATGAGATCAGAAAGAAATAAAATGGAGACATGTTCTTTTGTCTCCTGCTTCTTACATTTTTCTCCTTAGACAAAATCCCCCAATATTCTCACCAGTGTATCCTCCTGAGTTTCAGCAGAGATCTCAGCAAAGTCATAGGATGGGCTCACATTTTCCAAGTAGTGTCTTGACATTTTTTTTTACACTTTGAAAGGGTAATTTATAGTTAAATCTATAGAGAGTTGTTTGTGGTAACAAAAAAACATTACTGTGATTACAAAGCTGTTAGCCTTGTTTCTTATTAATACTGTAAGTTATTATTATATTGCTGTGCTCCAATTGGATCACACTCATTCTAGGCAGTGTGGTGTTGTGGTTAAGACTTTGGACTTCAAACCCTGAGGTTGTGCGTTCAAATCCCACTACTGACACCACTGTGCGACCACAAAAGCAAGTCACTTCATCTGCCTGTGCTTTAAGGGGTGGGGGGGGAGGAGAAATGTAACCAATTATATCTCAAATGTTGTATGTTGGTAAAGACATCAGTCCAATCATAAGTAAAAATGTGAAGTACTGAATGAGAGTCAAACAAGACTACAAAGAGATCTCACAAAATATAAAATAACCAAATTCTCCATTTTGACCGTTTTTACCTCACGTGTATATCATGTCTCCTTTCTGTCTAAAGCTACTTCTCCTATAGAATTTTAGAAGGAACATGAGTGACAACGTTGATTCTTAAATGAAACATACATAAGAATCTATTTTAAGTCTCATGAGCCATTAAAGGTCAACCTTTACGCATTAAACTTTCCCTATGGGAATAAAGCACTTTGAACTCTGTGTATTAAACACATTCAAGAAGGTGCCTGGATTTACATTGCAGTTCAAGACTAAATCTTGCAGCCATTCTCGAGTGGATGTCGAGATACAACACTAGCCACTAATGAGATTCAAGCAAATGAACAGCATACACTCTTACATTTACTTATTTGGCTGACGTCTTTATCCAAGGTGACTTGCAACATTTATGATATAATTGTTTGCATTACTTTTGGTTTTCTATTTGGAGCACAAGGCAGGTCAAGTGACTTGCTAAGAGTCACACAGTTTCAGTAGCGGAATTTGAACCCACAACTTGAGGGATTGAAGTCCAAAGCCTTAACCTCATGGCCCACCTGTCTGTAGTGCTGCTTTAAGAGCTTAATATAAAACTGTTTGTTCTCTAAATTCAGCCAAACTTGTGATTTAGGTCCATGGTAGAATCATGTCATTCATATGATTGAAGACTTGCAAAAGTGAAAGTTATATTTTGAAAAGAATATATTTTTAATTTTGCTCATTATTGTTTTACTTAATATTCATCCTAATTAGGGATGCACATTTTGAGTGAAGTTGAAGGTTTAAAAATGGTCTATTGTTACTTTATTACTGTACATTACTTTCTTAAATTATTGTCAACCTGTCCTTTCTCAAAGATTTGTACACTTATTCCAGATGTGCAATGCCTTTCCTTTTTCATGTTATACAATATAATGTAACATATTTATTTCTAAACTCTGTGATGTTATTTAGTACCGAAAATGTCATTATACCGGCCCTGCCTGGAATGATATTATGCAGAGGTAGTCATTTTTCAAGTGTAACCACTATGAATGACACAACACAATGTGTCATAAATTGTAACATATTCACAACCCTTCAGTTTCTGGACATATTTTTGATGTAGATTTAATTTTAAATTGATAGATTTGCCATTTCCCCATCAATTTACATTAGATTATCCAAAACGACAAAGTGAAAACCTGTTTTCCAAAAGGTTTATGAATGTTATTAAAAATCCAAAATTGAAATCTGATATTTGAATAAGCATTCAGACCCGTTGTTTTGACACTCCAAATTGTGGTTAAGTGCCCCCTCTTTGCTTTACTTCCCCTTGACATGTGTCTAGAACTTGATTGGAGTCCACCTGTGGCAAAATGAATTGACGACATCGATGAGAAAGGCGCGTACCTGTGCATAGAAGGCTCATGATTCATGTCAGGACAGAAACCAAGCCATGAAGTCCAAAGAGCTCTCTGTAGCCCTCTGCCATCAAACTGTAGTGAGACATAGATCAGAGCAAGGATATTAAACTGTTTCTAAAATATTGAGTGTTCTCAGGAGCACAGTGGCCTCAATAATTGTGAAATGGAAAGAGATTGACCAAGAACACAATTATTATTCTAACAGAACTTCAGAAGCTCTCAACAGTGATGAGAGAACCAGTGGGAAGAATGGCCATCTCAGTAGCACTCCATCAATTGGGCATTTACAGTTGAGTGGCAAAATAGAGCTACTCTTGAGTAAAGATACATACAAGTTTAAAGTACTGAGAAAAAAGGATTCTCAGGTCTGATGATACACAATTGAACTGTTAGGGAAGAACTCCAAGTACTATATCTGGCAAAGACCAGGCGTTTCTCAACACCTGCCTAATACCATCACAACAATGGTGGTTTCAAATCCAGGGCCGTCTGAACAGCATCAAAGGCCCCAGGCAAAGTAGTGCACTGGGAACCCTGTTTTGATAGCAAAACATAAGCATAGTCATTAGAAACATTGTGGGTCCCATGACCCTGGGGCCCCCGGCTCTTGCCCATTCTGCCCATATGTTAAGGTGACAATGTTCAAATCATTCCATGGGGGTGCCTGTTTGTGTGACGGACAAGGAGACTGCCCAGACTTAAGGGAAGGACAAATAAAGCTAAATACAGAGAGGTCCACGAAGAAAACTTGCTCCAGTGAGAACATGACCTCAGATTGTAGTGATGGTTTACCTTTCAGGACCAGAAGCATAAAGCCAGGTTTTCTGACTGTCTTTGAGTACCCTAGTCAAAGCCCATAGAACATCCGTGGTGACACCTGTAGATGGCAGGTGCTTCCCATTCAATACAATGGAGCTTGGATCTACCAGGAAGAATGAGATGAACTACCCAAACCCAGGCTTGTGTAGACTTAACTCACAAAGACTCAAAGCTGCACTTGCTGCTTCTACAAAATACTGAATTAAGTGCTTGAATAGTTCTATGAATGAGTGTTTTGATTTTTAAATACATTTGCAAACATTTCTGAAAATGTGCTGTCATTTTGTTATTATGGGTTATTGAATATATTGATGGGCAAAAATGGCAAATTTTAATAGCAAATCTACAACACAGTCAAGTGTGTACAGATTGAAGGGGTCTGAATACTTTCTGAATCCACTGCAGATTTTAAAATATGTATGATTAATGAAGAATAATATATAATGTATATAATTGCTGAGGGCACTTAGCAGTAAAAAAGAGGCACTAACTGGACCATTTAGAGTGTCCAATTATATGTCTGTCTTTATGATGTGAGTGGAAACCAAAGAGTGGAAACGAGGACATGCCTACTCCTTGCAGACATTGATCGTGTCAGGTTTCAAACCTAGAGCAATGCACCAGCACCGTCACCGCTGTCCCACCCATACTTTCATGTCTCCCAACTGCACTGCAGACCTGCATCCCTTCCTCTTTATATCTCGGCTAAACTTGTGCAGAGCCAGCTCCTCGTTCTTGTCTCGTCTCTGAAGGTGCTGCCGATCTGTTGTGCTTTCCTTCCTGACTCCATATCATCATCGGCTACACCTCCTCTGTTCTATTTAAGATTAGGGTTATTTTACTTCCATTCTTGTACTTGTCTTCACAACAGCTCCTCTCTGCTTCCCCTTTGTATTCCTGATCTAGCAGTGCTTAGTATCTCTTTGCCTGCCCCTACTGTCCTTCATTTCAGTGTTGTCTGCACAATAGGGCCTGACTATTACATTTCTGTATTTTTTTACTATTCTGGCCACTTCTAACATTTCTGTGCTGCCCCCTTTCTTTGTCCCTATAATGATTGTGATCAATCCAAACCACCCGCCATAGCATGTCTGTTTTGCTGTCATTCTTGTGAACTTGTTTCTAGCCTTGCAAATGAAATTCCAGTATATCCAACATCTGGCAATAAGCACATCTCTGCTGCTCCCTCTCAGTGCCACTTCTATGGCTGCATGTGACGATGTGGGTTCGACTCCTTGCTCCCATCGCTGTTCGGGAGACCTTGAACCCAACACCGTCGGTAATGTCACCGATGAGCTAGACAGTTGAGGTAATAACATAGCAATTGAGCAAGGGGATGGTAAAGATGTGCAAAAGTGCTTTTATTAAAATCAAATCAACAAAAACAAAGTGTTTAATAAATAGTGCAGTGATCCAAAGTTTTTCAATAAATAAATAATCCATAAAAACAAACGTGGAGATTAAAAAAAACAATAAATAGAACAATCCTTTAAAAAACCAGAGATTAAAACGTTCATATAGGAAGCAATCTTTAAAAACAACAAACTCGGTGCTTCTTCTATGCTGGTGTCTCACCTGCTTCTCCCAACTAGGCTTTGCAGCAGGCAAGACGCTCTCTGCAGCTGCACTTTCCCATATCGCATCCACACGAGACTGGAGACCTCCCGATCCCTGGCTTCGGTCTGGCACTCATCCCAGCCCCGAGACTTGGTTCACACCAACGGCCAGGACGCACACGTTGGGGAATCCACGACCAAGCCTCCCGACTCCCGCTGCCTTTCCGGCCTTCCGCGGCCAGTCGTTTTTCCCTGGTCACTCCCGCTACCTGTTCACTCAGCAGGAGCGACATCAACTACAACCCCTGGATGTAGGCCTAACACCCAGACTTCCTCGCAGCTGCCCGCAAGCGCTCGTTCGACCACACGCTCTTTGTGGCTCTCTCTCTCTTGCTCCAACATGCTTCCCTATAACCTCCGTCACCTTCCCTTCTCTTCTCTTTTCTTTCGTTCTTTCTTACCCCAACCGACTCACGCTTCTTTTTATATTACGAGAGGCCATAGCAGCTGCAGCACATTAGCCACGGGAACATTCACGGATGTGGGCAGTCCCTCACCTGTGCACTAGGTGAGAAACGCCCACACTGCAGATTGCCCTGTGGCTTGCTACGACTACTACGCCCCCTCACGAAGCCGCCGTGAGTGCAGTGATTATTTATTTAAAAAGAAACGGCCTTTGCTGAGTGAGCTGTGGACCCATAACACCACACTGCATTAAACTGAAGTGCCCCCAACACACACACACCCTCATCCCTAATCCTTGACTTGACCTGGAGATCTGCACTGTGCTTCCTCGGCTTTTTTGCCACTCCATCCCTCAACCGCCATATCCATTCCACCCCTGTAGTGCTGTCCATCATGTCTCCTTTACCAATCCACCTCTGTGTGTAGCTCATTTTGTCTACATGACTTAGAACAGCTTCTGTTAAGTACTGTTGACCTATTTTTATTATTGGATGCTAAGAATAAAACAAGTGTTTCATAACATTAATGCCATCAGTTCTCCTGCAATCATTTTTTTTTTTTATTCTTGGACCCCCACAGCATTCACAGTACAAAGAGTGGGTGGTGTATATGTAATTTGTTGAGGGTTTTGCTCATCTTCACAATTTCCAATGCTTTTTTTCTTATTCCGCTTGCTTATACCCTTTAATTAAATCTGAATTGCTGCACAAAGCAGGGATAGGAAATTGTTCACACTTGTTTGTTTATCAGCTGACATGATTACCGTTTCTTTGGTCTCGTTTCACAAAGCAAGAAAATGAGAAGTCTAAGCCTGTTAATTCGCAGACAATAAAGAGCGACACGTTTCTCGACTTATCTTCTGTCGAGATACAGTCAGCAGTCAGCACGCTCATAATACATTCAGTCAAATGTTTATTAATCCTCCTTTTCTTGCTCATATTTTTGCTCCACAAGGAGATGCTTGCTAACTTTTCTTTAAGGTTGTCTAGTGATTTATTTTCTTGTCTATCTATTTTAGATAAATCCCAAAGTACTAATCAGCGCCTGAATTTACTCAACCACAGTGGATTCAGTAAAGGTTTTAGGCGTGTGATGTGTCTCATCCATCTACTCTGCTTTTGCTCACCTTTTCATCTCACTATGACTAGTAATGCAGTCAAAATGGCTGGGGAGTAGAACTGGAAACCACAGGCTTCTGGGTTAAAATCCCACTGCTGACTCTAAGCTACCTTTTCAACCTGGCTGTGTTTAAACTGTGTAAATATGCAATTCTGTAAATGGGCAGTGCAGCAATAAAGGAAGATTTGCACTATGGAAATGCAATAAAAGCTCAATATGTTTGCACTGCAAGATTATAATAACTTTCAAACACTGGTATGTGAGCAATGACAATACAAACGTCAATCAGATCGGGTTTTAAACAAATAAGTAAAGGAAACCTTTGTATTTGGGAGTTGTATCACTGTACGTTGGAAAGTACCTTATAACAGGACATCTCTATATATATAAAATCCAACGTCTGTCTGTCTGTATGTCTGTCCTCTTTTCTCGAGAGAACAACTTAGCGGATTTAGATCAGGTTTTTTTCTATAATTTGCTTAAACATTCCAGTTGATTTTGCCACTTCTCTCATTGCGCTAAATATCATAGTTTGCTTGTAGTACTGATTTATTTGTGAGAATCTGAGAGACACAAAGCAGGCCAAGGGGAGTTTGGGCAAGGCCCTCCTCACTCACAATCAGGCTCAGAGCGTATCTTAAGAGAAATACTTAACGGATTTAGATTGGGCTTTTTTTCTAGAATTAGCTTGAACATTCCAGTTGATTTTGCGACTTCTGTCATTCCGCTAAGTATCATAGTTCAATTTATTTGCGCAAATACGAGAGATATGCAGCAGGCCAAGGGGAGGGCGGCAGGGTCCTCCTCACTCACGCACCAGCCTGAATGTGTATCTTACACCTGCTTAGCTAGCGAACGAGAAAACTACTTAACGTAAATCAAAATCGATCAGGTTTTTCACTATAATTTGCTTGAACAGTCCGTTTGATTTTGCGATTTCTCTCATCATGCCAAGAATCACAGTTTGCTTGCACGAGCAATATATTCAAACTTATCTGAGACAGACGCTGCAGGCCGAGGGGAGGGGGAAGAGTGACGTCAGGAGTAGAGAGCGGGGTGGGGCCCTCCTCACAATCCTCTTTCATTTATACACAGGCGGTGCTGCGGGGGACGACTAGTGTAAAATACAGAGTGATTAAGTGGTTTGACAATTTATATTGTTGTGAATTTATATATTAGAGTTTTCCAGAAACCTGCATAGAACCACATCAACAACAAATATAGTTAGTCAAACACACCTATTCTATTAGTTGAAACACAATGGATAATGATGAGGCTATCCATGCCAAACTGTTTGTGCCTTCAAGCTAGGGAGTGGCCCTAATGGTTCAAATATTGGACTTTAAATATCAAGGTGATGTGACCCCAAGAAGATCAACTAACCTCCCTGTGATACAAGCTAGAACTGTACAATAGCTCAGCTCTGACAAGGCACATTGGGATGCTGTTCAGTAGAGCAAGGTGCTATACGAAATCATTTTAATTTCTTTAAGGAATATGCAATCCATTTTAAAATAGGCTGCACAGTGATCATTAAAGAACAACCTAATGTCATTTAGTCAGTTGCAGAAAAATAAAACATTTTAAGCTTAACCATTAATTTATCAGGAGCCAGGAAATGTTTCACAGACTTGACAGAAACAACAAGCCAGCCTACCATTACACTGAGGGAGGTGTGAGACTAAAATGGACCACGCTGGCTTCTTCAGCATTGTGGAGTAGACGTTTATCATGCAGTGCTGCCGACTCAATGTCACAGTCACTGCCTTGTCCATTAGTCTAAATGATCACATTTTTTTACCCAAGTTATGTACATTTCAGGGACATTATTCTAGAATTTTTTTAAATTGTATTCTGTATTTTGGTTATCTTTTGTAGGATTTAGATTTCAATTTTTTTGTTCTACACTCTTAGAAATAAAAGAGCTAGAGTGGTTCCTCAGAGCGATGCTATAGGGGAACCATTTTTGTTTCCCAAAAAACCCCATCCACATGAAGGTAACTAGAAAGTATCTTTAATTAGCTCCATTAACGGTTCCATACAGTGAATGACCATGACTAGATGGTCACAGATTAGTGGAATACCAAAGGGTCACGATTTTAGAAGGACAACAACATTGGTGAAGACCAGGTTCTCTTGATATGTTGGTGTTCTGCTGGGTAGCCCAGCACACATTAAAGATTTCAATTCTTTCCACATATTAGGGTGTTTTCCAAAGCACAAAGAACCAACTTCATATGCAAAAAAAAAAAAACTTTCCCAGAATGATAATGATAATGCTTAATCAAGCAAGAGTTCTACGAGGTACCATACAACCCAACACAGAACTGGAACGTGAGATTAAAGAAACATAGCTGTTAAGAGTGTATGTCAAGAACAAACATTTCTGAAATTGTATATTTTATTTACCTGTTGTGTAACTTGTTTTTTAATTTTTTTTCATGGGGACATCCATACATTTCTTCATATAATGAGCCATGTGAAACTGCTTTCAGAATCACATGGAGCCACAGCAGTATGGGGCTCAAGACAGGAACACAGATGGAGCACACGTCCGGTGTAGTGCACACCCACACTCGCCCATAAGGGGCCAAGATCGGAGATGTTAAGTAGCTGAACACATACCTCATTAAGGCCGTGTCGCAGACTTAATTTATATAGGCAGTCGCTGCCCACACCTGTGACGCCCAGTCGTGTTGTCTCCCATGCCTAGCGACTCAGTCCATCTGAGCTTGCCAGCGTTTCAGAGCTGATGACCAATGAGCGCTCAGAAGTACAATGCAAGGACAAGGAATAAGGGACGCAGGTGTTTTGGACTTCACAAACAGAACAGTGGCTTACCCAACTAATGTCACGTTTTTCATACTACAACAGACTGTAAAACAGAAAAATAAAGAAAAGGATTCTCTGCACCTGAAAAGCCATCACACAGGCAACGGCTAGGTCAAAATCGTCTGTCACAAAAATTGGCACAGTCAGTGCCAGTATTGGTAAAACCTGATTAAATAAAACTAGAGCATTTCCATTGAGCATGTGCATGATTTGAGCTTGGTGTTGATTGTATCAACAAGCAGTGAGTCACAAACAGTTACTTAAAGAAATAATAGTAATAAATCAGATAAAGAAATACAAATGCACTCAGTGGAGCAACGAGCCATAATCAGCAAAACAGCACTTCACAAAAAGAAGAAGCAGATTTATTACTTTTCAATGTTCACGTTGAGGAATATGGTAGGTTACACTTTTGTTTTCTTTTACAGACAATATATAAATGTTGTATGATTTTTACCAATAACTTAATCTATAATGTGGTAACAAACCAATAAAAAATACAAAAAGAAATACTGCAAAAAAGGAAAACCAAAATCACTGTTGATATAATGACAACATAATAATTTAGGTTTCTTCTGAATATCCGTTACCTGTGCTGCAGTGAAGGACTTCTTATTGCACATTTCCAAGTTGCACTCTGTTAACTTCACAGTGTGCCACACTCCAGAGAAACAGGGGCACCTTCTGATCTGCCTATATGTACCATTAACTAGCCTAGGGGGTCAGCTGAAGCAAGGTCAAGACCTCCATGGACTGCAGGAGACTCTCCTTTCATTTCAAAAGCCCAGGTTTTCATTTACAAATACTTTGTGAACTGGAAACGCTCATTCTCCAAGCAACGGTTAGGAGGAACTGCTTAGCTGTTACACGTGTGTTAGGGACCACCAGTTTCACCCTTTGATTTTCATAACTCTCTCAATGCCAAGGAGATATAAGCTCTGTTGGGACAGAAGGCTGAGTTTCTCAAACAGAAGCCATAATGCAGAAATGATTGCGGATGCCTGCCATTCTCATCAGCTGTTTGCTGCTGATGTGACTTCCTGTGTCAGAGAGAGAGAGAGAGAGAGAGACATGGACGGATTTTTAAATGGTGCTCCTGGAAGGAAAAAAAATCTAAAATAAAAAATAATCTAAAACCCTCCAGCCGCCAAGTGTTTCCTCAGGGCTCAGCTGCACAAGCATCTGCGACACTCTGCTGTGAAGGGCGGCCTGGAGTGGACTGCTTTTCCTTCCTGTGTCCAGCTGTCTCATGCACTCTCTGCTTCAATCCTCTCTCTCTCTCTCTCTCTCTCTCTCTCTCTCTCCATCTCTCTGTCCTTCCTCCCACCCTGTTGGCTTCCAGTGGTCATCTATTGCTCCCACCCATTAATAAAAGTGTGCTTGTGACCACAGAGGGTGGCTGCGCAGTACGCTTTTCAGACACAAATGCCTATTATATTATCCGCCCTGCTGTCGGAGAGGTGAGAAGGTCAGCGAGCACGCAGAAATGTTCCTAAAATGAAAGCGGCATTTTTTTTTTTTTTCCTCCTGCTCTAGTTTTAATTTTCATAACAAATCCATTGTTTATATTCTTCTGACGGGCAATACAGTTTTTTTTTTTCTTCTTCTTCTTTAAGAACAAGCAATTCAAAATGGCCCTGCACTTCAAATCCTTCCTTATTAATTGAAGACAAAGTGACCAGCCCAAGCTATATCCCTGCCAAATATGTCATTGATAAGGTAGTAGATATTTAGAATCTCATCTATTACAATTCTGAGAAGTGAGGAAAGCATTTTTCTTTTTAAACAAACTGGTGACAGTGTCCCAAAAGGCATGCCATGGAATGATTTTCAAAGCATAAGGCTGCACCTTAGAAAAGATGTGTCTGAACAAGGATGGCACAAGAACTCTGTAACAGTCCAATTTCTCCTTTAAAAAGCTAGAAACACACACAAAGGGAAAAAGCGGAATAAAAAATAAATAATATTCATAATAATAATAATAATATTAATAATAATAGTAAACCGTTTAAAATTAAGCTTCATAAACTTTCTTTCCTTTTTTTCATATAAACAAGTTCTTGATAGGTAGTCCAGCATATTTGAGGCCCTGTCAGCAGAACTGCATCAGTCTGTCGCAGAGAGACATCTTCGTCTTCTGTCCTTGTCAGATCCTTGTGTTGCTTGTTAGAACATTCACAGATCAGAGGGGACTCCTTCCTTTGACTCAGTCCCAACCATTAAAGGAAGGTGGCAGGCAGTCAGGTGTGGGAATCAGGTAGGCAGGCACAAAGAGACGGGACGAAGGGAATTTGGCAATTCGGTTTTCTCCCGATTCCTGAAGCAGACCCACATGGAAAAACAAAAAGAGGAAAATGCAACAGCCTTGGCCTCTGTGCCATGGGAATAAAATACCACAATGTTTTCTCTTTTCAGAAGCAGTTGTCTCCTCACACTGGCAAAGTCACTTGCAAGCCCAGACTCTGTGATTCGTTAAAAACAAACCAAAAGAAAAATAAAGTCTGCTAGTCTCGTGCCCCCGGTTTAGCGGCGGCCTCCTTCGTTTCCAAGCCAGGGTTTCCTTCTTTCTCTTTCTTGCACCACAGTAGAATTTTTTTTTCCACTAGTTCTCACACAAAAAGAGTTTAGTGGGGTGGGTGGGGATTGGGGGGTTGTGCATGTCAGGCACTTTCACCCCATGGCAGTAACCATGCTTGAGTGATGAGGATGTCCAAAGGACAGACTGGATGAGGGGTGGATAGGCGTAGGAGTGGGAAGGATGTGTCCAGCATGGCTAAAGTGGGGTATCGGCCCCATATGTGGCATGTGTCCAGCAAGACTGGCAGCAGAGAACGGTGAGGACTTGTCTTGCATGCACTTGGAAAGCTCATCAAAGCAGTCCGGACCTTTCTTGCTCTTCTTAGACTTGTTGGACATCTTACGGTTACGCGTCTGGATGCCTTCCTTCTTCATTGTTAGGGGTCTATTCACCTGCAAGAACAAAGAGTTACAGATCAGGAACTGGGTTCACAGGACTGAAACTCTGAATTCAATTGAAAAATGACAACACAGCCAGAAACCATCAGGGATTATCTTAAGAGGCAAGAAACTAACCAAAACACAAACACACACTCACACGGGTGCAAGCGTAATTACAGAGCATCAGAGTTGGGTGTAATGTGAGAAATCCACAAGGAGTCAGCACTAGGTGCAAAAACGCAGGATTTGTCAAGTTGAGGACATATGAAGCAACTCAATCAGTAACCAGTAAGCAAGAGGATTATGAGCGATCCAGCACCGCTTCATTTAAACCACTTGAAACTTGTAGGGAGCCACTGAACGTAAATCTTAAGAATATGTTATGGTGTTGAAAATCACTGAATGCGCATTGTTAGATTTGTGACAAAACAGGCTGACATATACTGTAAATTCTAGTTCTTGTTATATGTGTTTAATTTATTTTAGCTTGCTTTAGCCGTACTGTCTTAGCTATTAACTTACTAGAGCTACAGCGCTGGCTTCTCGAGGGGGTGGCATTAGTAAAATTTTATTTACCAGATATACTCGTGTTTAAGTTCTCCCACGTATAAGTCTGGACTTGATTTTACCATATAATTTCCGGTATTTTATAATGTCGGTTGTATAAGTCGAAATGTGGAAAACTCACACTATTGGTCCGCGAGATTATAATATGCTAACGCCCGCCTGAGAGAGTAACCACGGAGCACACTTCTATGTACTGTGCCTACGTGACCACACGGTAATACCCGAACTATTCGGAAGCAACTTTTGCACTGTTTTGTGTTTTTTGCATTTCACACCCTCATACACCTTTATGATAAGAGCAGCCCTTATCTACGATGGAGCATTCAATCAGAAAAAAATATGAAGCTGGTTTTAAATTAAAAGTCGTTGATGTGATGAAAGAAATTGGTAACTGCGCTGCTGCAACAAAATTTGATGCATCTGAGAAACTGGGGCGAGATTGGAGGAAGCAAGAAGATGTGAAAAAAAAAATTAAGAGTATTTTTGAATGGGCGTATAAGTCGGGGTCTGATTTTATGATCGATTTTTTGGGTTTCAGGAATCGACTTATATGCGAGTATATATGGTAATTAGTGAAAGAAAACAAAGCAAATTTCTCTGCTTGTAAATGTTAGATTTACTTTAAAAAATTCAAACAGAGCAATGAAAATGCCCTAAATAATGAAATTTCAACTAGATATGTTACTACTATTGAAGAAACCCCCAGCATGGCGACGGTAAGTAAGTTGGTGGCCTATACTGTCCCTCACAGAACTGCATATGTGTTACAACTGGCTGATGTACGTCAGAAGTACGAGGCGATGTGGATTTCATTTGCAGGTTTTATATTTGTGTTCAGGTTTATTTAAGATATTCATATCGCAAGTTATAGCAAAATTGCATTTTTCGTAGTACCAGAGAAAAGATTTTAGTGTTCCGCTAGTCCTGTAATACTAATGGGACCCTCACACTACCCCACACCCATTCCAATTACCCTGGGGTATTTTACGCAATGGCATGAAAAAGTTCACGTGTTTTCGGACAGATAGTAAAGATTCCACATGAACATACTAGAAACACAGTGCTAAAAGCTGGCTAATTCAGAGAAAACAAAGCTACCTGTATTGTCCAAGTTGTGATGTAATGCTGACCTTAGTCCAATGTATAAAATAAAACGCATCACCTGGCCAGCCAGAAATGCCATTGTTTTGATCAAATTGCATTTGGAGCAAAGTGATTATACGTTCAATACGTTTGTTTTACTCTTTAATTTCATGAGAAATGCCATTTATCTTTAATCGCCTATTTGTTTTGCAGACCAAGGAACGACTCAACAGTGACCTCGCATTTCTCCAAATGGTCTGACCAGAAACCCACACGAAGACAACTAAAGTGGGTAGGTGAAATGTCACAAGTCCGAGAGCTCATGAGTGCAGCATAATGTATAGAATGGGCTGCTGTATTATAATTTTTTATTGGATATAAGAAACTACAAGATAAGACATTTTCCTTTCTAGGCCTTTTCAAACAGGCAGATCCTTTATATCATTTGATTCTTCAGCGACTACACCTGCTGCCACACAGCTCTGAAGTTTGATTTTCAAATCCTAGCCAGTGAATTCCCAGTAGACGTTTCCCCGGTGTCTGTGAAGGTGTTATCTAGATACACTAGCATCCCAAATCTTGTATACTGTAATGGGCCCCTCAGTTCTTCTCCACTAAGTCAAATAAGCTGTTTACCTCCCATTACAGAGGTTCCTTACTAATACATAACTTTAAAAGGGTAATCCATTATTTTTTTCCACATATATACCAATGACACACATGTTAAGGAGACTGAAAACTCTTAATTAGCTGCGTGTTGGCTTATGCACAAGGTGTGCCTTGCAATGACCTGATGTTCTGTCCACAGCTGCTTTCTGCATCTGGAGCTGTCATTAGAGGCCTTGTGTTGGGTTCAGCAGGTGTAGAGAAGAAATGAATAAACTAAACATAACTTGTCCCCTAAAGCAAAGCTTGGAGAGCACCTCAAAGTCACAAATATCACTTAAAAGACTTTACACTTTTAATGGGTGCTCTACCATTACACGAGCTGTGACTTTCCAAAGCTGTTGTTTTCACGTTGATTTTTTGCCGTCCTCATGCTTACACCAAAGTGATGATGCCGGATTGGTCCGCGGCTCTAAACTGGGCCAGTGTGAGTGAGTGTAGGTGAACACAATCAAGTCACCCATGTTAACAGAGCACTTCAAGTATTTACATGGGTCTGCATTTTCAAGAGTGGACACATATATCCATCCATCCATTATCCAACCCGCTATATCCTAACAACAGAGTCACGGGGGGTCTGCTGGAGCCAATCCCACCCAACACAGGGTGCAAGGCAGGAAACAAACCCCGTGCAGGGCGCCAGCCCACCACAGGGCACACACCCACACACACCAAGCACAATTTAAAATCGCCAATGCACCTAACCTGCATGTCTTTGGAATGTGGGAGGAAACCCGCACAGACACGGGGAGAACATGCAGACTCCACGCAGGGAGGACCCGGGAAGTGAACCCGGGTATCCTAACTGTGAGGCAGCAGCACTACGCACCGTGCCACCGTGCTACCCTCATATATACATTCAAAGCAGTAATTTAACCCAATTTAATTGTGTATGCGTGACTGAACACCAAAGATGGAGAAGAAAAGTAAGAAACAAAGTTGGGTTGTATTTTTCACCCGGTGATGCCAGGCCTTCTATGACCATGTCAGGTTTAGGAAGTGGATGGACAGCATATTACCCCATTAGCACAACATGGTGAATGCCTCTCTGAATCAATAAGGGATTGCGTATTGATGGGTACATTGAAATGGCCCGTGAATTTGACCCTTGCAAGAAATGTTAAGTAAATATTCATACAATATTTCATAATAAAGACTGAAATGTGTTCAGCAAGAAAAAATACTGAAAAATAATCATTTCAGTCAAATAAAATACAAAAACTTCAAATTAATGGGTACATACAAGCATAGCAGACACTTACAAGAAACTGACAAAAGCCAAAACAAATGTACCATCCCCAATATGGCCATGACAAAGACACCAGCAGATAGGTACTGTCAATCTGGAACCCGCGGACCTGTGCACATTAAACTAAACCCGCACACAACCCAAGCACCCACCAGCAGTGTAAACGACATCTTTTGTTTGGTCTGTGATTACACTTTCTTCTTTTTTTTTCCTGGCAACATGTAGTTTGCAATGAGTCCTGTGTGGGGAATGTAATCCTCTCATATATAATTGGCCCACATGTGCACAATTTAACAGCATTAATGCGAGCTGAACAGGGAGACAAAGTGGAATAACTGGAGACAGTCCCCAGGGCACAGGAAATAAAACATCCATTTACATCTATTTCTGCACGATCGTGTATGAATGAAATAAATCAATGGTATTAACCTTCCATAGCATCTTCTGAAGATATTCGGTAGGCTCATATTGTTAGATGTACATGAAATTAAAAAGACTAATAATTTTTACAAAAATCTTTGGGTCATAATTATAGCCAATCTGGGCAGGCATAAAGGAGAATGCGCGCTTGACGCTTCGGGTTATGCCTTTTATTCCTTTTCTTCTCGATAAGTTGGCTCTGAAGCCACGCTAACACATTTTAACATTTCAAAAGTAAGCATCAGTGACGCCGATCTGAACTGACAGTCGCTCCCCTGGGGAAACCGCCCCTGATATGCTCGACCCGGGCCGGGGGACTTACATTGTGAAGTTTGAAGTAAAGACCACAGGCGTTACACACTGGGTCGCCGTTCGCATTGCGCCGCCATAAGGTCGTCGTGGTGGTCTGACAGTTTGCGCAGCAAGTCCCGGCTCTTCTGGCAGCCGACTGGTGAAGGGAAAAAAAAAGAAAGAGAGAAAAGGGTTAAGTACATCAGGGGACATGAATGCATGTTCATCATTTTAAAACAGGGAACAAATCATACCTGACAGCAACAGACACGCGGGGCTTTTAGGGTCTGCTTGCCATCTACAATTTTAAATCACCTACAATAAGCAGCTACTCACTACCTCTACAGTATGATCATGATAATCATCATCATAATCATCATCATTTCACTACTCCAGCGAGATAAAGAGTTCTGCAGATTTTCAGATTCAAACCGATCATTTAAACTACAAGAATGATGGACTCTTAATAAAGAAAAACGTATTATAAAATGAACACGTGTAAGCAATAGAAATACATTTTACTAGAAAAGGTACAAAAAGTAAATACAACACAAGTGCAGTGTTTCTACAAGCAATCTTAACCCGTTTCTTTTCCAATACAGGACCGCCGACCGCATTGAGGAGCGCAAACCGGAGTTAATGCAGCCTTGTCATTAAGGCCACTCTCCGTGAGATAAATGCACGCAAAAAACTAGATCTCAAAAATAAAATATAATAATAATAATAGTAATAATAATAAGTGAACCACTGCACAACAGTGCTAACCTTGTTCCTATTATTATTATTATTATTATTATTATTATTATTATTATTATTATTATTATTATGCTTGCCCCTATTATTATTATTAATAATCTTAAAGTTTGATTTCGTCCTCTATTATAACGGTCATTCTCTATATGGGTTCAATTAAATTTTATTTGCATATACTGTCTTTATTTAGGTCGCCGTTACAAGGCGCTTCAATAACCAATTAACAAGTTATTGACAGCAGACGTGGCTGTTTTTGGTGCCATTGTGAAACTTTTACATTTCGAGCCTTATTACAAGCCGAACGACTAATGTGTCAATTTGTCAGCCTTAATAAACGTCTGAAAGCGAAATGTTTTTTTTTTTTTTTTTTTATGTCGTGACACCTTTCACTTTTTCGATATTAATATTTATGCTTATCGTTCATATATGCTCGTTAAATTATTAGTTTATTTTTTTTAGTATTTTAATAGCTCTTCAGTTCAAACTGTACAATAAAATTTGATATACTTTGCCATTATCTACGAAATTAAAGTGCAGCGAGTATCTATCTATCTATCTATCTATCTATCTATCTATCTATCTATCTAT
>JANRMT010062840.1:4814400-4844932 GCA_026402145.1 Polypterus bichir lapradei | reverse complement strand
TATATATATATATATATATATAATGTGTGTGTGTGTGTGTGTTGTATTAGTAAAAGAAATGCGTGTGTTTTGTTGCAACTTGCAATTCTGAAGTTTATTTCTCTTAATGTTTTGCTCTTAATTGATTTTCTCTATTAAAACAGTAGAAAAGTAGACTTCAAATGACCTCAACACTAACTCATTTTCCTTGTCAATAACACACTTCAGTGTTAAAGGTGCTTCATAAACTGTCATTGAAATGTAGATCCATTGTACAAATCTGAAGAGAAAGCGGCTTTTATTCCCGTCCCACTGTATCAAGTTCGTTCAGTAACGTCCATATCGGAGAGCTGAAGCCATTTAAAGAAAACAGAAACAACAAGCAGTCAAAATCTCGTTAACCTTGAATGCACACAGAATAAAGGAAGCTGCCTTTCGTGGTTAGGCTAAGTGCTTCATTTTATTTTTGATTTTTTTTTCCTCCTGAAGTTAACAAGTCCAGTTATCATTAAAAGTGTTCTTTCGCTTACATGTTTGCGGTCCTAAATGGAAAAACATCACTGATTTTTTCCCTTGTGACGTTCGTTTCTTTTACATGGGTTTATAGCATAGAAACACGTGTTTTATGTAACATCTACATTCCTTTTAAAGCAGTTTATGAAAAATGTGATTTTTCTCACAAAGAATTTGCATTCATATTCCTTGAAGAAAGGTTGTAAGGGAAAAAAAACAGGCTTCCGTTTATTAGCAGTCTCGCATATTATGTATTAAGGCGTATGAGTGACATAGGATGACAAAAAGCTGTATTTTTCCAATATACACAAACTCTGGTTTCTAATAACCTCCCAGCATCTCGGCGAGGCTGGCTCTCTGATGGTCGTCAAGGCAACCGCGATAAAAGCGCAGCTATTTTCATATCGCTATGAAAGTCTATTATATTGCAGGATTAGTTCGTTTTCTGCAAAGGTCAAACACAAAGTCATACAACCTGGACTGTTTAACATCCTTGTATAACTCTTCATATTTGTACAACGACCTTTCACAGATTCATCAGCATCGGCTCCCACCTCCCAATGATTTTAGTCAATGATGAGATCGTCTGGTTTTGTCAAAAATAATGAAGACCTTGCAAACAAATACACAACCACGGAGAGGGTGTGATTATCTTAATGTCGGCATGGAGAAATGTATTATCTCCGTTTACATGATTATAGCCCATTAAAACAGAAATAGCCTTTGTCAGAGTAAACGGCTGATTTTTAAGTAACTGCTGCCATCTTGTGGCAAGAATGGAAAATGCATGAATTTATACAACTACAGTATTTCGAATTAGTAGAAAGTAAACGTTTTCAAAAAGTGTGCAAGGTAAAATAAAGTCAAATTAATTTTTTTATCAAAGCAATATTAATTACTAATGTATATATACGTAATAAAATATCAAAGTTTTCTCTCCGACTTGCAAGATATCATTAGCTTATCTTCTAGTTACAGAATCAGGTTTTGCTTTATTCTTAGACTGATATTTTTTAACACTGATTTATACTTTGGAGACGTACGATGTTATGCATATTATTAAAGTTCTATTACGTACATCGCCATTCGACGCTATTGAGAATTACTATACTTCATATCACAATATTCTTTATTATGAAGCACTTTTCCACCCGTTTTCTCAACGCGTTTATCCAATGTCGGGTCGCGGGGCAGCTGGAGCCCACACCAACACCTCTGAAGTCGAAAAGAGTTGTACCAACGTTGAATGTCATCTTATTTCATTTTTTAGGTTGCAAATTTCGTAGCCCCTATTGTTTCAAAAGTGTGTGTGCGTGTGTTTGACATATGAGTATTCATGTCTATTTGCTCTCTGTTACTTTTATTGATGTTACATTCACTCTGTGTTTGCATTCGATTATCTCGTTATAAATCCGTATGTAGTTAAACATTTAAAGTGATTATTTTATATAGTTGTTGATAGTTTGGACCATAAAATACAATGCAGCACAATGTCCATAACTAAAAAAAAAGAAAAACTGAAACGTTTTTACCCAAGAAATTGACTCCAGAAAAACAAAACAAGAGACAAATATCCGTATGCTGTTAATTTACAGATCTAGTAATCTTAACGTAAGACTAGCGATAAATCGTTTATTTTTCTAAGTGATGGTTACCCTAATAATGTTGATCCACCAGCTTGTCCATGCTTCTTTTTACAGGTCATTCGCCATATGTACTTTGTGTTTTAATTGAAACACATTATACACATTAATAAAAATAAAATAATAATGTAAAAAACCTTCACTAGGCGGGCAACCACTAATCCATTCACATTCCCCCTAAAAACTTTATGAAACCGCGTGCTTGTTTTTGTACACTTCACATTAGATACCTACATCATTATGTCGATGTCTCTGCATAATTCTATTTATTAATTTTTTTATGCTTTTATTTGTTTTACCATACATAGAACTGACACCAAATTTCGATATCATTCTTGTGAAACAAAGCGTGTTGCCCGAAGTGTCCGGTTGTTTTAAGTCAAAAGGCCAGCTGCCTTCCGCATTTCGTCATTTGCCTCTTCACCTCCAGGAGTAGGTGACCTACAGGCGGAGTATCACTGAACTCTGTTGGTCTTTAATGGCTTTGGAAGTCGAATTGTAAAACAGTGAGGTATTGTGTAATAGCGCCATCTTGACCTCAATTCCACAGATTAAGTAATCACCAGCTAATTTGTGCCAGGCTCCGGTAATTGCTTCTTCTGCCTATTAGACTATCTTGTCTCATCTCTTGTTTATGGTCCATTAAAACCAGAAAAGAAGTATGTTAATTTAAGGGTTCAGCATGGTTGACAGCCATAAAGACATAGATAGATAGATAGATAGATAGATAGATAGATAGATAGATAGATAGATTAGTGTAGCTGCTATTTGCTGAGAACTTTGTGATGTTTACACTCAAAAATTGAAACACAACTCTCATTTTCAAGAGAATCTCAGTCACAATCCGTAATTTTGTGCTATTTACTGTTCCTCCTAAAAAGTTTGAATGATACAGTTTTTTTTTATACATTTGGTCATCCTAATCAATGAAATTCAGGTCTGCTTTTTCCATATAGTTGAAAACACAAGATAAATAATGCAAAAGTGAGACATTCCATAAAGTAACATGCTTGGAGAAGTTTATCCTTCTTCCAGTCAATTTTGTGCAGCAGGACTGAACGTTCATCCTGGACTGAATGAGAGCGATTTCAAGATGATAGGAAGGGTATTCTTGGCCATTTAAACAATGTAGAGCTACATCACCTGCCAGTTTTCATTTCCACATTGTTTCCATCCATCCATCCATTTTCCAACCCGCTGAATCCGAACACAGGGTCATGGGGGTCTGCTGGAGCCAATCCCAGCCAACACAGGGCACAAGGAAGGAACCAATCCCGGGCAGGGTGCCAACCCACCGCAGAACACACACAAACACACCCACACACCAAGCACACACACACTAGGGCCAATTTAGAATCGCCAATCCACCTAACCTGCATGTCTTTGGACTGTGGGAGGAAACTGGAGCACCCAGAGGAAACCCACGCAGACACGGGGATAACATGCAAACTCCACGCAGGGACGACCCGGGAAGCGAACCCAGGCCACCTAACTGCGTGGCAGCAGTGCTACCACAGCACCACCGCGCTGCCCTCCCCATTGTTTCACTATTGCTAATTATAATCAACCTATTATTGTATCAAAATCAGACAGAGCAGTAATCAGTTTCTTTCCTGTCAAGGAGCTACTGATCATGACTAGGAGGCTTCAGCTTTAGCAACTGTTCAAGAGATAAATTCCATTGTTTCAATCTAACTTAAGCCTGTGAAAGGAAATCCATTTGAATGTTCAACATCTACTCCGACCCCAACTCCTGTTTAAGCCTATGCTTCTCTGTTGCCTATCATTGAAAAAAGAACTTATATTAAGAGTAAAGAAACAGAAAAGAGCTGCTATATGATCTGTTCACTAACACCATAGAAACAACAGATTTATTTACAGCCATCCACCCATAACTGGGCTCTTATTCACTCAAGCATCTTGGAATATCTTCCAACTCTGCATAAAAGGAAATTTAAATGGCCAGTGCCGAAAAATAGTAAAGACAAAGATGCAAACAGTGGACAAACTAAATAAAGACATTATCCCAAGTCTAGCTAAGCCTGGAAGGCAACAGATGGAGCCATGAATATGTGTGAAATGCTTTGTTTTCATCACCTTTTTATGTGAATTTATGAAAAGCCCAAATAAAAGCAAATGTAATAGATGTTCTCTCAGTTTGTGGATGATGTTTATTATGGTTGCTTATGCTATTATCTATATTTTAATTTTAATGATATGTTATTTTTATTTTTATTTCTATAATTACTATTATTATAGATGTCTATGATTGTCTGTTGACCGAGACTCCTCTGGATCTTCTTAGGTGCTTTAGCTGTTCATTAGTCAGCACCTTGTGTAGCATGAGGGCTGTTCCATAGACGGTGGTCTTCTGCACATGAGCAACATTTACTTTGCTGTGTAGTTAATCGAGGGATTTTTGGGGAGAAGTCTAACAGTACCAATGACTGGAGTCAAGTGAATCTTAGTGTTCGACATGTGTAAAATCTCTGTCTCAAGGGACAAATGAGTAGGCATCATCTCTTCCTCCAACCATGGAGTATGATGGCCAGTCGATACACCCCAATGGTCAGTCTCTATTGGCCTATCAAACATAAGGGTGATGTTCTCCCTCTCAATGACCTTTTCACTCTGGTTATTATACCAGTGGCACTGGAAGTCCAGACTCTTAGATCATTGACCAATGCAGTTAGCTGTCATCAAATTTTGCTTATGTTTGTATTTCTGTAAGGCTAGAAATGAAAATCCAGCAGTATGGTTGATATGCACTTCTTACCATTGACATAAACTGAACTTGATATCAATGTCCAACTTGAAGGTTATCCCTTGAAGATAAAGTGCATTCAGAGTCTGATCTTGAGCTGTTGTGAGGAGATTCTGTCTTCTGTGAGAAGATCCTCTGCCTGCCCCTACAGTCCAGAGCTTTACATTTATCCAAAAGTTCATTTTCTACTGGCAAGGTAGTTGAAACTACTGTACATCTATGAAAACGCCAAAGAAGTAGCTTCAATGACAGACTGTTGTTTTTCTCTTCAATGAGCAAAGCCTTCATGCTGTTGTTGGTGGACTTCAGGCTAGTTGTTTTCATCTGGCTTCATATATATATAGGCACTTGATCTCCTTGTTGATGTTGACTAGAGAGAGAATTTGTTTTCTTCTCTTTGTCATTTTTCAGCATGAGTCTGGTGAATCCATAAGTTACTTGATGTTTACAAAGACTATTACATTCTTCTATGCAATTTTCTGTTCTATAACAACACAACCATATTCACCCATGAAAGAAAGTGGACCAGAAGATGAGACATAAACTTAAGAAACCAAGCCAAGTTCAAAACTTGACTGATATGTTGTAAAACTCAAAATCAGACTTATAGTAAGAAATTTAAAGCACTGAGGTCATTTGCCCTCCGACAATTGTTAAATAAACACATGTGCTAAAGTTTGGGGATCACTGGAAAGGGGTCTGTGGCACTCCCGATGTCCCTACAAAAGGCCTAAGTCTTTAGACTCCTGGTGCTTCCTGTTCTGCTATATGGTAGCAAGACATGGACGCTATCCAGTGACTTGAGATGAAGACTAGACTCCTTCAGTACTGTGTCTCTTCAGATAATTCTTGGGTACCGCTGGTTTGATTTTGTGTCGAATGAGTGGTTGCTCACAGAATGCCGAATGAGGCACATTACCTGCATTGCGAGGGAGTGTCAGTTACAGTACTACAACCATGTTGCGCGATTCCCTGAGGGTGATATGACTCAAAGGATCCTCATTACTGTCAAAGGGACTCGCACTTAACACCTGGCTGCAGCAGATAGATAGTCATTTCCAGGGGTGGGACTGGACCTCATGTCTGCCTGGGGCTTTGCTCACCAGAACACCAAGCTGTTTCATCTTGTGGTGGGCACAGCAACATGCAGTACCAGTACATGCTCCCCAACTTGACTAAACTGGACTTGAAGATGAACAATTTCTTTTATAAACACTTCTACTAATTTTGTAGGCAAATATTTCAATGGGGCAAAACTGTGGACATTTTGAAAATTTATCAGCAATTACCAGAATAGTTGTACAATTGCAAGATAAGGGCAGGTCTTAATAATGTCAATAAAAATAGCATCCCTTTGAGGGCTAGGGCAAGGAATTGGTTGTAACAACCCAAGTGGGAACCTTTGGGATGTTTTTGTTCAACTGCAAAGTTGACAGGCTAAAATATAATCTCACAGTGCATGTTTTTCTATCGGAATTATCATTTTGACAGCTAAATCATTTGAATTATATCTAGATGACCAAACATTTTAAATGAATGAGCCTAAAAGAAGACTTTACTGCATAATGCAGGGGGAAGATAATATTTTCTTATGGCAGTTTATTAAGATTAGGAGCCTGTGATTGAACACTTACATGTACCAATAAACTCTTGCCCATCATGGATTTAAATAGCACCCACAATTTTTACTGAAAGAATAAAGGGTTCAGAGCCAGATGAAACCTTCATCAAGCTCGTTTAACCTAGACAGAGAATCTACTTTCCCATAATTATATTTTGTTTAATAGATAATGTTAAAATTAAAATAACCGTAAAACATTGTCCATCTAGTCTTTATCATGTTAAGTCTCATAGCACTCTTTAAGTACATACAATTTTTATGGTCTGTATAAATTAGAAAGGGGCATTCAGCGTCCTGTAACCATTTCTCTAAAGTAAGCATAGTAACTAAAATTTAAAAGTTTCCTATATCATAATTCTGCTCCATTAGCGATAATTGTTTGTAAAAAAGAGCACATGGATCTGTGATATCTGCATCTGGGAATTTCTGAGAAAGTACAGCACCAACTCCAAAACTAGGTGTATTACCTTGACAATAAATGGTAAGAATTGATGCGGAAGTTATTGGCCCTTTAAATGTGTTCTTTGTCTCAAGGGACCATAAACATTTTTATGTATGTGACTTTCTAGTAAGAGAAATCATAGGAGCTATCACAGTCTCTTCAGAGAATCCTTGGGTACCACCGGTTTGACTTTGTGTTGAACGAACAGTTGAATGTGAAGTCGTGAATGATTATCTACATTAGAAGAGGGTGTCAGTTACGGCACTATGGCCATATGATGCGATTCCCAGAGGGTGATCTGGCTCACAGGACCCTCATTGTTGAGGACCCGAGTGGCTGGATCAGGTCAAGGGGATTCCCACATAACACTTGGCTGTGGCAGATAGATGGTCATTTCTAGGGGGTGGGACTGTAGCAGTGCATGATCCCCAACCTGACCTGACCTGAAACTAATATAAATTTTCCCAAAACACCATGAAAATTGTGATTAACAAATAACTGAAAAAGTGCTGGCTTGTATGACATTACACAATATTCGTAATATCAACAGGAAGTGTTAAATCCAGTTTTTTATTCGTCTTCCTCTTGAATCTGGACTAAATTATAGGCACTGTGGAAATCCAAATTTCTGAGAATAATGAATCCTGTGACTTAGTTTATAGTGGATGAGATTAGTGAAAGGAGATAATTATTTTTTATCATTAAGCTCCCAATAGTATTTACTGTACATGGTTGCAAACTGAAATGTTTCCTTTTTTAAAATTATGAAAAGCCTGCACTAATCAGAGTACTGAGTGGTCTAAAAAACATTGTCTAGACTCTCTTTTATATACACCAATCAGCCACAATATTAAAATCACTGACAGGTGAAATGATTGTCTTATTACAATGGTTCCTCTCAAGTGTCGGGTTATTTTAGGCAGCAAGTGAACAGTCAATTCTTGAAGGTGATGTGTTAGAATCAGGAAAAATTTGACAAGGACCAAATTGTGAGTGCTTGACGAATGGATCAGATCATTTTCAAAATGGCTGGTCTTGTGGGGTGTTACTAGTATTGAGTGGTTAGTACCTACCAAAAGATGTACAAAGATGGTCAACCAGTGAACCAGCAAGAGAGTCATGGGGACCCAAAGCTCATTGATGTGCATGAGATGTGAAGGCTATCCTGTCTGGTCCAATCCCATAGAAGAGCTACTGTAGCACAGATTGCTGAAAAACGTAATGCTGGCCATGAGAGAAAGGTGTGAGAACACACAGTGCATTACAGCTTGCTGTGTATGGGGCTGTGTAGCCACAGACTGGTCAGAGTGATCAAGCTGACTCCTCTCCACCACAGAAAGTGCCTACGATGGGCACGTCTCCTAACTGTACCATGGACCAATGGAAGAAGATGGCCTAGTCTGAAGAATTATGTTTTATTATTGATCATGTGGATATCCGGCTGCATGTGCATTGTTTACCTGGGGAAGAGATGGTATCTGGATGCACTATGGGGAAAAAGGAAACCTGGTGGGGGTAATGTGATGTTCTGAGTAATATTCTGCTGGGACACCTTGGGTCCTGGCATTTATCTGGATGCTATTTTGACATGTACCACCTACTGTACTTATAGACTGTACCATTGGCAGTGTCCTCTTTCAGAACCCTGCAACACAGGGACATTTCAATCAAATTTAAGTTTATGATCAGAAATACCCAACTCAGTACCCATGAGACTGTCTCACAAAATTGCCATAGCAAAATAAGCCATAGCATCCACTTTGTTAACAACTGGTGACATGTGCAGTAAACCTTTAAAGATGACTTGACTGCAAAGGACCATCCCACCCACCCACACATAGAATGGACCCTTCAGTTTCCCGAAATCTTTCGACAGCTGTCCACCACATGACCAGGAGCACCATAATAAAGAACAAATGTTTTTCCTAATCCGTTGTTGTTTTTTTCCCAAAGGTAGGCATTGGTTTTACCCAGTCCTATGTCCAATTTTCGTTAATAAGGACATATTAAATATCCTCTCACTTGTCTATGCTCGATTTTCCTTTTGGCAATTCAGCTACCATTTTTTTAACTTTATCAATTACTTCATCCAGAGTACTCACTACATAATGAGTTACTATTTCATCTTTTATTTCAGTAACTAAACCCTGAAATTAAGAGTGCTTTGACCAGACCTACTTCTGCTGCTAATATTATGAAAGTAACCATACAGTTACTGATGGACTTATTCCCCTGTTTGCATTCTAAAATGTGATTAGCAGCCACTTCAGACTTAATAGACACGTTAAACAGTTTGCGAAACTCCCTAACAAAGGCATCAATGGAATAATAATAGGGATGTTAATATTGTACATCGTAGATGCCCAATGAAGGGATTTATCATATTTGCATATCGTGATTGACCTGAAGCATAAGTTTGTAGCAGGAGCTCAAAGGTCACTCTGCACTGTTTCCAGAGACTTTTTAGAATCTCAAACATAATGAATGCGGTGAGGGAGAGATGGTTCTTTGAGATGCTACCTCTCACACAGGGTTGTAGCTGAGGTGCATTTCCTAAACATTGGGAGGTTTTATTTAGTTTCTCCATAACTTGTTGTATTGAGGTCATTACACCAGACATTTATTTTTTTAGCTCTTCAACCTCCCCTTAAAGGTATTTTATGTCCATAATGACCTCGTCTATGGGTCACTCATTTTAGGATCTGAAATTATATTCTGACGTGAAGCAATGTGGCGAATTGTAAAGAATAATGGACAACGTATATGTGACTTAAGCAGAAACAAAGCTTTGGTTCAGAACCCAAAACTTAGATTGCTGTAAAACCTATAACTAGGAATGAAGACTTTTAGTAAGAAATGTAAAGCTCTGGTGTTGTTTTCCAAAAAAGATGCTAAATAAATGCACACAGTAAAGCTTTGAGGTTCTGTCTATAATCTCAGATAATCAAGAAGTGCACGGGCCGACCTTTGTATGGTTATGTGGATGGTGCCATGTGCTCCCGGTCAACCCTGGGTAGATTTACCATGGAAATATCACCACAAAATGGTAAAATTATGGAAATGATTTCCTACATTATTAAACACTTTGAAAGAGAAAACAACTTTTGAACTGTGTTTTCTACATATTTGAAAACTAGAAATAGGGGCCACACTGACCCTGTACATTGCACAATAGTCTCAAAATTGAAAACAGACCAGGGGTATTCCACAAAGCATACTTATGAAATCAGGACTTATTTGAGTAAGTGTCACATTTGACCAAGTCTTATTTTTACAATCAAGTATCAGTTGGTTCAACAAACACATAGTGTTATAAATACACTCATGATATTTATTATGTCTTAAGAAATGATCATGGAGAACAGTCACTGCTCAAAAAAAGCTAGAGAAGAGTGCGACATTTACAGATTGAGTTCTTGTGACTTTAAGTGAGACACTGATGGCAAGCACATTGTGTTATGCGTATCTTGGAAGAGTTTAGAGTTTTATTCAAATGTCGTAAAATAGACAAACATGTAACCGAGATACTGGTGGTCTTTTCAACCATTGCACAAGAAGTAATACTTGGTCTATAATGACAAGGAAATGTGTCCACTATTAAGAAAGCAGAAGCTACCTTAGCAAAGTGATACCTAAATTTTTTATTTCACTGATGCAACTTCTGAAAACATGTACGTTTAACACAGAAACACAGTATATTGGAGTATATCCCCTAGATTAAAATGATAATGCAGTCTAAAGCTATGAATGATATGGCCAAGGGAAAGAGTGTACAAATAGATACAGACAAGCAGAGGTCCTTGTGTGACTGGTGGTAAGCTGGTCCTGCAGTTGCCAACACTGACAGACTCTTGCCCATCAGTTAAACTACCGGAAGCAGAGCTGGAGACTCCATGAACAGAGAATGTCTTGATTGACTGTATCAAATGCTGCACTACGATCTAACAAAATTCAAATACTGATTTGTTCAGAGTCTGCTGCCATTAGTAAGTCATCCGTTAATCAAAGCAAAGCTGTTTCACAGTTGTGCTGTGCTCTAAAGCCAAGCTGAAAGGATTCTATCACGTTATTACAAGTATAGGTAGCTGGTGAGTTGAGAAAACAACACAAAACAGTGAGAACTTTAGATAGAAAAGGTAAGTGAGCGAAAGTCTGAAAAATGTTCACATTCATAACATCAAGACCACACTATTTTAAACAATAGAGTCACAAGAGTACTTTTCAAAGTATCTAGCACAGAAGACATGTCAAGGGATGTGTTTATTATTATTGTAACAGCCAGGACTATGACATGATGACAGGATCTGATGCGTATGATGGGGATGGAATTCAGTAAACATGCATTTGGATCGCATCTTATAAAGCAGGTCATTGATAAATAACAACAACATTAATTTATATAGCTCATTTTCATACAAATGGTGTAGCTCAAAGTGCTTTACAAGATGAAGAAAGAAAAAAGAAAAAATATAAAAATCAGGCAAAAGTAATTAACAAAGAATAAAGTAAGGTCTGATGGCCAGGAGGACAGAAAAAAAAAAAAACTCCAGAGGGCTGGAGAAAAAAAAAAAAATCCGCAGGGGTTCCAAGGCCATGAGACCACCCAGACCCGTTTAGGCATTCTGCCTAACATCAATGATCTAAATCAGTCCTCATGGAATAATTAGACGATGATGGTCATGTGGACTACTGGCCTTCAATCCATCAATGTAGGGACTGCATGGTGTTTTGATCAGGTGGTGGTGGCTCAGATCACCACCACAAAAAACCAGAAAGAGAACAGCAGAGAAAGTAGGGGTTAACACGGATTTTGGTGCCATGAAAGAAGATTATAATTAAATGCATGTACATAATATCAGGGTTACACTTAAATGAAGCTATGAGAAAGCCATGTTAAATGAATGGGTTTTTAGCAGTTTTTTAAAGTGCTTCACCATTTTAGCCTTTCGAATTTCTATCGGTTAGTTATTCCAGATTTTAGGTGCATAACAACAGAAGGCCGCCTCACCATTTCTTTTAAGTTTAGCTCCTGAAATTATGAGCAGACACTCATTTGAAGATCTAAGGTTACAATTTGGAGCGTAAGGTGAAAGGCATTCTGAGATATAGGATGGAGCAAGATTATTTAAGGCTTTGTAAAACATTAGCAGTATTTTAAAGTCAAATGGTGATAAAATTAGCAACAAGTTGGAAAAGATGCAGGACAGCAATGAAAGATGGGAAGGGATATAATTAAATGGCATACTTGTATTAGTTGAATAATTTAGAGTTGTAATTTTATCACAGAAAAAGTAAAGGAACTTTTCACAATCTGCGGTGGAGACAATGTTAGAGCCAGATGCAGGCTGAGGTGCCTTTTTTACCACAGAATACAAAATCCTAGCATTTTCATGACCGCTGATGATCAGTTAGCCATAGGGTCCACTGTACTTGCACTGGCACTGTAGTTTAATGCCTTCTCTCTTGCTCTCATTGCCGAATGGATGATTGACAGCCATTCAGCCACTGACGTCATTTCTGTTGTTAGTCCTCCTGGACCCACCCCTTCCTGCTGAGTGACTATATAACCAGAGAACCAGCCATCATTTCACAAATGATTGCGTTCTGTATTATTGTGCACCACTTAAAATTAAAAGGGGTCACCAAGGTGGCATCCCAACTCATTCACTTTGTTGTGTCTCCTTTTTACAAGGGTAATGATTAATGTTTCTATGCAATTATATGAAAAACTATATAGACTTTTGGACACAAAAATATTTGCTTTGACTTAAAAGCATTAATGCAGTTGTAAGAGTCGCTGTCTAAAACTTCAAGGAAACTGGGATTGAATTCCGGGGCAGTCACTGTCTATGTGGAGTTTACAAGTTCTTCCCATTTTTCTGTGGGCTTTTCATAAGGTACTGTATGGTTGAGCAAGTGAGTGAGTGGTGTCCAATGATGAAGGAGTTTTGCTCCTGATTGTGCCAAGATAGGAGCTGACTGCCTAAAATCATAAAATTATATTTAACTGGTTCAGGATATAGACAGATGGGTGCTTAAAAGTGTAGAGACTGTAGAAAATGATATACCAATTGATCCCAAGTGATCTTCTCATTTAGTTAAAGGATACAGGGTTGCAGGTTCAAGCCTGCTAGTCCTATAACCAAAAGAAGTGATTCTGATCAGGATGCACATTTTGCACCTGTTTTAATAATGTGCATGTGATAATATGGTGATTTTTGGCTTCAAAAATAATATTTTTAGCCTTACAAACTCCTTCTACACTTATATTGATGTGACTCTTAATGTTGTATTCATGTATCCCTTTGTACTTTGTGTTCTACATATTTATACCACCCAGATTTTTGATATATTTGGATTTCGTGGTATAATTCCAGATGCAGAGAGTAACAAGATGGGCATCTTTTCCTGCTATAATGTGTAAGACATTTTAGTTACAGAATTATGTAAAATGCTTCTGTACAATTTTTACTATGCTTTAGCAATAGGCATATATATTGTTAACTCTGACCAGATTGAAAAAACTACTGGTAAACAGAATTAAGTGATAATTATATATTCATCACACCTTTTAAGATCCCGTTTATAGCTCTTGACGTGCATTTCCAGGTTGTTAATAATAAATTCTGTACTCGGATTCATATCAGTGGTTGTGCAGACAATAGCTTGGCTTGCTTTGTTTTATCAGGTAAAGTGCCAAACCAGTGGCAATATGCTGTATCACTCACTCAATCTGAAAAAACAAAGTAAGAATTGCTCATTCCTTAAAAAAGCAAAAGTTTCTTTGGTTGTGTGGGTGTTACACAAAGAATGGACTCTGTTATAGTTCACCTATCTAATATCAAATTAGTTCTCCATGTGTCCTCAAAACATCTGGATTCTTCAGATGGTGAACCTCGTAAGCAGTTGAAAGTGCATCCTAGGTATTCTGGCCCTTTTTGAATTCAATATGTTCTATAGTTTTTCAAAGTGACTGGTGTAAGGGACGACGGGCAGTTTATTCCAAATGGGACGCCCCAGTAATGGAAGGATGGGGGAAGGCAGATTATCATGGACACTGCCTCCCCCGAGACAATAGATGGCAGCTTCCCTGGACTGCAGCAGTGCCCCGGATACCCGAAGGGCACTATGGGACTTGGAGTTCAGCACCACAGCCCTGCCGGGTACCATGGGTGCCGCCAGGGGACGCTGTGGGAAGTTGGTGGGAGAACAAATTTTCACCTAGCCCGGAAGTACTAATGGACTATGACAACGGAAGCCCCGAAGTACTTCTGGGCTGATTAAAACCTGAATTCACCACCTGAACCGGAAGTGCTAGCAAGTCATGTGGGAGGAAGAACAGAAGCACTTCCGGGTCAAGGGCTATTTAAAGGACTTTTTGGAGACCCAGCAAGTGAGCTGAAGTTGGGAGGTAGAGGACAGAGCTTGCTGGAAGGTGTGAAGGAGAGAATTGTATGATTAAAACTGTAATTATTTACCTGTTTATTGTAGTGGAGGTGCTTTGGGCACTATTTACTTGAAAAGAAGAAATTAAGCTGCTTCTTGGTGTTTTTAAAACATGTTGTCAGTGTCCGTGTGTTTGGTTAAGCACTTGTGTAGCGCCATCTAGTGTTACACTGGTTATGGATTTCTGCTCTGATAAACTTGATCCATCTCATTTCACAGATGGTAAAAAGGACTGGGATTTTTTGACAGCAAAGGCAAACGCATTCAGCTGAATTTTCAGTCTTGTTGCTGGAACAATTCCAAGGCTTCCGTAGTCAAGTTAAACTTTATTGTTACTTATAATGTCATATACATCATATGGCCTGTTGGTATGAGGCATTGTCCTGCTAATAAAGCCCATTGACGGATATGTGCACTGCACTTAATTAAAGTCAATGTTCAGACAATGGATTGCAAGAAGAAATACACATAAAATAAATGTTTTAAATATTTTACTATGTCCAGGTGTATGAAGCACATTGCATTTAGCTGAACTGGTAATGTACTAGCGTGCAATATTTACATCATAGGTCGGTAACCAGTAGATACCTATCTAGTAATACTGCTTGCTATGGCTAAGCAAGATATTGATAACATACTGACAAATTAGGATTATAAACAATCATCTTTCCATTAATCGTAAATTCACCAAATGTATCTGATTTTTCAGTCATTTTTAACACATTTATTCCAATACAAGCTTGTATCAAGATGTGCATACAGTATATTTCTAGTTAAAAATTAATAAATATAGATATTTAGAATATGACATTCTTAATTGGATTAAGCAATCTTGAGAATATATGTATGTACAAATGTAAAAGACTATGAGATTAAAATAAAATAACAATTGTTCACTCAGGTGAGTTTTTGATGTCATCACCAATATGAATGCAAACAGATATCAACAGAGTTCACCAATGAGATTTAAACCTATTTACACAAATGCTTCATAATTAGGGAAATTACTGATACAATTTTCTTTTCAGTAGAATTTAGCACTGCTGTATCAAAGATCTGGCATCCTGGGCTTGAATTTCACTCCTGATTGTTTTCTGTGTGAAGTTTGCTGTTTTCTTTATGTGTTTGCATTGATTGCTCTCCAAGTTCCCTGGTTATTCTCCCACAACAGGTTAGGTTAAGTTAATGGCTGACTCTAAACTGGCCCAGCAACAGACTTGTACCCTGTCCAGGGTGAATTCCTTGCTTGCATGTATTGTTACTGGCACAGACTCCAGCCCCCCAGTCCAGAATTCAACTGAATGGGTTCAAGACTGTATGTAAATATTATTACAGAGAACGTCTTTATATTTTGAAGTGACTCCCTATGAACGGTGTTTCCACTTTTTACTCATATCCATATTTTTAAATCAATTCATCTATATAAAAGAAAAAATATTCTGAAAATCTCTTTTTGGTACAGTCAACTGAAAGAATGTTTGTGTACCTAAAATTAAAGTCCTTGAAGAGCCAGGAAATATTTGTTTTTAGCTCCCAATTCAAGGGAGGCTGGATGACAATTTCAAAATGAGATTTCAGGTTCTTAAATCTAAGATCAAATCAGATTTGCCCCAGACAGATTATCAATCAGATTGAGAAAAAGAGTAGATGGACTATTGCATCTACCACGCCATAAAGCTGGGACACTCTAACGAGTGTTCATGCATTTACAGGTAAAAACTGCTGTGAAAAGGAAAAAGAAAGAAAGTTTAATAAGCTTATGAGCTGATTTAAAATCTACACGTGACTCCTGGACCTTGGGGGCCACCTCCATTCTTTATAATCTGCAGCCTTGTTCTTGACCCAGAGAAAGCAATTATAAGAATAATAGGTAAGGTCGTGGAAGTGATTCGCAATTTTGAGGATGGAACTCAAATTTGTGATGAGATCCAGAAGCCAGATTAGATTAATGCTGTTCCTACTTGTGGTGCAATGTGGGAAAAATTTAAAAAGTGAATAGGAGACCCTGCATGGTGTCCTGTCTGTACATCAGTGTGCTCTCTATGACCTTTGTTTTGTGAGGCATACACTTCGAATGGTTTAATGAGTGGGGAGAAACAGAAGTGCATCAACTTAGATACAATAAACGTCTCACAGATTATTGCATGTCAAATGTAAAGCTGTTTGTATTTTATATACTATAAAATAAATATATAAATGCATGAAATGTAAATCATATACATTATTTTTATCACATAACTATTGAACTATATATTGTGACCTGTAGAGGGATGCTACAGAGCCACAGATCCCAGACACAACCTCATAGACACAAGTCATGGGTTCAAATGAAAAATTTATTATAACAAATATCTCCAATACTGGCTCCTTGTCAACTCCAAATACAATCATAATTCTCTTTCTCTCTATATTCTTATTCTCCTCCACTCCTTCCTGGTGAGCTTTGTAATCTTCCACCCTACTCCAACTTGTCTGTATAATGCAGAGCGGCTCCTTTTATACAAGACCTGGGAGTAATTCTGGTACCAGGGCATTGCCCATAGGAAGTGCTTCTGGTCCAAGCAGAATTCCCACAAAGTAGAGATCCTGAATCCTTGCTGCACCCCACCCTGGAACCCAACAGGACTACAATACCCAGCATACTCTGCAGGTGTCCAAACAGTTACTGGGATGCTGTCTTTTTGCATGTTGGAAGAGCAAGTAGTCTGGACAATCTGTTTTCCCCGGTCCCACCATTTTACTGACCTCCCAGCTGGGTAAGAGTCTTCGGTCTGTTCCTGCCAGGACACCAATGTACCCATTTGCATGTTTGCATCTTTTTGCCAGTCTTCTGGCTAAGGTACAGAACATCATGCCTTTCTTCCTGCTAACTCATTATCATGGCTTCCTGGCCAGGTAATGAACTTGAATGCATCACAACTGGGACACCAGCCCACGTGTGCTATCCATCACAACATAAAGGTTGGAATACATATTACTTTATAAACACAGATGATGTATTTTTAAATTAAACCATATACTTATTGTTTTCCTTGAGGTTTTTCTCACAATCCATGCAGGTGGTGCAGTGGTAGCACAGCTGTCTAGCAATAAGGAGATCATGGGTTTCTGCCCTGGATCCTCTCTATGTGGAGAGCATTTTGAAAAGTAAGAAAAGTGCTATATACATGTAAAGAATTATTATAACAAAACATAATGTATGTGCTGTAAAATATTTTAATATTAAGTACTGAATTTCCTCATCCAGAATGCTTTACGGCAGAAGGAGACTATATTTACTTGCCTTTAAAAACAAATGGTGCCACTTTTAATTGTATGTTTCTCCATGGGAACACCCCTTCAGATAGATGCTGCCCCATTCCACATTTAAAAGGTCCTATCATGTCGGTACTTTCAAAAGCTCATCTCAGTGCTTTCGTTCACTTGAGGATGTTTTAAAATTATATTAACTGTAATGGACTGGCATCCTGTTGTGACACACATGGGAAGTGTCAAGTATATGCTGGTGCAGGTTCATGAATTTTACAAAGGTGATTAGCAATCAAAGGCTTATATATAAAAATAAATATTCACCTTAAATGGTGCTAATATTCCCAACAGATAGAACTTAATCTGAGGGGCTATCCTAACTCTGTACTGGTACTTCTGTGTTTTTCTTACTGCGTACTAGCAGATTTGAAATCATCAAGCACTCACCGATATTCATTTCTCACAACCTTTTCGTATTATAATGTCACACGTGTTGACCAGCTTCTAACTGCTAGGAATTGAAGTAAGGGGGACCACCCCCGCTTCCAGTCTTCAAGGCTAAAATCCATGCATCTTGGAGCTTACATATCCACAAGCAGGGACCCCCCCCCCCCCCAAATCTTCCAAGCATAATATCTATTAATTCATTCCAGAGTTCATGTATGAGCGAGAAATGAGGTGGAATCCCACCCTAACCCCAGTTAGCTGAAGAATCCAAAACACCTTTTTAAATGTCTCTCGTACTTTTTCATTATCCAATCAATATTTAATTATGGAAAAAATCTGATATTGTGGATTGAGATTGATGATGCATCCTGTGGAAATAACTGAGGCAAGTAATGGTATCATATTAGAGTAAAATAACAAAAAGAATTCTGTTTAAAATGAAGAAAATAATCTATCAGGTCATTGGCAGTTCCACAACAATACTCTTTGAAAAAAAGGAAAAATGAGAGAGACTTCCAGCTGGGTGTTAAAGTAGGAAGTGTAGAGAGAGTGTGAACCAGTACTGCTGAATGTAAGAGTCAGATACTAGTTGTCGGTTCTCTGCAAGCCTATATACTGAAAGATGGATGGCATCTGACTGAATGAATGGAAAGAAAATGCCCAGTGTGAGCATGCCCTGAGAGAGACTGGCATCCAGTACAATGCTGGTTCTTGTCCTACATTCATTAATGTTGAATTAGACCCTAGCTCAGCAAGATCTTCTATTACAGTGGTTCTCAGACTGTAGGGCAGGCCCCCCTAGGGGGGCATAAAGTAACAAAAAGGGGGGCGCGAAGATATGAAAAAAAGAAAACAAGAATCAAAAATATGAAAAATACATCTATTAAAACCAAAACAAATTAACTTAAACTACATTCTGATACTAGAAAAATAAATACAGAGTTAGATAAAAGTTAAGTAGGTATAATAAAATATGCATCTATGATATATCATTAATTAAAAAAGAACAAATTGGTATTAGTGGGCTCCTTTAAAAAAAAACATTAGGGGGGGCACGATTAAAACTGTTATGAAAGCTCGAGTCGCAAATACTTAAAGGTTGAGAAACACTATTCTATTAAATATATACCTGGAACAGTCTGGAAGGTTTTATAAATACTATTAATATTGAAATTGTGAGTGACCACACAACAAAAATGGCTACATTTACCAGTTTTTTTTTTGGTATTCGAGTCTGTCATCAGATAATGAAACAAACACTAGAAGATTATGTCCATAAAGGGTGTCACACAATAGCCCTCACAAATCAGCAATTTCAACTCTCCAAATATGGTATCCTGCAACATTTCCTCATAAAAGAAAAACAAAAAACTTAACAAATGACTGTCCAATTAAGGTTCCTTTGAGAGCTTGTGCATTATTTTGCAATGTAAAAGAAAAAATGAACATGAAGCTATGGCTGGGTGTTATGCCTTGCACTAGTAAAGGCAAACAAAATGAATAGAAGTGACCAGGACCCAGAGAGGAGATGTTAAACAAGCCAGAAGTCATATTCAAGAATCATGTCGTACCAAAAACGATTAGCCAAAAATCAAAGTAAGAAACAGAAGCCAGGAAATGGAAATCTCAGTAGCGTGACTATGCACAGACACACAGAAGGTTTTAGTTTGGTTATCTACAGACTTGGATGCCTACGCATCTAACACACCAATCTTTGTAAGTGGTGCTCTGATGACATTAATTGTGTAACCCCGGGGTCCACACTCTTTAGCAACTGTCGTTGCATCTTGACGATAGCAGCACAAAAATGACAGAGGCTCAAGAAAAGCAATATGTGTTGAAAGCAATACAAAATCATTTTTGATACCTAAATATGAAGTCTAGATTGTAAATAAATGCTGGATATGAATCTGTGCCACAAAAATGGGATTTCAAAACTGAGAAGTGAAGGCAACCACATAAAAAATTTAAACTCCTTAAATCATACCATTGACAAGACAGGGCTTGTACATCTAACAGTGCCTGATTGGCATTTCTTGTAAGATGCATTTCTTATAAAAACTCAGCGTTCACCATTATTGTTCTTAATACAGGACGTGGAATTGTAAAAACCGAACACATAAAATATTTACAATTTGAAATCGGCATGACTTCAACTGACTTGTGAGTGAATTATGGAAGTTAAGATTGATCACTTAGTACCTGACATTAAAGAATATTCTGGCAACATAATCTCTTATAACCTTCCTGAAATAGGAATACCTTTTGCAATTTTCGGGAGCATTGAATTTGGCCAGAATTGGCCTAATTGTCCTCTGATTATGCCTTGTATAAGCAGGTTGAGAAAATCAATTTTACAATACCGTTATTATTGTCATAAATTAAAGTACTTTTTTTATGCAGAAGACTTTAAGGGGTATAACATCAACAGTGTATTTTGGACACTTTATTAGAACCCACACTTCAGTGCTTTCTGGTGTTTGAAGAGATTTTATTCTCGATCAAGTGCTAGCAAAATGAACACAGGGCTTTCTATACTGATAGGAATGTATGTGATCAATCTGTAAAACCGATTGAAAAAGTTGTGTGCATCCACCACTCTATCATCTATCCCCACAGTACGACTCCCTGGGAACTATTACAATTAACAGACCCTCACAGAAGCTCTTTTTAATAATTAAAGTAAGAAATGTGCTTTCATTCCTTTACCAAGAAAGACCCACCACCCAAGAAGAGTTCTGATTGGCCCTAATTGTAGACACTGCACTTCTCATCTCAAATACAAGAAAAATATAAACTCTGGGGAGGGTCTTAATAGGCGGTCTAGGGGTGTGTGAAGTAGTTGGGATAGGTTCTCCAGACAAAGGGAAAATGGAAATTCGGTGCAATGGAGAACACAATGAAAGAAAGCACCCTAAAAATCAAAGCAACCCAAGGAACCTCCAGAGCAGAAGAGAAGGGACCAGTATGCTTTCTGATCACAAATTAAGAGAAAATAAGCGAGGAGCTAAAAGTGCCAAAACTATTTTCTTGTACTTTAGGCTTGTTATTCTTAAAATAAATAATTAAAATAGTGATATCATTCCATCTCCATCTGTTTCAAGACTGGGACATTAAATAATGCCAACTGAAGGAAAGACACATCTTTGCTGTTCATTCCTCAAACCCCATATCCTCACTCGGTAAGAGACGATACACTTGATTCACACATAATATGTATAACTATACTGGCTTCAGAATACAGGGCAGTCTCTGAACGCCAGACAAAGAAATAAATAATATGTTTGGCAAAAATGTGAAACAAAGAAAATGATTAGTTTAAAGCAATAAAACACAAACTAGGCATTAAAAATAATAAAAATCAACAATACGAAACTGAATGCAAAACCTAACTCAGCTGAATTGCTCATTCTGCACTCTTCTCTAAATATTTTGACTGTTTCAAACTCTGTCCTGCAAGCTAACTAAACACATGCAAAGTTAAGAGATTTTTAACGGACATTGTGACTGACATCTTAAACAGATTCCAGATATTAGGAAAATTTTACAAAATAACTATATACCCACAGGAATGAAAAGTCAAAAAAGAGACCTCCTTAATATCTTTTTGGTTTCTCCTAGACGACAATGAGATCAGAAATACATAAAATGGAAACAGCATGGGAGGAAGATGGTTTGGTCCTTAGTTATTACAGATAGAAAATCAGTTACTTGAGTAGTTCACTACAACTGGCTATTTTAAATACCAATAAATAATAACACATAGTATAAAGAAAAAAGTAAAACGTAATAAAATGTAATATAAAGTAAATAAAAAATTAACTTATATCAACGCCTCATCAAAAACCATATTATGAATTACTTTATCCTCTAATTTACATTCTAGAAATGTTGCTTTTTTTTTCATTTCTGTTTGCTTATTTTTCAGGATATTTTTCTCATTTATTGAACGATTCTCTTTTTCTTGATTTTTATTATAGATGACTCTTTTTTGTTCATTTTCTTTTGTTCTAAAATTCAAAGTTCTTGAGTACATAATTTACTTTTCTGTCGTTGCCATTATAACCAACTGCGTTGAAGGGTGAGCTAGCGCTGAAAGTGTCACGGTGTGCTACAGAGAGGGGATGTGTGCAGTAGGAGTAATGATTTTGCAAGCGGTGTGGAATGGAGTGGTCAAGGCTGAATATCGTAGACACAATGGAAAAGATTTTTAATATAATAGAGAGCTAATATTAATAACTAGCAAAATACCCGCACTTCGCAGCGGAGTTATGAAAAAGAAAAGGAAACATTTTAAAAATAACGTAACATGATTGTCAATGTAATTGTTTTGTGACTGTTATGAGTGTTGCTGTCATCAAGGATTTGATTATCATTATTTCTTTCAATCAGGTTCGTATTTGGAGGATGTGTTGTGTTCAAGTTACATTCCATGTATGTCAACCGTTATAAAGATAACAGGTTTCATTCATCGAAGTGTTCACTACCCAAATAGCTACTCGTGAATCTAAAATGTTTAACAGGCATTCCCGGTATTAAGTTGTGGATTTGCCTGCGAATATTTAGCGGCAGCGTGTCTATGAACTTCATTTAAACTTAAGCTTTATACCTTGCTTTCCTATTGATAAGTCTACAAAGGCTTGTTCAGATTCAGAGGGTTGTTCCTTTCTTACTGCATCAATAAACAGCTCGTCTTCCTCTTGATCTGAGACATCACACACTGCATGCACAGGTTTACCTTTCTCAGTCCTGCAAACTTTAGCGAAGTGGTTCAATTTACCACATTTTTTACACTGTCTTTAGCTGGACATTGACTTTTTCCACCGTGTGCTTTGTTTCCGCAGTACCTGCACTTATGAATATGCTTGTATGCGTCACATGCTTCATATTCTTTTGCTGTCTTCTCAATTGTGTAATGCGTTTTTTGTTCAGCGCTCTTTGGAGCTCTTGCTTTTTGTGTGCGTACTGCGTTCACAGTCAGTTCCCATGAGCCGCTCGGAGTACATACATCGAAGGTTCTCAGCTGTGGTTATGCTATCTCGTGCGATCTTGTGATGTCCGCGGCTTTGTTTAATGTTAGCTCAGACCCAGCACTTAAAAGTTTCTCTCGCACTTTCGCTGAGTTTGTGCCAAACACTATTCTATCCCTGACCATCTCATCTTTGTTTGCATAAGCACAGTCCTTCACCAGCAATTTTAACTCCGTTACAAAGTGATCAAAAGTCTCGTTTATACCCTGCATCCTCTCATTAAACTTGTATCTCGCGAATATCGTATTCATCTTAGGCATGACAAACGCCAGCGGCAGCGTGTCTATGAACTTAATTTAAACTTAAGCTTTACACCTTGCTTTCCTATTCATTTGCATAAGCACAGTCCTTCACCAGCAATTTTAACTCCGTTACAGCAATTTTAACTCCGTTACAAAGTGATCAAAAGTTTTGTATATACTCTGCATCTTCTCATTAAACTTGTATCTCGCGAATATCGTATTCGTCGTAGGCATGACAAACGCCAGCGGCAGCGTGTCTATGAACTTAATTTAAAATTAAGCTTTACACCATGCTTTGTTTCCGCAGTAGCTGCACTTATGAATATGCTTGTATGCGTCACTCGCTTCATATTCTTTTGCTGCCTTCTCAATTGTGTAATGCGTTTTTTGTTCAGCGCTCTTTGGAGCTCTTGCTTTTTGTGTGCGTACTGTGTTCACAGTGAGTTCCCGTGAGCCGCTCGGAGTACATGCATCGAAGGTTCTCAGCTGTACTTGTGCTATCTCGTGCGATCTTGCGATGTCCATGGCTTTATTTAATGTTAGCTCAGACCCGGCACTTAAAAGTTTCTCTCGCACTTTCGCTGAGTTTGTGCCAAACACTAGTCTATCCCTGACCATCTTATCTTCGTTTGCATAAGCACAGTCCTTCACTCGCGAATATTTAGCGGCAGTGTGTCTATTGGATTGCTGCTGACGGACGGCCTTATATGGGCAGGCACTCAATTACGTGGGAGGCGTGACGATGAGGGACGCAACTCCGCCTCACACGACGACCGAGCTGCAGGCTATGACCGTATATATGTACGTAAGTAGGTTCCAGTTTTGACTTTTACGCGTAGAATTTCGAAATGAAACCTGCCTAACTTTTGTAAGTAAGCTGTAAGGAATAAGCCTGCCAAATTTCAGCCTTCTTCCTACTTTGGTAGTTGGAGAATTAGTCATGAGTCAGTCAGTCAGTCAGTCAGTCAGTGAGGGCTTTGCCTTTTATTAGTATAGATACTAATAATAATAATAATAATAATAAAATATTCAGTCTGCCTTAGCATAGGAGACATAGATAAGTCAAAATAAACTTAAACGATTAAAAGAGTACAAGGACTGCAACTGCAATACTAAAAACTGATTTATCTCAAGGTATAAGGAAATCTCAATTAGGCTATCATTAAAACATCTGTTAAAACTCTATAAATTCTGTACTCTGTTGTTTACCACCATCAATAAGCTAATGATTATACTCTTTACATTTTCTCCTAAAGGAGTTCTCGATAGCCAGTTTCCTGTTTAAAAAACTAAAGCCATGCATTGAATGGATGATGATATTGTGTTCTTTACTTACATTAGTGAGGTTATGGTAAACATGAATCATAGTAAATGTTTAAAGATAATAATTATACTTTGATTTCATTGTGATTTCTGATTAAGTTAAACTAGTAAATTCAGTTATAACTTGCAAGGTTATAGAAAATGTAATTGCATATTAAAATTTTAATTGTGCGGCCATCATCAATTTAAACTACCTGGTAAGTTGGCAGGTTGAATAGAGAGCTACCCTTATAAGTGCTTGTTTACGCTGCTATTCAAAAGTAGTGTATTTTTTACTCATGTGATAGAGATTAGATCTTTTTAGAGAAACGTAAAATAAAAAAAATGAAAGCCTGCCAATATAGCTTGATTGCTATGTGTTTTCTGCAATGTCACGCCTGAAACGCGTGGTTTTCAGAGAGAGTCTTGCAGACATGTTTGGCAGTGTTGATTCCACAAAAAGCATGTTTAAACATTCAACGTCATTAGCTAACCAATTTGCAGATCCCCTGCACTGTAATCTATTTGTAGTCAGCATGTAGGAGATATCCATGTTTGTTTATTAGGTCACATCTGTCTGATGAATTAAATCTTATTCATTTTAATCAAGCACTGGATGTGTATGTAATGCTTTTTTGTAGTATTATTTCATTGTCAGCTCTCCACACAAGCTGGTCCTTCTCTGTTAAAAGGGCTTATTTAGCTTATGTGATTATTTCTTTCCACATAGCTGCTTTTCCCTCCAGTGAGTCATATTCCATCTGGTTGAAGTGAACAAGAACCATTGGATAATTACTCCTTGAATAAAAAATATGCCTATTATAAAGTAATAATATTACCACCACTTCTTGTCTACACAGGAACGAAAAGAGATCCAACCCCATCATGTTTCAGTCACATTGACTAGGAGATGTGTTTATTTGCCTCACCTTTATCTATCCATCCATTTTCAAATGCCAAGCAGGACTCAACACTGGATGTGGCACAAATCCATTACAGGACACTTTCAATATACAGACTACACTACTTGTTCCATTTTAGGACTATGGGGAGTCAGAGCCAACCCCTGGAGCCTTTATATCATGGATTAATGTAGTTGGATGGGGAGGTGGGGTTAAATGAAGGACATCCAAGAATGAAGTTGGGAACTCTGTAATTTTCTGGTACTGTACAGCTTGAAGAACTGTGTGGTCAAGATCTTCTTACTCTGTTCCAAGTGTATGAGTGGCACTCAAGAGCCTGTAATGTTTAAACAGTACCACGTTTATTTATTAGAATGTCATTTTCAATATTCATTCATTTATCTGTGCGATCCTATAGCAGTAAGTTTTAATACGTTTTACAGAATTTGGAGTGCAAGTCAAGTTTTGGAAAATGAACGCTGTTGATTAGTAAATTTTGTTTATTTTACTTTTAATTATTTCAAGCCTTTCACGTAAATTAAAAGGATCAGAAGAGTGCTGTAATCAATCAAAATAATCACTAATGGAATGCTCCTGCATCTTATTCCTTTTGTGAATTTTTCTGATGAAATATGTAAAAAGTGGCAAATTTTATTACTGCTAGTGGGCCACCACCATTGCACTTAATATATTAATTCAAACCATTGAATTAATAACTATTGGATGAAAAGACATTCACAACAACAAACAATTAATAACGTCTGAGTTTATTTGCCAGGCCCTGTTTTTACCCATGGCCATTTTCCAGAGTTACATTGAAACCTGGGTTAAACATACAGGTACTTACAGACAGGGGAATATTTTCGCTGACAATAACGTTTATGCAACAAATTGTGTTTTCCAACAATTATTACAGACGTTGGTATGCTACATTACCTGACGGCCACACCTCACACATACTGACTTACATGTGCCCTGCATTTCTCTTCTTATCCAGTATTTTCTGTTAACCTGTTCAGGTTACACCTGTGGTTCTCAACCTGTGGGGCGGGCCCCCCTAGGGGGGAGCGAAGTAACAAAAAGGGGGCCACGAAGATGTGAAAAAAAGAAAACAAGAATCAAAAATATGAAAAAAACATCTGTTGAAACCAAAACAAATTAACTTAAACTACATTGTGATACTAGAACAATAAATATAGAGTTAGATAAATGTCGATAAAAGTTAAGTAGGTATAATAAAATATTCATCTACATTTCAAAAAAATGTTAGGGGGGGCGCGATTAAAACTGTTATGAAAATTCGGGTCGCAAATACTTAAAGGTTGAGAAATGCTTGGTTACACTTTGTATTGTAAATACTCATGCTGTTGTAAGTGACTATAATAACATCCCATACCAATCATGTGACTATTCTAATATTGAGTCCTCTCACAAGTCACTACTTATTAAAATAATCTCCTTTCTTACTATAATGTGTGATGTTCTTCTCTCCTTCATCATCATTTCATTAACACTATTATTCTTGCGAAATTTTCACAAGCACAATTTGCTAGTTGTATATAAAGACGCTACTTTTCTACTAATTACAGTCATTTGAAAAAGTTTGGGAACCCCTCTCAGCCTGCATAATAGATAACAGTGGTATGTCTTTCATTTCCTAGGAACATCTGAGTACTGGAGTGTTTTCTGAACAAAGATTTTTAGTGAAGCAGTATTTAGTTGTATGAAATTAAATCAAATGTGAAAAACTGACTGTGCAAAAATGTGGGTCCCCTTGTAATTTTGCTGATTTGAATGCCTGTAACTGCTCAATACTGATTACTTGCAACACCAAATTGGTTGAATTAGCTCGTTAAGCCTTGAACTTTGTAGACAGGTGTGTCCAATCATGAGAAAAGGTATTTAAGGTGGTCAATTGCAAGTTGTGCTTCCCTTTGACTCTCCTCTGAAGAGTGACAGCATGAGATCCTCAAAGCAACTCTCAAAAGATCTGAAAACAAAGATTGTTCAGTATCACGGTTTAGGGGAAGGCTACAAAAAGCTATCTGAGAGGTTTTTATCTGTCTGTTTCAACTGTAAGGAATGGAATCAGGAAATGGAAGGCCACAGACACAGTTGCTGTTAACCCAGCAGGTCTGGCAGGCCAAGAAAAATGAAGGAGCAGCATAGGCGCAGGATTGTGAGAATGGTTACAGACATCCCACAGATCACCTCCAAAGACCTGCAAGGACATCTTGCTGCAGATGGTGTATCTGTACATCGTTCTACAATTCAGCGCAATTTCCATAAAGAACATCTGTATGGCAGGGTGATGAGAAAGAAGCCCTTTCTGCACTCACACCATAAACAGAGTCGCTTGTTGTATGCAAATGCTCATTTAGACAAGCCAGATTCATTTGGGAACAAAGTGCTTTGGACTGATGAGACAAAAATTGAGTTATTTGGTCATAGCAAAAAAGCGCCTTGCATGGCAGAAGAAGAACACCACATTCCAAGAAAAACACCTGCTACCTACTGTCAAATTTGGTGGTGGTTCCATCATGCTGTGGGGCTGTGTTAAAGCCGAGAGTCAGATGAATTCAGCCCAATATCAACAAATTCTTCAGGATAATGTTCAAGCATCAGTCACAAAGTTGAAGTTACGCAGGGGTTGAATATTCCAACAAGACAATGACTCAAAACACAGTTGGAAATCTACAAAGGAATTCGTGCTGAGGGAGAAGTACAATGTTCTGGAATGGCTGTCACAGTCCCCTGACTTGAATATCATCGAAAATCTATGGGATGATTTGAAGCAGGCTGTCCATGCTCAGCAGCCATCAAATTGAACTGAACTGGAAAGATTTGGTATGGAAGAATGGTCAAAAATACCTCCATCCAGAATGCAGACACTCATCAAAGGCTATAGGAGGACAGCATCTAGAGGCTGTTATATTTGCAAAAGGAGGCTCAACTAAGTATTGATGTAATATCTCTGTTGGTGTGCCCAAATGTGTGCACCTGTCTAATTTTGTTATGATAAATATTGCATATTTTCTGTTAATCCAATAAACTTAATGTCACTGCTGAAATACTAGTGTTTCCAAACTTTTTCATATGACTGTATATATCTACTTCATGTTAGGTAAGCTCATATGGATTTAGTTTTTGTTAACGTATTCATTATTACATTTACCTAATTTAATTTGTTTTTCTTTTCATATAAATCTCTCTTTGACATCTCATAAAGCATTTTGAGCTGCATTCTTTGTATGAAAATGTCTTATAGAAGTACAGTAAATGCTGTTGGAGGGATCAGCTCATTCTAATGTCCAGATGAGTGAAAGTGCAATTCCTGCTTTATTTAGTAAGCAGGGCTGGCACCACCATTAAGACAAAGGCATTTGACTAGGGTGCAGACCATAAGAGAGGGAAAACCCAGACATACGAGTTAGCTACTGAAGAATCGGTTAGCGCACTAATAAGCTTGGCCTATGGAGCAAAATAACCTAGCACTGGCACCGTTAATAAGGCATCGATAACAGAAGGTGTTATCACAACAATATCTACAAGCCAATTAAAAAGATTACAGACTCCCATAAACTTTGGTACAAGTGAAGCAGCAAAGCTCCCCAGTTCCCTGAACGAAGTCTGAATGTGTGATAGAATACAAAGCTGTAGAAATTAGAAGTTGTTTGTTACTTACTGCAAGATGGCTGTTCTATTACAGTTGTATGCCAAAGTGAAGAGGCCTGGAAAGCATTACCAGAAATAGTTGTTTGTTAATTTCATCTCTTGTGCTCTTGTTCCCCATCAGGGAAGAGGCAGGCATCCAATGAGCTTTCAAAGCTCAAAAGTAATCAGAATATGTGATGAAAACCTGGTTAATTTTTGCAAATTCGGGAGTTTAGCCCTGAAGCCTTCTTTCTTTTTTCTTTTCTTTTTGAATGCTCATGAATACATATACATTTCTTTACTCTCTAAAGTTCAGAAATGATTACACGCCTAAACTATTTAGTGTCTTCTGTGTCCTAGACTTCATGGGTTTGTGTTATTTTTAAAGAGACACAGCACCCATGGAGGTGTTTCTCCTTTATTTGAGTTTGACAGGTGAGGTTTAACATTGTAATTTACCACACCATTATCTTTTCTTTTAGAGTTCCAGACAATCATTCCTCCTGTTTTTTTTTTTTCTCCTCTTTATTAAACCATTACATTATTGGATAATTAAATAAGTAGATTAGATTAATTTAGATAATAGAGGGTGACACAGTGTCTCACGTCTCTGGGACAGTGCATCTGAATTCACTACTTGAATGGAATTTGTTTCCAAGTTTGTGCGATAGAATGGTTAAAAAAAACTAACAGATTAAAGTTCTTCACAAGGCTAGTTTTGTTCTTTATCATATTTATAAGAAACACACAAAATTTTAATGAAAATAAGCAACATTTAGAGGTCACTACATTTGGCTGTTTTTATGTCATCTGAACTGAACAGCATCCAACTGTTCCACATTTGTAAGTTGTGACGGACAGCCGGGGCCCTTTCCCTGCCGAGACACCTTCATAATGGAAGGTGTGGAGAAGAAGACATGTACAGGGAAATACCTCCCCTGAAGCACTAGATGGCAGCCCGCCTAGGTGGCAACGGTGCCTCAGATTCCCACAGAGCTATATGGAAGACAGAGTTTAGCACAGCCCTATTGGGTTCTGTGGGTGCCACCAGGGTGTGCTGCGGGAGCGACTGAGCCCTACTACAGTGGGCTGCCACCACACCTGAGAGTACTTCATGTTGATGGGCCACTTGATGTGCTCCCAGGTGCAGTATAAAAGGGACTGCCTCACTTCATTCAGGGATGCAAAGTCGGGAGGGAGAAGACCAAACTTGCTGAGAGGAGTGGAGGAGAAAAAGAAAGAAAGAAAGAAAGAAAGAAAGAAAGAAAGAAAGAAAGAAAGAAAGAAAGAAAGAAAGA
>JANRMT010062840.1:4802225-4814390 GCA_026402145.1 Polypterus bichir lapradei | reverse complement strand
AGAAAGAAAGAAAGAAAGAAAGAAAGAAAGAAAGAAAGAAAGAAAGAGTGAGTGATGTGTGTATTGCCGTGCTTTATTAATTTACTGTGCTGACCTGGCAAAATGAAAGAAGTGTTTCCCACCAAAATAAAGGTTGTGTGTGTTGCTGGGCTTGTGCCTGGTGTCTGTCTGTGTCAAGTTTGGGGAGCTAGTGTGCCCCCTTGCTGTCCACAAGGTCTACAACATCAGCACTGTCTTTGATGAAGTTGGAAAATTCTTGTAATGGTTTGTGACCAGTCAAAGAATAAACTGCTTCTGGTCCTTGTCCAAGCTATGTCGTTGTACTTTTCGATGAGACTTATTCCTCTTTCAGCTGTATCATTAGCTACTGTCATTTGTGCTGACATTTCACAAAATGCTCTGAAGATTGGATCATCTGTCCACTGTTCTGATAGTTTCTTGACAAATGACTGAGACCCTTCAATGCCTTTTTCCATAAGAATGATGGATGCTGTTCTTCCTGCTACTAGGACTTCCAGCTTCAGCTGTTCAGATTCATTTGTCGGATTGAGACATTCAGGAATGTCTGGTAATGGTGCCTGCTTTGCACCATCTTTTCCATTGTTTCTGCTGAAACTGTGTCATCAAAAATGACTAAAATATGAATGTTCTTAAGACTCCTACTTAATACTAGAATGTTTGGGAAACTTCCACTTACTACTAAAACGTTCTGGAAATTTCACCTTAGTACTAGAATGGTCTCATCTTCTTTTTTTTTATTTTTTACTATTACTAATCACTTAGCCAGTTAAAAATCCTGCACAAGAGTACATACGTGGTAACAATAGAAATAAAATGTTCAGAACTGTGCATACTCTAAATATTTCACAATCAGGCCAAGAGTATGCCAGCTATCCCTAAAGGACATACAGTAAATAGGCCTTGTGGAGAAATAATTCTCCAAATATCAACTCTTTTCATTGGTTTGCGGACCACCTTAATGTGCAGGTAAATAAACTGGGAAAATTTAACTTGAACCATTGTGAGTCAGGGTGAATAGGAGTGTGTTTAGTTTTTATTTCTCTTCAGATGAATTCACAAAATGAATGCCTTTACAATGCCTATGAAAAGTATTCATCCCCTTTTCACATTTTATTGTTATACAGCATTAAATCGCAATGAGCTTAATTTGGCCATATGTTATATTTGTCATTGTCTCACCTGCAAGTGCTTCTGGGCCATTCTAACACAGGATAAAAGGAGCCTGCAACCACTGCTCCAGGAGCCAGAGTTACGAGGGAGAAGACAAAGCTTGCTGGAGGAGGAGTACAGGTGGAAGAGGAGAGAGAGACAGAGAGAAGACAAAGAAAAGACAGTACCATTATTGTGCTTTATTGTGCTTTTGTACTGTGCAAACCAGGTAGGAAATGAGGGAAGTGTTTTCCTCAAACTTGTGTCCTGCATCTGTCTGTGTCAGGTTTGGGGAGCAGATTACCCCCTGCAGGCTCACACTATATATGAACAACTTACTTTAAAGAAAACCTTTCCATCAATTCCTTGAAACCTGCTTTCTAACTTAATGGATGATGGGATGCCTGACCCAATATCCAACAAGCACAAGACAGAAACCAAACCTCTATAGCACGCCAGTCTATCACAGATCATATTTGTATACCAAAGTACATTCACTCCCATTTACTCACACTGAGCCAGTTTAGTTTCACCCATCAGCACAGTTGAATGTTTGTAGGATTTAAAAGGAAACCCATAAGGACACATGAAAATCATACAAAAGGATCGTAGACAATGACTAGGCTCGGGTTCCTGGGTATAATTTCTATTGCCATATGTAACCATTGTGCTGGAAGTTCTGCAGTATTTTGGTGTAGTTCTAACAGTCCAAATAGACAAAGAAAGCCAGAAAGTATAGAAAAGCACAGCAGTAAGCATAAGTGCCTAAAATGGACAGTCTATAGTGAGGTTGGGTTTGATAACAGGCACACAATTATGATGTCCCCTGTTATTTATGACATGTAAAGCTTTTGCATTAATGATGTTTTTATACCTTTTTGAGTGGACGACTGCTTTGGTGTCATTCATTAAACCAGGGGTATCAAACTCAGATCCTGGAGGGCCACAGTGGCTACAGGTTCTTATTCCAGCCTCTTTCTTAATTAGAGGCCAATTAGTTTTGGATTCATTTGAATTGACCTTTTATTGCTTCTTTTTCCTTAAGTTGCCTCCAGACAATAAGGAGCTCTTTCCTGCACATTCTCTATTTTAATTAGGTTATTCTTGTAATAGGAAGGCCATTCGGCACACAGTATTCCAGGTTCGGTAACATGTGTATGTTATTCTAATCAGCATAACATTCAGGTGCATTTGGGAACTTATATACTTGTGAAGTCATAGAGAATGGTTCTATGCTTTTAAACAGACGAGTCTACAAATTTAGCAACTCTTTTCAATGGGAAAATCTTGAAATTTAAAATATGTGTACAACGCATTCTATTTCAGACATCTCAACAAAAATGTAACGGTCCTGACAAACTTCCTTGAAGAATAAGTTAGCAAAATTCAAACAAATCAATCCACTAGTAGTCGAGATGTTCACTGTGTACAGATGGACAAGCTGACAGACAGACGGACATGGCAATCTCATTAGGTGCTTTTCACATAATATGTAAATGCACCTAAAAAGTAAGATAAAAACCTGTAAATGAATAAATAAACAAATAAATAAATAATTTGAAAAAGAGTAACAAAATGTGAGTCTAAATCAGTGGTTCTCAAACTCAAACCCCTAGGGGGGACGCGAGGTAACAAAAAGGGGGGCGCGAAGATGTGAAAAAAAGAAAACAAGAATCAAAAATGTGAAAAATACATCTATTGAAACCAAAACAAATGAACTTAAAGTATATTCTGATACTAGAAAAATAAATATTGAGTTAGAGAAATGTCGATAAAAGTTAAGTAGGTATAATAAAATATGCATCTATGATATATCATTAATTAAAAAAGAAAACGGTAGGGGGTGCGATTAAAACTGTTATGAAAACTCGGGTCGCAAATACGTAAAGGTTGAGAAACGCTGAGCTAAATAGTGCTTGCTGAAATGTTTTTTTTTTTTTTTTTATTCCTTAACTGGTAAGTCATAGAAATCCATTTTGTCACTGCTACTCATTCTTCATCATAAACAAATCAGTACACTCCTCTAAAGATGTCATCCACATAATGGAGTGTGACCCATCACTCATTCCTGATGAAACAGGTAGTAACGTTTTGAAAGTGTCGTCGATAACCAGCTCATCAAATCAATGGAAACAACGTCATATATTTTTCACTCATTTGGCCAAATTCCAACTGTGTCTTTTTTTTGCTATTATTGGCAAAATATTTTTGGTGACTGAAAATAGGAAAAGACAGAAGGAGAAGGCGAATCAGCACATATGAAGGAAATCCCTTAATTGTCAGCTGAATCCTAATGAAAGTTTGTGAAGAATTTCGTTACAAGAATTGCACATGTTAAATATATTTATAGTTCTAAGCCTTCTGTGCTATGTTTTAATGCTTATTTCTGTGTGCAGGATTGTTTTGTAATCCCCCACCGACTCGATCACACAGACATTTTGATATTTTTGACTATTGAGTTCTCTGACTGTTTCTGCCTATTCCTGATCTTCGATGAGGCAAAATATTGGATACATTGAATCTCCAACAATTTGCCACTGTGTCTACAAAGTATTGAGTAAGCTGCACTCAGACATAAAGAGACATAAAATTCATTGATCCATCCTTCCATCTTCTAAACCCGTTGTATCCTGAGAAGGGTCGTAGTAAAGCTGGAGCCTATACCAACAGGCATAGGGTGTAAGGTAGAAGGAACCCGTTGATAGGGAGCTAGTCCATCGCAGGGTGAACACATAGACAGACACAGACACACCAGGGCCAATTTAGGATCACGAAGAGACAGAAAATCATGGAGACAAATCTCATGACATGCATTTTTTGCTGTTTCTTCCATAATTCTAACTTTCTCTAAAACACAATTTCATTTGACCCCAGAACATTAACCAAACATCACCAATCTGCATCTAAAACCAGTGAAAACCTGGACTTTCCTGTCTTTTTATCATGCTGCGCTGGCAGGATTTTATTATCCTTTGCATATCTGCTTTGCTTCATTTTCTCAGTAGGTTTTGAGGGTCTACCATTCAGAAATAACATCATTAAAATAATGGCTGAATTATTAATTTATAAACAAAACTTTTGTAATGTGATTTTTTTCACTTTTATGAAATATATATTTTACTGGAGTTTTATTGAATATTATAGACAGTTTGTCATTCCACATTTGTTTCACAATCTCAGCGCTGACCACCCATTCCCATCTACATGATAGTGTTAAAGTCACACGCCCATAGCTTTAATGATGGAGTCCTGGTGCACTCCTCTGTGTTAAATAAAGCCATGATCCTTGGTCCAGCAATATGGCCACAGTCTTTAGAAGTGTTTGAAGGTGTGATATTCTCATCTTCATGCCCCGGCACTCATTAGAAGCTGTCGTTATCGTTGCCTAATAATCCAGAAACACTGATCCAGAGGCTGCATCCTACTTATGTTACTTACAGCAAATGATATTAAAGGAAAAATGTGAACAGAAGTCATGTTTAGAGTACCTGACACACTTTAACATTGCTTTCTATTCACTCTTACTGGATCTTAATTTTTTTTACTCTGATTTTTAGGTTTCTTTTTTGTATTTGTATTTTGTATTTCTCTTTTGATTAAACACTTTTGAAGGCTAACCCCTTCTATTGCAATAGTGGAAAAATGAAAGAAAACGCATGTTAACAGTGCAATTGAGTTGTTCTGACTGTGGCGGGAGAGTATTTTCAGGAGAGTTTCTCCCCCAGGCTGACAGAGGGTTTTCAGCAGGGCCACAGGTTACGAGCATGGGAGATCAACCCTGCTGGAACCCGTCGCCACCACCAGGGGGCGCATGGACCTTTCCAAGGCTTTATTTGGCCACACTTCCACCACACCCAGAAGTGTGGCCAGTAGAAGCCTGTTGGGCACCTGGAGTCCTTCTGAGAATCCTATAAAGAGGGGTCAGTCCCCACCATTCTTCGGCAAGAGTCAGGAGGAAGAGGACAAAGCCTGATTAGGAGTGGAGGTGGATGGACTGGCGGCAAGGAAGGGACTGAATTGGGTATTGTGTTGTGTGGTGATTGGTGCCTTGTGCTGTGAGGAGCAAGGTAAAATGCTCCCCAATTGTAAATAGTCATGTGTAGTGTGGCAAAATCTGTCTCCTGCCTCTCTTTATCTAGGTTGGCTTCACATGACTTATTCAATCAGGCGGACTATCCAAGATGGTGGTTCTTGTGGTTATAATAGAGTCTGGGAGGAAGAGGCGGGCCCGGGTGATTAGACACTGGAAATGACATCATGAGCAGAAAAGTGTCAGGGAGGACAAGAGAGATTGTTATTAGAAAGCGCCATCTCATGTCTCGGTGGAGTATTGCAATCACTTAAGCCCATAAGCTGTTCCCCAAGCACACATGTGTGATACTTCCCCTGAAATCCTGAATCCATCATGCCATGATTAAGTTAAAAGAATAATCTCTGGAGAGAAATCAGCATGATGTACTGCTTGTTTTTTTTGATGAAGCCCATAGATGTTCAGATGAGCCAGATTTCAATGCAACAGCAAGAAGAGCAGACAATTCATTTTTACCTAGAAACAAAAGGGATCAAGTGATGCTAGGCCAAAGATGAGTTCTGTAAAAGCTCTTCATCACTGGTGTGGCATATTCAGTTTCCCCATCGGACAATTCCCTCACATCCTACCACCCGTTGAGCCAAAGGCTTTTTATTCCCAGGAGCTGAGCTCTGATCCCGGTGTTTAAAAAAAAAAGTGTTAGACATGACACACTCCTAATAAAATCCAGAAACTTCACAAAGCCTGGGTCAAGTCATTGGAGGTAAGAAAAGCACTGTGGACTACTTAATGCATGTTTTGTTTGTTATGATTGAGGTCCTAAGTGGAAAAGAAAAGCACCAAAGCAGCTTTCACACACATGGGTCTGAATAGTTTGGAAAATGCGTCGGAATTCAGGCTCTTGTTAATGTAATAAGCCACAGGTTTTAATTGTACACTGTGTAATCGTCTATATCCGGCCAAAGAACTGGGCTTGTCTCAACGGAACAGGGGTCATTCCTGGCTCCAGTGTGTGTTTGGACACAGCTCTCCTATGAGCTGTGACAGACTGTCAATCAGCTGGCTTTTTGAAAATATCCTCAGGTTATTGGATCCAAAAGGCCCCTCTGTACTTAACATTCTTGTTATTTCCTTGCAAAAGTCTATCTGCTGCAGTGCATGTGTCTGACAGATCTGAGCTTTTCTTGAGATTTTACTGAACCCTGCATAACCTACTCAAACAGTGTGATTGTTAGTGATTGCTTCTTTTTTCATTCTGTTTTTATGAAAGTGGTTGAAAGCAATCAGTTAATTTGCAGCCTGCTGGGTCCTGAGGGATTTTTGGATATGTGCGAAGGAAAGGTTCAGCTCCACAGTTTCCTTCTTTCTTTTTTTTGCTTCCTTTCCAGCATTTTATGAAGTTTAAGGAGTTTATTTAAAACTTTATCTGTTCTCGGTGAGCTCCTTGGTGAGGGGGGGGGGGGGGGGTAGGGCTCAAAGTCTCTCGAAATCAAAACTGCCCTGCCCTTCCTTTAACCCCGGACTTGTTAGTTTCTTTGCGGGTTTGTCCAGCACGTTGAGGAATGGCGTAACCCTTTCCTAATTCTTCCAGTATGACAAGAAAGTTAGTCGGATGGCAGTCTAAACAGATCTTGTTAACGTGGTTTGAGTCTTTGGAGAATTCTCTCGACCATAAATAAATACCCCTCTTCAGAAGTGAAATTGTGCGGTGAAGAATATGAGGTAGTAAATGGCACAGGCAATGTTCCATCTGACTATAACTACATATAGTATATTCATAACTGTATTTGGTGCGAGACAGAATGGAAAGCCAAATGTAAAATCAAATAATATACTTCTTTCTTTTTAATTGTCTTTCTTTTTTATTAATTCTTGTGTGTATTTGTTTGTTATACTAGGTATTTATTTGTTTATTTATTGAGCTTCTTTGAAAAGACAAATACCCCCCCAAACCCGCGGAGCAAATAATGTTTTACTCCAGGCTAGACTGGTGATGGTCAGTGCGATTTCCTATGCTGTGGTGTGCTGGGTTGATAACATCACATCAAGAGAGGCCCATTGAATCAACAAGCCAATTAAAAGAGCAAGTTAAAGTATGGAATGCAGTCTGGGCCCCCTGGAGATCATAGCAGAGGAGGGAATTAAAACAAAACCGAGTCCCATTATGAACGATGCTGCACATTGTCTCCATGACATACTAACAACTGAGGACTTTCAGCCAACAATTATTTCGCACAAGGGCATCAAGAAATGTGACTGGGGCTCCTTTATATCAACAGCAGTACACCTGCATCATGTCTCACTGTGACTGTGACTGCTCTTTTTATATTTAGCCAAGTTAAAAGTTTTCCTTCTTTTTAATTGTCTTTTATTGTTTTATTCTTTCTTTTGTGTATTTGTTTGTTATAATATTTATGTATTTATTTACTTACATATTTAGTGAGCTTCTATAAAAAGACAAATTCTGCCCCGGGACAAATAAAGTTCTATCTATCTATCTATCTATCTATCTATCTATCTATCTATCTATCTATCTATCTATCTATCTATCTATCTATCTATCTATCTATGTTACAATAGTTCCCTTCATAAATGCCTATTGAATATAGTGCCTTTTCCATCTATCTATCTATCTATCTATCTATCTATCTATCTATCTATCTATCTATCTATTATATAGTGCCTTTCATTATCTATCTATCTATCTATCTATCTATCTATCTATCTATCTATCTATCTATCAGTGCAGTACATTCACTTTTATGTATTCCTATCTGTATGATCAGTCACTTGAATCTTTCAGATTTCTATTATTTTACCACCTGTTTTATTCTTTATTGTTTAACTGTTCTACATATAAGAGTGTTGCATAAGACTGGCCTCACCATGCATATCCAGGCTTTCTCTAACCATTAGAGGGCTTGTATTGATGCAACAACAGCAACCAAGTATGCATACTATGGTAGAAAGACTGAAAGTGGATTTTGCTCTCTGTGGTTAATAAACTACCTCAACCTGCACCTGGCCCTATCACTTTCTTCACTGTAGACTGAAAAAATCTTTTACTTTTTCAATAATATAATTTAAATCTAAAGAGCTTGACTAATGCAAGTTCTTCTTCCTTTTAGTATTTTCACCTGTCTTCACTCTTCATCCATCTGCATTTATCAATGACTTGCTCAATTAGATGAGGTCTGCTGCTTGTGTACTGGACCCCGTTCTCAACGCACTTATCAAATCTTGCTGTCTTGTCATGATCCCTTAACAAATACATTTCCTGACACTGACTTTGTGCCAGCTACTTTGAAAACTACTTTTGTAATCCCTGTGTTAGAAGACTCTGGTCCTGATGCTGACAGTCTAAACAATTTTGGGCTAATCCCTCACTTACCTTTTCTGTCTAAGGTTCTCTATTGCATGGTGGTCTCCCAAATCACTAATAGGTTAACTTGTAATAATTTGATGGAAAGCTTTTAGTCTGGTTTCAGAGCACACCACACCTATGACAATATTCAGGTTTGAGAAACTGGGTACTGTATATATCAGACCCAGAAAATTCTGTGCCTGCAGTCTTAGCAGCACTCACAGAATTTCAAAAGATCTCTGGTCTCAGAATTAATCTGAATAAAAGTGTACTCTTTCCAGTGAATTCTCAAGCATATAATATTAGATTAGATACCCTACCTTTTATCATTGCAGAACAGTTTAAATACCTAGGGGTAAACATCACAAGTAAACATAAAGCTCTTTATCAACAAAATTTCGCCGTCTGCATGGAAAAAATTAAACAAGACTTGCATAGATGGTCAACCCTTCATCTCACACTAGCTGGAAGAATTAACACTGTTAAGGTTTGAGAAACTAATGATAATGGCAGCAGACTCTGTGAATTCTACATGATCATAGTGGAGTGTTTGATACTGTCAAGCATGACATTACACTGGAATGGAGAACATTCTGGGTATCTCCGACACTGCCCTCCAGTGGTTTAAGTTCTGTGTGAGAGTTTGTCAATGTCAGCAACAGCAGGTACAGCTCAGCACCAGTCACGCTGGAAGTTCTTCAAAGTGCTATCATTGGCATTCTGCTGTTAAGTAAATAACATCATTCATAGCTTTGGACTGAGTTGTCAGAGTTATATGGATGACACTCCAGTCTATTCCAATGTTAACAGTGGTTGTTCATCACAGTTTATTCAATGAAAATCGAAATTTGGATGAAGGAAAACTCTTTAAAATTAAACTGCTACAAAACCAAAGTCCATGCTAACTGGCACGAAAGTTCAGCTTAAGAAAATGATACCTTTATCAATTACTCTTGATGATGATATCATCAGACTTTCAAACTTCTACAAAGAATCTTGGTGTCATTTTGGATTTTTCCCTTTCTTTTCAACCCACATTAAAAAATGTTCTTACTTCCACATCCATAACATATCCCGTGTTCGCTCATTCCTCCACTGTTCTAATGCTGAGAGACTTGTCCACCCTTTTATTACATCCTGCATCAACTACTGTAAGTCAATACTGGCAGGTACCCCTACAAATCTGTTATCACAGCTCCAGTTGGTTCAGAGTTCTTCTGTAATTAAGAGTCAATTCACGGAGTCACAACATGGAGCACATAACAGCCATCCTGCTCCACCTTCACTGGCTCCCTCTATTTTACAGGATAGATTATGAAATTCTGTTACCGACCTATAAAGCTTTAAATGGCCTTGAACCGGAACTATGTCAGCAACCTCCTCCACCACTAGAATCTTGACGGTGCACTAAGCGCCACCAATTCAGGAAGTCTTGACACAAACTAACCTGCATTCTATGGGAGGCATCACATTCCCCCAAATATGGCAGTTTTTCTTTTATGGTGTTATGTTCTTTGAATATATTTATTTGATTTACACACTACCCTGATAAACTTGTCGAAAGAAGTGCTTTTAAACCTTTCCGATTGTGCGACTGAGTGCTGTGCTCTGACAATCAAGTAGTCACTGTACAAACAGCCTATTGCCTATGTAATGGGTACATACGTCCTTCAGGTCATAAACATGGAAGAATAAAGTGTTAAAGATATATAATGTTTCCTGTCTATATTGTACTGTATTTGTTTTTCTGGAAGACCACTGTGCTGCTGATGCTTCTTCGATTTTAGATTGTAGTGTCACCTAACCCCTGTATTGAAGACCCCTAACAGGATCAGTTCGTCTTCCTTGCATTATTCAGTGTGAAGTCTAGAATGATGTAAAACTAATCTTTGTGTTTTGTGCATTTGTGCTGTTGATGGTGGGCGACTAGGAATAATCTATCTAGAGGCAGAGAGTCATGAAGTATTTGCATGCAAATGGTGAGTCAAATAATTTGGTCAATGACTGCTCATAACAGAAATAGTAATTCTGTGAATGAATTCACTATTGGGAAGTAGTCCTCCACAAAAGAAGGTGAAACCACCTTTACCATGGCTGAATTTTGTCTTGCTTAGGACTGTAATGCTGATGTCATATCTTGTTAGTTCTCCAAAGTAATGATATTGTGGTGTGGGGGAGAGTAATTAATATTGTTTTCCAAAAAAGACAAAGTTCGTTAATTTATTTTAGTAGTTTTTGAACACAGAACCATCAGCATGAAAGGTGTGATTTTCTAGCCTGAATGGGGAAAAAGCCCACATTTTGGTCCCCATCATCTTTACAGAGTGCACAGGCAAATCTTAAAAACGGTAGTTTTAGATGCAGCTGCTCCACTTATCTTCTGTCTCAGTCAGAGTGCTAAACAATCTGAAGATTGCTGGAGGGCCACCACTAAGCGTTGGACTGAAGACTGTGGGCCAGTTCTCTCCCCTTAGACTTTAGTAGATTGCCCCAGGACTTGGAGAAGAATTAGTTGTAGCCTGTAAATGACATGTCTTAGCAGGAAGACATTGGGTCCATCATGAACTTTGCAAGGTTGTGGTAGGTTGGTAACCTTGTTAAGGTGGGATAGTAAGTTAGCACAAGTGGAAGCTACTGTCTCACTGTAGTCATTGAACTGATGCATATCCCTGATCTGCCTTTAAAGACTTTGTGATTGAATAACTGTATGTATGGAGCATCTACTCACATCCATTTGCCACCAAAATTTAAGACTAAAGGTGGAGTGGAGCTCATCAACTCTCACCAACCACTCCATCTTCTTCTTCTCCACTGTTATGTTAGTAAAAAAAATCCCAGCAGAATTCTTCTTGTACTGGAGGACAACATTCATTTGAGTACATCTGTTAGTAGCAAAGGATTAAAAAGAGGAATACATAGTTCTTCTCATTAAAATTATTTGTATTTTTAATAATTGGTTGGGTGGAATACTTGGCTTAATCACTTACTGAGTAATTGATTTAGCAAGTGGAGGGAATTAAATGATCTCCACTCTTCTATACAATAATGATTATTTGAAAGAAAGCATGGATATGTTCATATCACATCATTTGCACCAAAGCTGGTTCATCTTGCTTATGACTGTTTCTAAGAATATGTAACATACATTTTCAGTCCACCGTAATATACAGTACATTAGGATGAAGGAAGTCTTGAGTGTATCTCAGTAGCACTTGGTGTAATCCAGACAGGCAGCCAGTCGATTTCAGTGCCACCTCTTACACTGGCCTACACAGAATTAGAAATGACAGTCTTTCCAAATTTGCACATCATTGTGAATCTGGGATGAAAACTGAGGTACCTGTAAAAAAAAACCATGAAGATACATGGAGACTCACAAACTCCATGCAGGCAAAGACCAGAATACTGGATCCATGCCACAGCAGCACTGCACACTGCACCAAGATGCCAATTATCAGAGCAAAACATATCCATTAATATTGTTTTTATCAGTATGCTGCTGCTGAAGTATTTGAATTTCCCCTGGGGGATTAATAAAATATCTATCTATCTATCTATCTATCTATCTATCTATCTATCTATCTATCTATCTATCTATCTA
>JANRMT010062840.1:4722398-4798675 GCA_026402145.1 Polypterus bichir lapradei | reverse complement strand
TCTATCTATCTATCTATCTATCTATCTATCTATCTATCTATCTATCTGTCTGTCTACGATGATGATAATAGAAGGGTATTTTTTGACAAAGTCTTTGATATTTACTTACTTTGTTTCATTTTCTAGGTGATACAGTGTATGTTTAGACTGTATTAATTCAATCCATCCATTCATTATCAAACTCACTTAGTTCAGTTCAGGATCATGGGGTTGGACTTTAGTTTGGAAGGAATGTACACAACTCTAGATGGGTTAACAGTACATTGCAGGACACATTCACACACACAGACACACACACATTCATATTGAGCCAGTTGTAAATTCAAAAGTTAAGCTTTGGGACATGAGAGGAACACCAAAGTACCCCTAGAAGAGCCACACAGAATGGAGATTGTGCAGGGTCTGCTCAGTTAGTGGACTGGGAATGTATATTCAGCTTGGGTACTGATCATGGGAAAATTAGTTATCAAAATACAAAACAACTAAAAATTATTGTTAATAATGCTGAAATACTGCAAGTTGCAAGAATATAATTTAAGAAAAAGAATTTACTACACCAGAGAATGACAAAAACACAAGTGTGGTGTGCATTTTGGACAAAGTAATTTTCTGAGGATCCATACTGACAATGTTTATTTTTTAAATTTTTTTATTTTACTCTATCATAACGCATTTCACAAAGCAAAAAAGAATACAATAGAAAGTATAAAGGTAAAGTACAAAATCATCCTAAACAACATCAATTACAATGAAAACAACTTTGAAGGGCTTACCCGACTGAACATGAACAGAAGGCCAGTTTGACATGACAGCAGAATCAGTACAAAGTAGAGGACCGACGCCAGCTGGCTTTTCATTCTAACTTTGTACAGTCAAAGCGTTTCAAGTCTAATGCTATTGACCATGGTGGAAGCCAGCAGAGAGTGCCATCTTAAAAGATAACCTAACCCAGCATGGAGTCTTCCTGTGGTGATGCTGTTTCGTTTCTCCCAACTGCTATAAGGCTGTGTTCAGTAGTTTGGATTGTGGTTGTTTCATTGAATGCAGAAGCAGCTTTTGGACATGTACTGTAAAAGAATACTGAATTTTCATATTGTTAGATACAATATGACTTTGATGAATAACAAAGATAAATCAAATGCTACTTGAAGAATCCCACTGATTCTGGCCATAAATGAGATAGAACTTATTCACAGTAGTTATGGGCAGCTAAACCCAAGAAAACGGTTGCAGTTTTAGGGTTGCCTTTGATCAGAATTTAAATCTGGGAGCCTCACAGTTCTTAGAAAGCCGATATGCATTATTCTGTTTGAGCGTCTTGGCATTATATTTACAGCAGCTCCCCATCTTTCCATCTCATTAAGACCAGTACATCAGTAAGATGCAGTATCTGTTCTTGGTATGCTCAATCTCCATTTACGTCCTGCATTTAACCAGAGGTGAGGTGTTTAAATTGACATTGTAACACGTAGGGAAATGGGTTCTCTGCTGTATATTTGAACCTCTCTGTTAGCCTTCTGCACACAACTACACTCTTTTATCTGAATAACATTTTTTGTATTCCAAGTTTGTAAAAATGATACATTTTGTAACTATCTTCAGTTATGTACACTATTACTACTGAACCTTCATAACAAGACAAGATAAATATGATTAGCTTTACCTTTTTTTTCCTAGATTCAATTTTGCTTTATTGATCTAAACTGGAAAAGCTTTGTAATGGACCAAGGCAGCCCAACACTATATATAACATAAGTGCAATGAATACTGTAATTCAAGGGACAGTTTTGGACCAAATATTAAATAAGCTTTGAAGATAAATCTGAAGAAGTCCAAGGTCCAGCGGTACCTCAGTTGGACCCCCAAAATCCATTTCCACACCCCAGCCCCACTGCCAAGCTGATTTTAGTATTGCTTAAGTGTCTCCCTCCTTCTCTATCTCTTTCTCACTCTCTCTCTCCCTCTTGGTCTCTTCCCCCTCCATCACAGCGCCCTGCCCTGTTCTCTTGCCTCACGTCTTTACCACATCAGGATGCAGAGCCTTGTACAAATTCCGGTTTAAACGGAATTTTGCAGAGCTTTGGTCAACCGCAAGCCTGGTATATTTAGAAAAGGCACCCTATACATCACTGCAGTGTGGCATGGGCTGGGGGCGCCAGCATTGACATATAACGAACTCCTTCTGTTTGACCTTGCATGTTTATACATGTGCAAGTATGAGAGTGTGCTCAAATGTACAGTAAGTCATGTAAATATTACATAATAGTAATAAGGGGGCCACAGTGAGCCACTGTTCCCAAAAAAATGCAATCAAGTACTAAACCCTGAAAAGGAGGGACAGTGTTTTGGGTTTTTTTGGTGCAAATACCACAAAGAAATCCCCAACATTGGGTTGAAGCTTATACATATATAAGCTTTAAACCAATGTGAATATATGGCTTTAAACCAGATATTTATTTGCATTAAAGGAAGAACTGGGCAGTATTCTCCTAGGAATAGTGAGGCCGTGGTAGGTTTTTCAGGGCATGGGTCTATCAGAAGTGTTCTTCTTTGATTGGTTACATTTAATTCAACTTTGTATCAGCTAATCATGTAAACTAATTAGAATTAATCTATACTTTGTTTAGAAAAGAAAGCAAGCCATTTTCTTTTTTGAAGATCTGATGCTGCAGACGTCAATCCTTAAACAAATCCTAACGTGATGGAATGATGAGGCTGTGAAAGAATGCCCTCTAGTGGCAGCCATTATAACAAACATGACAAAACAAAAGGCTGCCTTCTCACTGCCCAATTGAAGGATCTACTTAAACAGATATATGAATATATTATTTTAGAAAGCCATACCCTGAGGATAAAACATTGGAAGCCCTCCACAAGAGCTGGTTCCTGTCTTGTGCCTGATGCTGTTCTGGACTTCAGTAGTCCTACAAAGGACACAGTGGGCTTCAGTAAATGGATGAATGGACTTGAGTCACTTAACAACCTCTTCATTCTGGCAAATACAACCATAATACAATATTTTGATATACTAAAAAATTCTGTCAGACATTTGTGTTATGGTTTAATGGTGTTGACTCCTAAATAACCTTGTCTATTTAACTATTTCAGGTTTAACAATAGCATGCTTACTTTGTTATCAATGAGTCACAAATAGCAGACACTCTTTCTGTAACTTATTCTACTTGTCTTGGTAGGCTCCAGACAGTACATTCTTTAAAGAGGACACTTGCTTGAAAGTGCAAAAGAAAGCTATACAAAATAAATTAGCCCCCCAATTCAAAGAAAAAGAAACATAAACACAGCCATCCAATTCATAACAAAGTAATGGGAGAGGCCTTTAATAATCTGTTTATCTAGCTCTTCATCAGTATATTTTTGGACTACTTTTCTTTGTTGATTATCATAGTGGAAACATATATTGCATTTCTTTTTCCTTGGCAACAGATTCATTCTTTTCATATAATAAGTGTCCTAGGATATCCTTCTTGTCGGCATGTATACAAGTTCACTAGTATACAGTATGCTACAGTTGCACTAGGAAGGACCCAGGAAGCATTCTTACCAGATACCCTTGGAAGAGGCTTAGAGGGACAGTGACTCTACTGCAAGCTTCTCAAAATTGCTGCTCTACTTTTCCTGTCAAAATTCACTGCTTTAATTTTTATTTTGGTAAAGGCTATAGGTGAGGATGCAAGCCTAATGTAAGGGGAAAATAAAGACATTGTTCTGCAATGTGTACTTTATTTAGATAGATAGATAGATAGATAGATAGATAGATAGATAGATAGATAGATAGATAGATAATGAAAGGTACTATATGAGATAGATAGATAGATAGATAGATAGATAGATAGATAGATAGATAGATAGATAGATAGATAGAACTTTATTTGTGCCAGGGGCAGAATTTGGATTTTGCAGAAATTCAGTAAATAAATAAATACATACATAAATATTATAACAAACAAATTTATTTTGTAGTATAGGGGTAATATATATACAGTACAGTTAAACATAATTTTTTTGGGGTGGAGTGAAGTTTACAGCTGCTCTCTTACAGCAACAAGACCCTGAACTCTGTTCTGAGTTCAGTCATGACTTGTGAGAACTTTTCATATTTTACCTTTGTCTATGTGAGTTTTGGTCTTGCTTATAGTGTACGAGGGTCATTGTTGTAATGTATGTATTACAGTTCTTACTTGCACATGTTAATCAACATGCAACATGTCACCTCTCTTTGGTGCCATTACTGAGTATAGTAATAGTAATATTCTTACCTTGAAGCATCTGTATTCTTTACAGACAAATCTCTTAACACTGTTTTCAGTAATGTCTTAGGAGTCCTATTAAATTTCAGATTTAAATACTAATCACATGAAGCTGTATTTATCAATAAGACCAATTTATATTTCCTACTTTTCCACTGCTAACAAGAAATGCAATATTTCAATATTAGCTATCTTTTATCCTATGTCTCCATTTCATAGATTTCGCATCCGTACAGAATGTGTTCTAACTGTTATGTATTCAATGTTTAAGCTGGCAATCTCAATACAAATTTACAGAGAGAATGCAACTCTAATTAGATTAAATTTAAAACAAGTCTTATACTGACATAAAAAAAATTTCTCCCACATCCCAAAGACGTGTATTACAGGTTTCTTGGCGACTCAAATAGGCCCATTATGAGCAACATAGATTTGCTGCTCAGTGACTCCAGAAATTCACTGATATCCCATTCAGGCTTGGCCTTTGCCGTGTCTAATACTGCTTGAATTGGTGACCTTGTACTAGAAAAGTTGGCTCAAATAATGGATGGCTGACTGGGCCTGTAGAGAAGTTAACAGTGATGACTCTGTGGTTGAATCTCAGGTTTGGTTTCCTGCTAGAATCCTCACTCTGTGGAGTTTTTATATTCTCCCTGTGTTTACATAGTTCAAAGCCATAATGTGTGGCCTTGTGGCTGCGTCATTGGACTTTAAACCATAAGATCACTGGTGTTTTGGAATCACAGTGTTACCCTGAGTAATGGGCCGGAACTCTAATTATAAACAAAATGCAACAAATTATATTAAAGCTCTGAAAATATAAAATTGCTTAGGATTTTGCTAAGAAAGCATTAAAATTGCCTGTTGCCACGCATACGCAATTGGGAGACAATTTGAGGGCTTGTTGAGTAGCAATTCCACCCCGGGTCAAGGGCTGGTGCTGTTCACTAACGCTTCACTTCATCTCTCCTCAATAGATTGGACAACCAGCAGCACTGGTGATTTCACTTATGGGTCACATTCCTCTGATCCTACCCCTTCCGGCCTGGCCTCCTCTTAAAGGGTTTCACCACCATCTTGGGCAGTGTACTTTATGACTCCTGTCTGAAAAGAAATCTCTTGTGATTTTTTTGTTATTTTGTTATCAGTTATACTTTCATGGTGCCCTAACTGTTTTTCTTACACTGTATAAGTACAACTTGTCTCTGAGGAAATAGATGAGTCTTGTGATAGGTCAGGTAGAAACTATCACTCCAAAACCCAGGTTCAGATCCTAGCCTAGTCACTAGCTGTGCTGCACATTCTGCCCATGTTCATGTAAGAGTTCTCATTGTACTCTTTTTATGCAGTTCTCCTTATGTAATAGGGATCTAGGGATAGGGATGGTATTATGTAATACCATCTCCTGGTATCTCCTCCAAGCTCCTGAGACTGTGCTGGGAGACAAAGCAAACCTTCTTGCGATGGCATGTATGGATGTGCCATCCTGGAGGAGCTGGACTACCTGTGCAACCTCAATTGGCTTCAGATCCTGCCTCGTACTACCAGTAGTGATAAGGGCACTAGCAAAATGCAAAACTAGAGAAGAATCAGTCAGGGAGGATAAGGAGAGCGTAATTGTCTATGGCCACCATTCCCTTTTTGGGGGTGTCTTGCTGTTGCCTCTCCAGTGCACTTGCACTTTCATTGGCACCAAAGCAGGTGAAGTTGATTCACAATTGCTTATGCTTCCCAACTGACCAGACTGATATCCCCGAAGCTGAACTGACTTGGTGTTAGACTATGATGATTACGTGTTTCCTTAAATTTTTGGAGCAGCATAGATAAGTTGATGGATAAAAATGTGTATTATTGTTGGTGCTTTTCGTTTAAATAAAAAATAAGTCATACAAAAATGTTTTCATTTTGCTTTTGCAAATTCTGTCCTAGAAGTCCATACATCTTCAGTAAGGGGGTACCTTATAGCATTCAGTTGCTCCTTAAAAAGAAGACTTGAGAGACATGCAAAATACCACGGAAGCAGTAAATATGTTAAAAGATTAAAGCTTCTGCAACCCGATTCAGTATGGAAACGTACAAAGGCTGCTACGTATAGTAATTTTACAGGACACACACATGCCTGAAGTTTTTAGGAGATAGTTTGGGATGAATTTACTTATTTGAATTTTTGTTAATTCTACAGACTGTCCACATAGGCAGATTGAAGAGCTGTGCATCTGCCTGGAAGCTGCAGTTAATACTGAGGATTGGAGATTCCTATTTTTGACATTACAGAATATAATGAAGTCCAATAAGACACCCATAGGCTCACAGGGACACAAGTCTAGGCCCATCCTCTGTTATTCTTGGTATACATCACTCTGCATTTTAACTTCAGAACTCTAAGCCTGTAGTCCTTAGGAACAGACCGGCATGCCAGCTCAGCATCATTCAAACAGCCATATAATGTAACCAACGGGCTAATCCCCTATACCTATTGCTAACATTCTACCTTTACATTGTTTCATACTACTTTGCCATTCCCAGTGTCCTAACTAACTTAAAGCTGAAGACCCTTTTGCAAATGTGTGAAAATGACCAATCTGATACTTTATTAAGTATGTTTTGGTAAAGGGAGAAAAGATACTGTAGCTGAGTGATGTGATGACCATCAGGCTATAGATGTTGTCCTTTTTTCACCATAATATGCATTTCATGGACAAAAAACATTAATCGCATCATTCTGGCATTCTGCTCTTTGGGGTAAGCCTGATGGTGGTATGGGGCTTCTATCAGAGTTAATATCTAAACCAAATAAATAAAATAACATCAAAATATAAGAGTACATTTTGTTAACTTTACTAAACTTATATGATCACCCAGATGTTACACCATGCTAACAGGGACATATTAGAATATCTTGACGAGTCCGGCCCAGCTCCTATTCATCCCTATAATTAGTGTATGGTAGACATGTGAATGTCTCCAAGGCACTAATTTGAACTATGCACCTTCCTTAGTTTAGTTACAGTTTTATCTCTCACTCTCGCACTCTCTCTCTCTCTCTCTGAAGAAATGGATGGATGGGTGGATGACTGAATGTGAAAAGAAATGCTTTTTAAAATATTTGTCAGTTTTACTCTTTTGCAGCTGTCATCTGTGGTCACATTTTCATGTTGAGAAGCTCATCTCGCCAGGTTTTTTTTTTTTTGATTTCTCACCACACTGCTTGTTTCACTTTGGCGCCCTCTAGTGAATATAAGGACCTTTCTGAGCAGAATGGAGCACAAACTCCACTTTGTCTTCATTAACAACTTCCAGGAAAACTTATGAAATTAAAAAAAGTTTAAAAATTGTAATGATTTATGTTCTGGGAGGAGAATCTTGTAACTGCTGATGGCCTCTCTCTTTTTTGTCCTGTGTACACTGGATAAAAAAACAAAACACCATGGAGGCCTATTCCATTGTTTTCTGTCTAAGAGCTGGAGAATAGAGGTAGCAATTGTGTCATGACAAGTAAGACCTAAATCCCATAGTTCTGCCCCTCTGCCAATCAGGGCGTTCTAAATGATCATGACTAGGACAAACCTGATGGTCATCCTCACTTATCATTCACTGCAAACCTTGCAAGCTGAAGCAAGTGGTACTAGCTCCTTCCTGAAGTGGCCTGCAGCAGTATGATGGTGCCATAGCTGAGCTGTGAAGCCTAACCGCTGCCAGCCTTGGGTTTCCGGCCATGAGGTACATGCGGCGAGCTCTCTCCGGTCCCCACCCTATCAGCATGGAGCCAGATGCACTTTCCAGGATACTGTGGTAAAACTGAACAGGGTTCGGCCCACAACTGGGTCTTCCTTGAGTGTCAACAAGACAAATTAGAAGGAGGTGGTGGTAGTCGTGGGGGGATTTTCAGAGAAAGAAAGAGAAAGAGAGAGACACAGAGAGAGAGAGAGTGTGTGAGAGAGAGAGAGACTGGGAATCGCTCATTGCAGGAGTTGTGTCTCTCACTCAGACCAAAAAGGCGGTCAGTCGAGAAGCTCCCATTTCAGGTAGGCCACCATGTTTGTGATGACATATCAGCCTCATGTTTTGGCATCTGTATGTTCCGTTAGGAGATTAATTGATTGAATATTTAAACTTTTCCTTCCAATGTAGACACCTGTTCATAATTTTGATAAAAGTGCTATAATTTTGAAACAGACATTTTTTGATGGTGGCCACCATGGTTGCAATGGAACCATTTGATTGAATACAACCGTTTTTGTCCTTAAACTGTGGTAAATAATAAACATATTAGCTTTGCTCAAGGCATCTACAAGGTCTTCATTTCCAAATGTACTTTGCAATTTGTCATTACTATTAAAGGCACATATATAAAAATTATTTTTTTTTTATTATTAATATTTAACAGCCCATGTAAGTAAACAAAAGGAAATAATAAATTCACTTGAAGCGAGGACATGCTGTAGAACTCAGTATTGTAAAGAATGCAGCAAGATGAAAGTGCGGCAAACTCATGAGCATTACATCCTCCCTGTAAGCGAAGTAGACAGGTCACGGGGAACCATTTTAACAATGAGATTCCAAGTAGCAGTGCCACTCTGTACAGCTGGGCAGCACAAGAGAATTCACACAATTCTTGGAATAAAGGAAGTGTGAAGGAGTGGGGCCTTGACTTTTGTTCAGTAACAACAGAAACAGCAACATGAAATCCTGCTGCTTAGAGAAGAAAGTTGAACAAGCAGGGCTTCCACATACAATGATGACCTGGAGGATACAATATAGTAAACATGGAACTATTTATTAGAAATATGCTTATAATATACAAACAGCTGCTGCTTGATTACTCATACTATCTCTGTCAGGGATGACAATATTACTGAGCTTAAAATGGAACCAAAACCTTTAAGAACTATTAAACCAGCTTAAATTTTCTTTCTCTCTCCTCTATAAGTCATCCTCTTTATCAGTATTTCAGAGAGTCTCTCAATGAACTTATTTTTCTTTCATAATAGGCATATTATGCTAGTGAAACCACATTTGTATTATTAGGGTAGTGGTCAAGTGGCCAAGTATGCATGCAAACATTTGGCATTGTGACAAAAAAGTGTCTACTTTTATAGGAAATTGCCTAAAAACTGGGCTTCCTGTACAAGCTCTTTATACCAAACAAACCCTTAAAAAATTACCGAACTGGATGTCTGGCAACCACAGACTCAGTCAGCGTTTGCAAAACAGTTTTGCTGAAACTCCAGAACGTTGTATTTCTCTCAACATCAGTGTCCTCCGGTAACATAGTTAAATGGGAAACATTACAGGAGCCATTACATGGCCCTTCACTTTGAACATTTACACCATTCCAGGTAATGGGTGATTAAACCCCTCTGCCTTCCTGATGTGCTGGTGCACCTGGGACATGTGAGGCATTTGCTTAGCACTGGGCTGTCCTGGCCTTGCCAAAACATTGCACTTTGGGACGAACGTGTGTCTTACCTGAAGCACAGTTTTGAGATCTTGTTGGTATTGAATTCCATTCTCAGTGGTCAATCCTTGAAATATAAAATGTAAGTAGGATAAGCTTGAAAAATAAATTACACATAACTTAGAAGACATTTCATCGTCACCATTCAGTGCAAGGGAGAATTGGTGTCACATTGTAATGCCAATACAAGTTTGTATAGTTTTATTACAGTTATCAAATATGTTGTCGTTTTATATATAAACGTCTTCGTGTGGAAGTGCGTGTTTCTGTCTGTCCGGCCCGGAAGTGCTAGGCTACAGCATGAAGCTCAAAGAGCCGGCAAGGCAGCCCCAAGTTAAGGAGTCAGAAGAAGAAAGAAGGACGAGACTACAGCATGAAGCTGAAAGAAAGTGATTCTGTCGCCAAAGTGAGACTGCCGAGGTAAGACAAATGAGAGGGAAACTCAGTTAGGCACTGATAGACAAGGGGGACGAGCATGTCCGCAAAAGGAAACCGCCGACTCTGCATTTCAATTTTTTTTTCTGGCGATTTCAATGGTTTCTTTTTGCAACATGGGCTTACACAGCTATAATAAATAACAATGAAAATATAATAAGGAAGTGTGTAGAAGCAGCCATTACAAATTGGGATGCCCTGTTAAACATTTTTCTTGTTTTAAATACATTTTTTCTGTTGCTCTGCTGAAATTCTGTGATAGTTTTTGTGCTGTGTATTAATAGTTTAGTTATGAATCAGTACAAGTATTTTGATTGTTTAATTTCAAGTGTGTCAATTTGTGCATATGTTGCTAGGATGCACTGTTGCTAGGGGCTGTGTCCTAGGGGGCGCCATACACCTCTTCATGGGTGCTTTGCTTTAAAACCCTACACAGCTTCTTCAGTCCTTGCACTTTTAGTATTTTATGTCTTCTGCTTCACTTCTTGACTTTGTTTAAGGTTTTAGTGTGTGGACCACCAGGGCGCGTACAACCGCCCTAACCTGACACAAGTTCCAGCACAAAACACACTTTATTCCAGGGGTGGAGCACTTTTTCTTTGCTCCCACAACACAGTACAACAAAGCACAGCACAGTCAGTCATTTCTTTCTTCTTCCTCCTCTTCCTTCTTTCTTTCTCTGTTGCCTCCAATCCTCTCTCAGCAAGCTTTGTCCTCCACCTCCTGACTCTGGCTCCTCGAATAGAGTGAGGTGGCTCCTTTTATTCAGTTGCTGGGAGTGCTCCAGGTGCCTCATTAGTATTGCCTGGAATCACTCCAAGGTGTGGTGGAAGTTCACGGTAGGGCTCTGCAGCTCCCCCTGGTGGCCCCCACGGAACCAAATAGGGCTAGACCAGACTCCAACTCCCAGCATGCCCTGCGGGAGCCCATGGCTTCATAGCTGCCCAGGAGGGCGTCCCTCTAGAGTCCCAGGGGCGGTATTGCCTCCGAAATGCTCTCTCCCCCAGTCCTTTCATCCATTAATGGCTGAGGCCACCCGTCACAAGTTTCTCAGTTTTTGTTGCCAACATATCTTCTAATTGATGACTCCTGGAAAACCTTTTTTTGACTACGCTTATGGTCTAGCTATTTGGTAGCAGCTTTTCTGAATTTTGTTCATTGACTCTTTTTGCAGTTTCTCAAATGCATGGACATCTCCTGGTTTAGTTTATACCATTTAGTGGCCACAAATATTCCATTGTGACAGGAGGCTGTTCAGAGAAGTGAAACTAAAACAAACAGGTGGACTCTGCCTATGCTGTGATTGAGCAGACCCTCTTACAGATACAACAACAACAACATTTATTTATATAGCACAGTTTCATACAAATGATGTAGCTCAAAGTGCTTTGCAAGATGAAGAAAGATATGTTTATAAAAAATATAAAAATAAGATTAGGCAAATAACAAAGAATAAAGTAACGTCTGATGGCTAGGAGGACAGAAAAAAATAATAAAAAAAGTTCCATAGAGCTGGAGAAAAAAACAAATCTGCAGGGGTTATGAGGCCGTGAGACCACCCAGACCCCACTGGGCATTCTACTTACCATAAATGATGTAAATCAGTCCTCATAGTTTTCAGGCTTCATATGAAAGAACTTACATCTGGCACAACAACCTTAAAATTATCTAATCACACTTGAACCCTAGTTTAGTTCCAGAATTGGTCAGTTCCTTGAGCGCTTTGTAGTTTATCTCTATCTGAAATGTCCTTGCCACATTTCATAGTGGATGTACATTTTTAGAACCCCCAGATGGTGGACCTTTTTCACCTCAGTTCTAAACTCTTTGTTGGTTGCATTTTAATTAACTGAGAAACAACCAGAAATGTTTTGTAGCTTCAACATTTCCTTACCAGGACTAAGGTAAGAGAAGAGATGAAACAGACCGTACTGTGGAGTCTGATATTCTGGATTCGTGCTATCCACTGGGATACCTTGTGGATGGAGGTGGCACTGCGTGTAATGTGAAATTCATGTTGGGAGGAATCTATTAATTTAAACACAGTGGCTGGGGGCCGTCTCCAGCAATAAATCTAAAGGTTTCTGCAAGATAATATTTGTCCAGAAACTCTTAAAAAGTTAAACTAGTTATATATTTTTCTTAATTCTTTTAAGAGTAGGCAATGCTTAATTTCAGCACAGATGTTAAAACTCATTTCAGTAGGCCCTGTTCAATGATGGTTTGATTTCAGATTAAAAAACAACCATTGCTGAAACTTTTTCCATTACATGGTCTCAAAGAGTCTAAGCTGGTCATGATGCAAACTAATCACAGAGCACATACTGATACTGGTCTAATTTAGAGCGGACTATTAATGTAAAAGGCATGTTTTGGGGATATGAAAGGAAACTGAAGTACAAGCTGAAAAAAAGAGGAACATGCAAGCTAAAAACAGACATTAAGCAGGCTAGAATTCAAAAATGTCCTCATGCACCAACTTGACACCTATTTTAAGCAGTGTGTGAGCAATAAAGAGTTAAAACTAATAAAAAGCACCCTGCCAATCTGCAGTGTTGTGTAACCAATAATAATAATAAACTATTTTCTGGTCTTATTTGGTCTAATTTAGCACATTGAAGGTTGCAGCCTTTCTCCTCAGCATCAGGTACAAGGCAGGAACCAGTTCTACAAAAGAGTGCCTGCTCATTGCACAATCACAGATACTACATTCAGACCCATTTACTTTTTCACATTATGTTATGTTGCAGCCATGTGCTAAAATCATTTAAATTCATTTTTTCCCCTCCTCAAGCAACACTCAATATACCAGAATGACAAAGCAAAAATAAGATTTGAGGAATTTTTGAAATTTTATTGAAAATAAACCATTGAAATATCACATTGACGCAAGTATTCAGACCCATTAACAAGTACTTAGTTGAGGCACCTTTGACAATGATCACATCGTGAAGTCTTCTCAAATCTGATTTGACAAGCTTCACAAACCTGGATTTGGGAATTTTCCGTCTTCTATGAGGATGCTCTTAAGCTCTGTCATGTTGGATGGAGACCATAAGTGGACATCTATTTTCATGTCTCTCCACTCAAGAACATTTACAGAGATGACTCTAAGTCATTCCTGTGTTGTCTTTGTTTTGTGCTTGGGGTCATTGTTCTATTGGAAGGGGAACCTCTGGCCAAGTCTGAAGTCCAGAATTCTCTGAAGTAGGTTTTCATGAAGGATCATCTCTGTTCAGCCTTCCTTTAAATCTGTCTAGTTTCCAAGTCCCTACTTCTGAAAAATAAATTTGCAAAGATTTCTAAAATCTTGTTTTCATTTTGTTGTCCTGAGATATTGAGTGGTGCTTAATGAGGAGAAAAGTTTAATTTTAGCTTAAGGCAGCAACATGACAAAATGTGGAGAAAGCCAAGGAGTCTGAATACTTTCTGAAAGCACTGTATGCAGCATATATAGCATACAGCCATCCATCCTCTGACATGTAGACCTGCATTTCCATAGAAAATGTGACTCTGTTGAAACAATATCAACAATATCAGTGTTCATAAACCACAGTGTCTAATGGGAAATCCAACACTCTCAGTAAATGGAAGAAGAGATGAGAAGGCAGGTATCTGTTGAAGCCAAAGTCTCTGCTAGTCCACCCAAGTCCCTCAGCCATTCACCCTTAAGCCATGGTAATATATTTTACAAACTGATGCCTTTTTTCCAGTTGATTCTGGGGTTTAGCAGCGGTGTGTTTTTGCTCCTACCCTGTTAATTGCTTGCATGGACTGAGTGTTAGGCAAGGTCATGGGGTCCAGTGGCTGTGGAGCATCTGTTGGTGAAGAGAGATTCACTGATCTTGACTTTGTCAATGATGCTGTGATCTTCGTGGAGTCAATGGAGGCTCTGATTGGGGCTCTTGACAGACTGAGCGAAGTGTCTGAGTGTCTGGGCTTGCGAGTGTCCTGGATAAGAACCAAAATCCAGGCCTTTAATGCCCTCCTAGGCACAGCCATCAGCAGTGTGTCTGTCTGTGGAGAGAGTGTCGACCTTGTCTAGAGGTTTACTGACCTTGGCGGTGACATTCATGTCTCTGGTGACTCTTCCTATGAAGTCACTAGATGGATTGGGAGAGTGTGGGGGGTCATGATGTTGCTTTAAAGGGGTGTGTGACGCTCCCGATATCTATGCAAAAGGATGAAGGTCCAAGTCTTTTGAGTCCTGGTGCTTCCTGTCTTGCTATATGGTTGTGAGACATGGACGCTATCCAGTGACCTGAGACAAAGACTGGACTCCTTCGGTACTATGTCTCCTCAGAGAATCTTGGGTACTGCTGGTTTGACCTTGTGTCAAATGAACAGTTGCTCACGGAGTCCTGAATTAGGCACATTACCTGCATTGTGAGGGAGCGTCAGTTACGGCACCACGGCCACGTGATTCCCTGAGAGTGATTCAGCTCACAGGATCCTCATTGTTGAGGGCCCGAGCGGCTGTAGGCCAAGGGGACACCCACGTAACACCTGGCTGCGGTAGATACAGGGTCATTTCTGGAGGGTGGGACTGGTCTGCCTCGGATGGTTGCCAACCAGGATCCCAAGCTGTTTGGTCATGTGGTGGGTGCAGCAATACGCTGTACCAGTGCATGCTCCACAACCCGACCTGACCTGACCTGATACATTTTTGTCAGTGCCTTACATTTTAGTCAAAATACAGATTTACACAGTGACCGTGGTTTTTGTGAACAGAAGGGTGAGACTGGTGCCAGGAAGAATGAGAGGCTAAGACTGGGGTTTATAAGAGTGAGAGGGACATCTTGGAGTGTATACAATTGCACTGACTGAAGACGAATAAGATGGAGAAGGTGGGATTGAAGAGAGTTAAAAGGTAGGATTTAATTTTCACAGGAGTGAAACCGAAACGGTAGCGTAGAAGAAGGTAATTTCAAAGACAAGCTATGAATCAGATCACGAGTTAGGGAGATGATGAAACTAAAGCAGTGGAGTTATTTCTGTAGAAGATGATAGGGTAAGGTTTTGTCTGTGGCTTGTGCTTGTGGCTTTAATATTTAGATTAAGTCTCTTAAAGTTTCTGTATGCTATATCATTCACTGCTTACATGTACATGCGGTCAAAAAACTACATGCATTTAATGTTTATCTGACTAATAGTTCATGTTTCTTTCTAGCTGATGTCACACACGTGCGCATGGGGCACAGTTTACAGGCTCAAATACATGTGTTACTCCTCTGGACCCGGGGCTGGCGCTGTATTCTAACACTCTCTCTTCTTTCCCTCGGCAGATCATCTGAAGAATCCACAGTACCTCCTAGGACACATCACTTCCGCTTCTGATCCCTATGAACCCGTCAACCAAAGATGTAATTTCCCATTGAGCCCTCTACTTTCTGTCTACCATCTATATAACTGCCATCTTAACTTCGATTTCTCAGTTCTGTTTTGGACTCACATTTGCAAAGTCATATTCTTGTTTACTCTGCCTTTATCCACCAGAAATCCTCAGGTATACAGGGTGGAAACCCTAAACCTTTCTCTGTGTTCCTCTGTTTTATTTTACACTGTCTAACTTCAATCTAAGAGCTGTACTGTTGTGACACAGAGCTAACATTAAGAACATTCCATTATCACTAACCTTATAGGAGCTGGAACATAATCTTCCATTATCTACTGTCACACACATGCATATGGGTGTCAGCCAAAGCGATTAAAAGACAGTAATTGCACACCAGACCAGGGGGCGGTGGGATGCATTAAATCTCCCAATTTTCTTTTTACAGACCCGACACGGGAAATTCTGCCTGAATCCAAGGACGTCACTTCAGGTCCCGGCCCCAATGACATCATTTCCCCTAACCAACCTTAAAAACCCGCCATCTTCTTTGCGGTCGTCAGTTCTGTATTGGACTCGAAACTGTACACACTTGTACTAAAGTTTCAACCCTTTTGCATCCAGGGAAAGTACACGAGTGGCTGCCCTAAACCTTAGTTGTGTGTGTCTGGCTGTTTATTTTACGCTATGTAAAAGCTACATTGTGTTCAACTTCAAACTAAGCTATATTTACGATTAACATCAACTTAAAAGATTTGGCTCTTACAACACTCTTACTTTATAAACACAGAGTCATTTGTTTGAACTGTTGCCTGAATATTGCATGTGTGGAGTTTGCATGTTCTCCCCATGTTACTCCCTTCAACATTCCAACACCACACCATACAGCTTAGGTTAATATATGACTTTAAAATGGTATTTGTGTCTGTGTGTGAGTGTAAGAATGGGTCCTGTAATGACCTGACACGTTGTTCAGTGTTGTTTCCATCTCACAGCCAATGCTGCTGTATGAACCAGGTCTGGGAAGGTCATGTTATTCCAATACAAAGTGATAATGTAAAGTGCTTGAACAGGACTAAGTAGATGAAAATGGCTTTGGGAAAGCGAGGAAAAGAGATTAGGACTGAAGATAGTGTGATTAATTTTGGGGAAAATTAATCTGAGTTTGTGGTGGAGAGTGTGTGCGGGCTTTCAAGAAGATTTAAATGGTGAAACTGGACTGTTGAAGACTGAGAGAATATAGATGGGAATCTAAAAAAGTGAAACTGGATTAATGGGAACAGAAAGAGGATGTTATAGAGAAATAATTGGGGTTGAAAGGATGGGCTCTAGATGGCCAGGGGAAAGAGAAGGAGGCAGAGAAAGAATAAAAAGGTAGGGAGAGGCAGAGAGAGAGAGAGAGAGAGGGTTGGGTCAGAGCTGACAGAGGGTGGGGTTACAAGCTGAGGGGGAGGGGAGACACTTTCAGGTCTGCAGGCATTTGTCTGCTTTGGCAGTTAACCCCTCAGTCAGGGAGCAGCCAGAAGCTCAGAAAGAGCACACTGTTTTCCAGGGGTCAAGGAGACACATAGTCAGATTGGCAAACACCCTGGGTGCTACGCAATGCCAGTGAAAGGTGCCATCTGGAGACAGGTGAGGTTCCTATATTGCATTCTTGTCTTTGCCACCGACCTGAAATCTTCTGCTGACAACTTGGACTGTGCCCTACCTCTTTGCCATCGCCCACTGGTGGCAGAATCCCCACATAGTGATGGAGAAGGGCACAGGTGCTCTGAGGGACACTGCAGGATCAACATCCTTTCTGCACCAGTTACCTCCACGCCGGTGATGGTGGAGATCCGAGAACATGACTCACTTCAATTCAGACAGACCCTGCGTCATGTGGACTCAGTAAAGGGGGCAGCTGGAAGCTTGACCCACCGTGTGGACCAGCTGGAAGGGAGCCTTTTGACCCTGCAGACACGTCTTCAGCAATTTAGAGACGACTCAGGACAAAAGCTGAAAATCATGGAAAATAAGATGACTTCCATGTTGGGAATCCTCCTTGCTGTCCTGACAGGAAAGAAGCTACCCTGCCAGGCTGAGCCCACGACCTGCATTTCTTTGCTCAGTGAGTATAGTGGGGTGGGGGTGGAGGTGGGGGTGGGGTGGTCTGTCTGGTAAGGCCTGTTAAAGTGTGTGATCACTGGACTGGACAACAGCATAGTCTGGGCGGTCAATCAATCTGTCAGCCCGTCCTTATTCCATAGGACACCTCTGCCAGTGACCAGCATGACTAAGCTCTTTGAATACACATTGATGTGCACTAAGTGCGGTTCAACTCAGGGTACTGTGAAGCATTATGAAAGTATCATGGTGAGGTCAAGCGGAATTGATGTTACAATCCAGCGCATTGTCTATGACCAAGTGGCAGGACCAGAACTGAAGGTAACCTAAGCTTGACGAGCAGGGACTCAGGGGCAGACAATATTCAGGAAAGAGCAACACCACAAGTAAAGACAAATACTTGTAGTCAGATACCAGATCGGTGTGGGGGGTGGCATGTAATGTCAGGCTAGTGTCAGCACTCTCTTTTACCAGCAGCTTACATAGCATAATTTTTCTCTTGTTTGGGCCTCTTGTGTCCTGAATTCACTAAGAGAACACCTGCTATAGACATGACACCCAATCTGTGGCTAAAAGGAAAATTTGTCCATCACCCACATATGATTTCCAGAAATCAATATGTCCCCCACCTTCACCCAATTCATGAATACACCTATTGTACATATCAAGGCCTGTAGAACCTTTTTGCTTTGCTGCTGGCCTGCAGAGACCAGGATCTCACATTGCCCATCAGCAGTAGGTGGCCATATCTCACCTGTGACCTTGCTGTTCGCAGCCTTGCTTCTTCTATTTCTTGCTCCATCCCTAGAGGTGAGCACATGACTGGGCTCCTATGAGGAGTTCTTTGCAGGTTAGGCATTTTAAAACTGAAGAGTGCACACTGCAAATACACACAAGTGTGCCCCCTTGTCTTACATATGGTTTCCCACTGTCCTCATTGGATTTAGCTGCCCTCACTTTTAGAGTGCAGAGTAAGGGCTGCTTCACAGGTACCTGGAGCTTTCCCACCGAAGGTGCATCTCCATCTCTACATATTGTTTCCTTGACCTGGACAGACAGATCTTGATGGCTTGGCTATATGCCATTGCTCATTAAAGTGATCAGATACTTTGAGAAGGTTTTTTCTAATCGTACTTTGTGGTGTGGCACATTGACTCAGTAGTTAACACTATTGTCAAACAGTTTCAGAAACTCAAGTTTGAAGCTTGCATGATTTTCCCACATGCATGTTCTTTTTCTCAATATTCTTTTTTGTGTTTTTGACTAGTGACTGTAAATTTTCTTAGTATGACTTACTGTGGCTTTGAGATAGTGATTGCACCCTGTTATGGACTGGTATTCTCGGCAGCATTGTGTGTTGCATTGCGGGTAAATCTGCAGATAGAAACCATTGCTCCCCATGATCCAGTAATAGAAGAAGTTTCAGAAAGTGGACAAATAAAGAGTTGCACAGTTCAGCAGCAAGCAGGTTTAAGCATATTGAGTGTGAGGGGAAATGTGGCACAATTAAGGGATCTTCACTTCAAAAGTACAAAGCCGTTGCAAGTATTATAGCTGAAAGGCAATGGAGTTAAGGCTACTCAACTGAACAGCTAAAGGCCTCGGAAGAATTCAGCTTTAACAAGGCAATGCCCGAGGCAGAAAGTAATGTTAGAATACTGTGTCTGAATGAAGACTAAGTTATGTGTGATAGCTGCAATGCTTTCAAACATCCAGCACCATCCTCAACTAGAATTAATAACTGATCTGCAGACAATAAGGAAATAAAGAAATGGGGAGCTGCAGGCTGGTTTTCTTTTCATCTCTAATGGAAGAACTAAACAAGAGGAATGTGGTTCCTTCACTAGTTTATCTACATGCACTCATTCTTGACATATTTGCTCTGTGGCACCACACAGAATGCTCAAACCTCACCTTACATTGTACAAACACTTAGGGAGTAGAGCTGTGTAAATATCATCACTCTCTTAAACCTCGGTGCCACTCACGGCTGTTCTTCTGTTTGTTTAGTGGAGAGGTAAATATTCGCTGCCACAGGACAAATTTGTCTTTGAACATAGGTGTTCACTTGTAACATATATTAATTAGCAATATTACACAAAACTGTGCCCTCAGGCATCTTTGCAAACTTTAACTAATAACAAGAAAATCTAAATATATTTAAAAGAGTTTTTTAATGAAACCAGACAAAGCAGAGATGATTAAGAAAATGATTACAAAGTACCAAAAAAGCACTACGCAGACTAAACCCATTTTCCTTATCCCTCTAGGCTGTCTTATGCAGGCTTTGTCTCTTGCCTGTCTGTCTTGGATGTTCCCCCCTTTACCACTATTTTCCACCCCATACTAATAATTTCCTTCATGTCTCTTTTTTTTCAGTCCACACACTGTCATTTTTTCTTTTCATCATTTTTGCCCAATTCACCTCCAAAATTGACTCATTGATCCACTAGCACACTTTCAGAACATTCAAGAGCTGCAATTGTTTCTGGATATAGGAAGTAGCTACTCACAGATATCCACACATGACCATGTACTTTTGAACCACAAGTGTAGCCTATCCCAAGAGGTAATTTCTGCTGTCACCTATTGGCCCATAGGAGTAGCAGTGACCTCCAGCCTACCCTTCAGGACCTCAATGTCATTATGGTGGTTTTTAAGAATTTATTGCTGGGATACAATAGCTCCTACCACCTTGTTGAGCCACTTTTTTCTCACAAGACCATATAGAGGTGTTGTTCAACTGCCAGTATGGATTTCTCAGGAATTCTTCTCTCTGGGCCTTTTCTTGTTAATTGCTACTGTTGTACCACTTTTGTCCAGGAAATTAGAACATTAGAATAATTTACACAAGAACAGGCCATTCAGCCCAACAAAATGCACCAGTCCTATCCACTTAATTCTTCCAAATTAACATCAAGATGAGTTTTGAAGGTCCCTAAAGTCCTACTGTCTACCACACTACTTGGTCACTTATCCCATGTCTCTGTGGTTCTCTGTGTGAAGAAAAACGTTCTAATCTTTATGTGAAATTTACCTTTAGGTTTCCAACTGTCTCTCTGTGTTTTTGCTAAACCAATTTTAAAGCAACAGTCTCAACCCACTGGACTAATTCCCTTCATGTTTTTCATGTATTTTCTTAATCTCCTTAAACTTTAACAGAAAAGCTCAGCTCTGTTAATATTTCCTCATAACTCATCCTCTGTAGCCCTGGAATCAGCCTAGTCGCTCCTCTCTGGACTTTTTCCAGCATCTGTACTCCAGATGAGGTGTCAACAAGGTAAATTATAATACTTAAGTATATAACCTAACATTCTGTTAGCCCCCTTAATGGTTTCTGAACACTATCTGGGCATTGATAGTGATGAGTCCACTGTGACTCTTAAATCCTTCTCATGAGGTGTACTTTTGATTTTCAGACCTCCCATTGTGTATTCAAACCTATACTTCCTACATGTAATACTTAACATTTACTAACATTAAATTGCTTCGGCCACAAAACTGTTCAATCCTGTAAGCTGTCCAAGTCCCTCTGTAATGATTCAACAGGTTCTAGATTACCTGCCAAGCATAAAGAGTTTACTGTAGTTAAAACAAAAAATCATAAACCAAAAACAATTGGTAGCTTACCAAACAATAGTTAAATTGCCACCATCCATAATACTTACAAACACACTCTGCTTCATTTTTAAAAGTTTGCCTACTGTTTATATGGTACATCTGTAGATGCAAATATACAGTCACAGGTCAAGGTGTATATCTTACGGTATGTGCTACCTCTTAAATAGTGGCACTAACAATGGTTTAGAAGATCTGTTTAGATGATGGATGGATGGATGGATGGATGAGATGGATGGATAGACGGACATCATTCCTTGTAATATTGTAATTGCACTGATGAGTTGCATCAGCCTGGGAATAAGTCACCAACAGCATGAGCTGGCATTCCATCATTCAAATTAATAGCTTCAGCGCCAGCTGCAGAGGAGCCATGAAAACAGCAAGCCTGCCAAAGTAACACAATCTGCAACTAATGTGGCAATAGTGAGCCATCATTCTAAGTACAGTGAGTTACCTACAAGAAAGATGTAATGGAGCAAGAGTCCAATATAAACTGGTGTACATGAAACAGGAAAAGAGGGTTGAATATGCTTATCATTAACTGATGGCATTTGGAAGGGTTCCAGTGCTATTAACAAAGAATGATGAAATGAAGGAATGAAACCCAACAGCTTAAGTGCTTGACCTGTCAGTACTTCTATTTACAGGTTCATATTCATGCCCCTGTTTCCATTGTTGGTTGCACCTTTTCCAGCCAGATGTCTAGTGGGCACTTTCTGTTAACATGTAGAAGGGTTTTAATGACCCTGGGGTTTATTCTTACTGAAGTGGTCCCTGATGGACTGAGCACTTGGGTCAGGAAGTGATACTTGTCTCTTTCTACTTCTCCTTGCTCAGACTTCTGATGTATCCTCACCTTGCTATGTTACCAGTTAAAGGTTGATAATTTAATTGTTGTCATGTTTACAGGGTACAGCAAAATTCTTACAAGCATGTGCTAATTAACATGCAACACATTGCCACTCTCCAGAACCATGATTAGTGAGTATGGCTAACTTACCTGGAAACATTTTTATCTTTTACCGAAAACATCTCAAAATACACTTGTCATTAACAGATAAGCAGAATGAGGATATTTATATAATACGTTGTGAGTGCGATTGCTAGAATCATGGTACAGATTTGCTTGATGATGTTGTTGGTAGTGGTTGTGGATGGGTGTTCAGCTCCTTCTTCACATCTACTGTAATATTTGTTCAACCATTTTTGAATTTCTCACTCCATTTATAAACACTCTGCTGTAGTAAAAAACTATCTCCTTTTTGTGAACAGCGCCTTCCATGGATTTAAGCCCCCTGGTACACCTTCAGTCCATAAACAGTAACTCATTGCTCACTACTCTTCTTTGGCACAGAGAGTGGAGACACCATGTTTACTACAAGAAAACAACAGGAGATACTGACTGACTAAGGTGGAAACTTCACCAATGCAACCACAGACACACCATGTTTCCAAACGTGTGCAGGGAAAACTGTACAGCCAACCCAAACAAAAGTGTGGATAATTATTGACTAACACTTCAAAAATCAATGTAGATACTTCATGCTATTACAGCAAAACAAGGTGTGACTTTGTAAATATGGTCTCATATAATATCCATTTAATCATGATCAGAGAGTGCTCTCACTCTTAGATGATGTGTATATAATACATTACAGCTAATTCAAGTCAGTACATAGGAATGAAACGTCTAAAATGAGATTTCCTTAAACTCTTTTTGGTATCTCCTAGGCAACAATGAGATCACAAAGAAATAATATGGAGACATCTTCTTTTGCCTCATGCTTCTCAGATTTTTCTTCTCAGAAGAAAATACCCCAATATTCTCACAAGTGTCTCCTCTGGAGTTCCACCAGAGATCTCATCAAAGTCATACTGTGGGCTCAGATTTTCAAGTAGTGCATTTTCTTCGCAGTTTGAGTGTATTTGCATTGTGTGCTCAGTAATATATGGTGATATTGTTGTATGGACAGATGTTTGTGACATTAAAACACTTTACTATGATCACAAAACTGTAGTCCTTGCTTCTGAATAATACTATTAGTCGCTCTAATTTATTTGAGTCACACTCGGTCTGGAAGAAAAGGCAGGCAGTCTGATGTAGTAGCAAAAACGTTGGACTTCAGACCCTGAAGCTGTGGCTTCAAATCCCACTACTGACACCATGTGACCACAAGCAAATCACTTGATCTTTCTGTGCTCCAATTGGAAAAACAAAAGAAATGTAACTGATTATATTTTAAATGTTTTATGTCACATTTGTAAAAGGGTGTCACATCAATAATAAGTAAAATATATCAAGTCTTGAAAGAGATTAAAGTAAGACTAGAAAGAGATCTCACAGAACATGTCTTGCTTTTCAAACCAAATTCTCCATTTTGACTCCTTGTCCCTCAGTTTTATCTCGTGTCTCCCTTTTCTCTAAAGATATTTCTCCTAAGGAACTGTAGGAGAAACATCAGCGACAAAGCTGATTCCTAAATGATACGTAAATGAGAATCTCTTAAGTTTTGTGAGCCCTCCAAGATCAACCTTTGAGCAGTAAAAGTTTCCTGTAGGGGCTTAAAATCTGCCTGCTTTGTGTGCTTTCCCACAATATTCCCTCTTCACGTTAAGGTAACAGCTCTCTCTCTCTTTCTCTCTGTCTCTCTGTCTCTCTCTCTCTCTCTCTCTATCGCTTCTAATAACAGTTTATTTATATATGGTGTTTCAGGATCTAAAAGTAATTCCAAGAAAATGTATAGATTTTTCACTTTGAGGTGTGCTTTAAGACTTGTTTATTGCTTGTTGCGTTTTCGTTTTAAGTTGTGTTGTTCGTTATGGTTATGCTGATTGTAAGTTGTGATTAATAAAATTGATTTTAAAAACTCACAAATCTCTCTCTCTCTTTCTCTTTCTCTCTCTCTCTCTCTCCTTCCTATTTTTCCAAGAAGAAAGCCGGCGGCTAACAACTCTGGACATGAACACAGATCTGCTTAAACTTCTTAAAACCATTGGTCTTCTGGGATCTTCAGGTCAGGAATCACAATGAACTATTTGGGACTCATGGGATGTATTGGAAGAAAGTGTGTACCATAAGAAAGTTTAGTTTGGTCATTACATGGGTCCATATTGATGAACATAGTTGAACTGGAGCAGACAATTAAACTGATGAAATTGTGCTGGGGTGTGGAGTTGTGTAAGTCACTGCAACAATAACACGGGCTATAGAGGCAGGTCATGGGGTTTGGGGCATGACCCTGACAGTGTGGTACTTTAATGGAGGCTATAAAAAAGCAAGATAAACTGCAAACAGAATGTTTGCAGTGGGGGAGCGTCAAGGCTGATGGATTCTGCTAAACATGCTATTTACCTGGAGAGCCTAGCTAGGAAGTGGCAGGGCTAACAATGAGTGATGGCTTTCTTGTGGTATTTGCATCTTTGGTGGTGTGGTCAAATAATAATAAATAATGAGGCATGATCATTTCACTTCACATCCCACCTTTCGAAAGTCAACTCCACTCAAAACAAGCCCTTTCACTCGGAATAGTATGAGTCTTTCATTGACGGCAGTGTGTTACATTAACTTGAATGCAATGAGATCTGCGGTGGGCTGGTGCCCTGCCCTGGTTTGTTTCCTGCCTTGCGCTCTGTGTTGGCTGGGATTGGCTCCAGCAGACCCCCGTGACCCTGTAGTTAGGATATAGCAGGTTGGATAATGAATGGATGGATGGATGCAATGAGATGTCAAGATAAATGACGCCTTTTATTGACTAACAGAACAGATTACAATATGCAAGCTTTCAAGGCAGCTCAGGCCCCTTCTTTAGGAAAGCTGCAGAGCATCTATAATAGTTAACACGGTACCCTACTACCAAAGAACTTGTACAAAAGCCATGAGTAACCCTTATTGGTCTTCTGGACTACTCTGTAAGGGTTAAAACAAAGATGAGGCAAAATCTTGCAGAATTTTACAAAGTTGGAAAAAAAGAAGCTAGTTTATTTTGGCACAGTCAAAATATTGGAAAACTGCTTTCCTCCTGAAAAATATTTGAAAGAAGCCCATGGACACGTGTTTCCTTTCTGATCATACTGTCCTTATTTAGAACTCAGTTGCTGAGCTAAAAGACTGAGCTTCCTCATTTCAAGCGTATCTTTAAGATCATAGCCTGTTTTGTTTCCACAGTGGAGCAGACAGAGAAAGAAGACAACACATTTCCTCGGGACTGCAGTGAAATCTACAAGCAGGGTATCCATGATAATGGAATCTACACCATCCAGCCCAACCCACAACGGGAGCCTTTTGAAGTAAAGTGGACAAAATTTTGCCTTTCAAATAGTTAGGAGCCACTAAGGAGATGCTGTGGCAGTTTGGTGGCTGGCAGTGCATTGGCAGTGCTTATATTGAAGGCTGCACCTAGCCTTGCTGCAGAAATGAGCTGCTACACTCAGTTTTAATGCATTCTTTCTATGCAGGCATTCTGTGACATGGTAACAGAGGGTGGAGGATGGACAGTATTCCAGAGACGGCAAGATGGGGCAGTGGATTTTAACCGCACTTGGCAAGAATATCGACAGGGCTTTGGCATGCTGCAAGGCGAGCACTGGCTGGGAAATGAAGCTCTGCATGCCCTGACAAAAGATGGACAGAATGTCTTGCGTATTGACCTGGAAGACTGGCATGGGGTTAAACGTCACGCTACCTACCGCCGATTTCGCATTGCCCCTGAAGCTCACAGGTACCATAGTTTTAAGTGTCAAGTTTCTGTTTTCATGGGTGGCTCCACTATACTATACTATACTATACTATACTATACTATACTATACTATACTATACTAATAGATAAGTGAATAAATAATAGGTACAAGAATACATAGTAATAAATTGAAATAGATTGTAATATATAATTTAATGATAACAGCAACTAATAATAAAGACAACAGTTGTAACAGATGTCCGGTATATTGGAATAGAATTGGAATAGACCCCTTGAGGATAGCACTGATTTAGGAGTCCAGACTGACATTAAACTAAATTTGATTTAGTAGATTTGAGAATATGATGTTATGGGAAAAGAGGGTGTGTTATAGTTATGGAGGGTTCACACTCCTCAGCCTACCTGGGAAAGCCTGTTATTAACTTGAGACTTTTTCTATCAGGGATGTTTGCTAATCCTGTCTATGTGCATTTTGTAGACTTGCAAAAACCATATGACCGTGTGCACCGTCATATTGCAGGGAACATACTGCAAAAAAAATAGGGTTCTGGGCCACTGCCGCATGCCATTTGGCCTACATATTCAAAGAGCAAGAGCTCTGTTCACATAGTTGACATTAAATTCAGTTTCACCATTGTGGACATTAAACTCCGTAAAAAGCAGGCCTTGTTTCTTTTTCTCATCATTATTTTCATGGCAGGAATAGCAGTAAAATAAAATATTATGTCTTAACAAGCTTGTAAAGGATAAGCATTCTTTTGCAAAATTATGATTTATTTTACTAATTTAGCTTAATTTGTGCTATGTTTTTGACATTTCTCAGTTAAGAATATGACATCATGTCTGAATCTCCATAGCTCAATGACCGAAAGATTGTATATTTGATCTATCTATCTATCTATCTATCTATCTATCTATCTATCTATCTATCTATCTATCTATCTATCTAAAAAAGACCTTGAAAAGGGTGGGAGTGGTCCCTCACAATGCTGTGGGCTTTGCATATACAATACTTGATAAAGATGCCTTTAATGGAGGGTAGAGAGTTCTCAAATGATCTTTTGTGGTCAGAGATGCTACAGTTCCCAAACCAGATGGTGATGTAACTGGTCAGGACGCTCTCAATGGTGCTCCTGTAGAATGTGGTGAAAATGGAGAGGGCAAGGCTTGCCTTACTCAGTCACCGATAGAAATGAAAATGCTGCCGTGCCTTCTTGGGAATGTAGGTCATGTTAATTGTCCAGCTGCCAGGTACACACCAATTACTTTGGTCCTCTTAACCAATTCCATCACTGAGCCCTTAATGTGCAGTGGGATATGGGCAGCCTGGACCTTTCTGAAGTCAACAATCATTGCTTTTGTCTTGTCCTCATATAAAGTCAGATTGTTGCACTTGCACCAGTCTGCCAATCATCATATCTCCATTCTGTAAGCTGACTCATCCCCATTGTTGATGAGACCCAACACAGTTGTGTCATCAGCAATTGCAATGATAATTTTGAGCTATATGCAGCTGTACAATTGTGAATCAGCAGAATGAACAGGTGTGGGCTGAGTACACAGCCCTGGGGAGCACCATTGCTCAGCGTGGTGGTGCTGTAAACAATGTTACCAATGCAGATTGTGTGGGATCTCTCAGTCAGGAAGTCCAGGATCCTTTTGCATAGGTAAATGTTGTAGCCTAGATGGCTTAGCTTCCCTGATAGCTTTTGTGAGATGAAGGCATTGAATTTTATACTGAAGTCTATGAAAAGATTTCTAGCATATGCATTTTTTGGTCCATATGTAGAGTAGATGATATGGCATCATCAGTTGAACAGTTTGGGTGATTGGCAAACTGGAGAAGTTTGATTTGTTCAGTTTACTTATCCATCCAATCATCTGCCCATTTTTTTAAAAATCTGCTTATCCAGGGCATGATGACAGGGAAGATAGAGTCTATCCCAGCAGGCATGTAGCACAAAGTAGGAAAAATCACTGAACAGAGCGCCAACCCATTGTTGGCTGAACACACTCACACAACACTCACACACACACACACACACACACACTTGAGCTAATTCAGCACCTCCAATTCACCTTTATCTGCGTGTTTTTGGAATGTGTCAGGAAACTGGAGCACCTGGTGGAAACTCATGCCGATACAGGAGGAACATGCAAACTCAACACAAAGGGGACCTGGGACATGATCCTGGCCTACTTGTTGGGAGGCAATACTGCCACTGTGCTGTCCCAGTTCACTCACTTACTGTATGTCTTTATTCACTTCAGTTTGAGTCTGACATCTACTCTGAAAGGTGGCCATATAGCAAAGCATCCTTTGTTTTTAACATGCTGATGTGAATGACAAAGCATTAAACTAACTCACTGGTGTCTGCTGATCAGCGGTGACCTACCCTTTAGTAAATAATTAAGCATTGTCATGCAAAGCAGACTAAATACAGAGTGTGTGTGTCTGTCCGGACAGGAAGTGAGAGGTAGAGTCGGGGTAACTGCTCCGCCTCCAAGGAAACAGAAAACTCACTTAGCCGCTAATAACACAAGTGAGGTGAGAGCGTCAGCAAAATGAAACCTCAGAAGAAAGACAAAGTCACTTACCCGCTAATGCACAAGCGAGGCAAGCGCGTCAGCAAAATGAAACCACCAAAGAAAGACAAACTCGCTTTAGTAGCTAATAACACAAGCGAGGAGAGCACATCAACAAAACGAAACATCAGGAGAAAGACAAACTCTCTTTACCACTAATAACATAAGCGAGGTGAGCGCATCAGCAAAATTGAAACCTCCGAGGAAAGACAAACTCGCTTTAGTAGCTAATAACACAAGCGAGGTAAGCGCGTCAGCAAAACAAAACATCAGAAGAAAGACAAACTCGCTTAGCCGCTAATAACACAAGCGAGGAGAGCACATCAACAAAACGAAACATCAGGAGAAAGACAAACTCTCTTTGCCACTGATAAAATAAGCAAGGCGAGCGCATCAGCAAAATGAAACCTCAGAAGACAGACAAACTCGCTTAGCTGCTAATAACACAAGCGAGGCGAGAGTGTCAGAAAAACAAAACCTCCAAAGAAAGACAAACTCGCTTAGCTGCTAACATCGGCAAAATGGTATCCCTTTTACTTTTTCTCCCGCCACTAATACACAAGCGATGCGAGCACATCGGCAAAACAAATTCTCCTAGGAGAGAGATGCCCAGAGTAGTTCCTTTCAATTACTTGACATCTCTACATTTCAATTTTTTTTCTGATGACTTCAATAGTGTCTAGGACCCCGGGCTTTTTACAGCACAGGCTTACACAGCTAGTAAGGCAATAAAAAAAGAACTAAACTGGGAACTATTTACATGTAACTGTAACCCTCGACTGTTCTGGCCATGAAGGACAACCTAGCTACTGAAGCATCAACCACAACTTTCTATTTGACTCATAACTCGCTAGATGGTTTTCAGCCTGGTGTCCAGTCCAGGTCATGCCACCTCCATCCCCATTCACTCTCCACTTTTAAATTCACCCCAATTTATACAGTATCACAGTCAAAAACAACCATGCCACATTTTTCTCTACAGAAAAAAAATTATCTGAACTACTCACCATTTCAATCTGGCTGACATGCTCATCACAACACCTGCCACCTTCCAAATACTTAATAACAATAAAAAAAAACCCTTTACCTCCAGCCAAGCCCTTCCTTTTTATTTCACCTGATCTCCATGTGTCCCCTTTAATCCTCTCAGTATCAGTCTTTTGCATGAGTGTCTGAATTATGCAAAAGTCAGCTCTCCATGATGTTCTCCGCCACCCTTGCCAGATCTAAATGTTACACAGCGGCCAGGATGCTACAGTATTTTGACTATTGAAATGGCCAACTTTAAAAAGATATGTTTGATAGCCTTGCTTGATTTTTAGTCATCTGAGTATTTCCCAGCTATTTTATTATTATTTTTATTTATCTTGTGCCCACTCCCCCTGCTGAAAGTTTACTTAGGTCTCTTAGTAAACGTTTACTGAAACCTTTTTCAAAAGGTGAAGATACCACTTGAAGCTGAATATTGCGGGGGTTGGGAAGAGTCTGGCCTTACAGTTTATGTGTAGGATGTTGTTGCATCCAAGAAGTAACATCAATGTTGGCCTTTATTCAGAATTATTATCGGTATTGGAAACGTTTCAGTGTGCTCAGTTTTGTTCTTCTCTTTTGGATTTTGGTACCTGAAACTCAGTACAGTCCAATAGCCTATAAAAAGAAGCTTGGTATAAAATACTAAGTAAATTACCAGTAATGCCATTCTCTCATTTTCATACTTTAGGTACCGTTTAACTGCCCGGGAGTACCAGGGTGATGCTGGCAATGCTCTTAGTTACAGCAAACACTACAACCACGATGGCAGACAGTTCAGCACTGCTGACAGCGACAATGACAACTATCCCTCTGGCAGCTGTGCAGCGTATTATGGTGCAGGCTGGTGGTTTGATGCCTGCCTGGCTGCTAACCTAAATGGCAAGTATCACCGTGGGCGCTATACTGGACTCACCAACGGCATCTACTGGGGAACATGGTACATCCTGACCGACAAGAAGACGAACCAAAAATTTTCCTTCAAGAAAGTGGAGATGAAAACTCGTATGCTGCATACCTAAATGGTTGCAGTAGATTATTTTTTTTTTTTGTTAAAATTAAAAAACGAGCTGTGTTTTCACATCAGCAGAAATGCTCCACGTTAACGGTCAATTGGTTTGATTCTGTTATTTCTACTTGAAGCCTGTAGTGACTGATTAGAGACAACTGTCATCTAAGACAGGGTTTTTAACTCATATATTCCATTTCATCCCTTAGTTGTAAATATTTTCAGCTGGCTCATTCCGTGTCTTCATGTTCCCTTTCTGTTGTCACCCATTCCACTTGTAGCCTGCTTGTCATCTCTATGACAAATGATTGAAAAGCAATGAGGCTGATTTTTTTTTTATTCAGAATCGGATGACTCCACAGGCTCAAAATGGTTTTTCTTTTTGGAAGTAGCATCCTTCACATTGAATACACTTTTTGCAACGTTTCAAAAGTGATTCAAAGGCAAGAAACAGACTGTTTTGTGACATCACTTCATCACTTTCTGCGTAGTTGTTTTTTCAGCGTTGAGAATGCCCAGAAATCACACTCTGCTAGATCTGGTCTATATGGAGGGTGTTTAGGTGCAGTCCCAACAATAGTCAGTGCTGCCAATGCAACAGTAGCTACATGTGTCATGGAGCAAAAAACACTGTTTCTTGCATTTCCAGTTTCTCTGTTGTAATGTGATGAGTCTGTTCAAATGAGATACCAAGTGAAGCTGAAGGATTGCATAAAGTGAGCCTTCTGTCTTCTTGAAAAGCTTTGTTAGCCTGGTAATGTTGACATTGGTAACCATTGCCTCCCCATACACGCTTCATCATTCGCTGCCAACTTTAAAGTGCTTCCACCACCGAAATACAGCATTACGGCTAATCAGTACATCATGGTATGCTTGCCATAACATTGCAAGAGTTTCATTACCTCTCTTCTCAAGCTTAATGCAAAATTCAATCACACACCTTGCCGTACTCTCGCGGTAACATCTTCTTTATCTGCCATGACAACACTTTCAAGGTGCTTCCACTCGCTGGGACAGACCACTGAAGAATAAGGTGGTCCAACTATATGATCACACATATCAATGTATGCCATTCACAAACATTTTCATTCATAGTATTTTCATGTCTACCTTCCTGATAGAGAAACAGGGACCAGTCTCATTACTTTTCAATCAGCCCTCGTATGTTGCCTCATATCTGAATGACATCCACTGGTTTGTCATCTTTTCCATCATCCCTGTATAACATAATTAAATGCTAAAAAAGGTACCACTTACATGAGGAAAGGTAAGTCTACTCCTGCTGAGTGGTGTCATCAGAGCAGACAGGTCAGGAAACTTCACAAGTTCATCCTGCAAAACTCTTTCAAAGAACTGTTGGAATGGATCTACTGTGGAAACAACACATTTTGTCAATAGCTGATCTAAGATTAATATTTTTTTTTAATTGGGCATTTATTGAGATTCATAAATAGCAAGTTTATTCTTGCCTTTAACAGACAGAAAACTTGGATTCAAACTAATTGTAACTTCAAATATAGATACTTTTCAGAAGATTGCTTAATGGATGGAGGTTAATGAGAAAAGCAACTTTCCTACTTCAGTCATTAGAGGGGCTCAAGCAACCAACCGTATCTTATCAGGAAGGGGATATGGCAACTTCAAGTGGTTGGAGGGGGTTTCATTGGGAACAGGCTTGCATTCCACTTCCCACATCAGCAAGGATGCCCAAAGTTTGGTTCCAGAAGGTGTTTCACCAGAAGTTAAGCCTTTCCTACATCTTATAAAGATTGTTTACAACTATGATAAATAAAAAAATAAAAGATTTGTAAGGATTTATCTTGATCTGTAAATTTGACCTGCATGGTTAATTTAACAAATTTCCTTGTGTTGTATGGGTTAAACAATTATTAATGCCTTCTCGTTTCGGAAGCAGCTAACACCCGTTATGTAGCTGCTTCTACCTGTATATTCTTCCAGTTTATGTGCACCACCATCTTTGTGGCAGCCACAATGTTTGCCAGGATGTTACTGGTTGACGTGTGCTTTGCAAACGCTAGAGGCTGTTGAGAGTTGTTGGTCCGTTCTGTGGTGTAAGATTTAAAATTATAAAAATACATTTTGCTCTTAAAAACTTGGTTTTTGGTTGCCGCTAAGGAGCCGTGTGGGAACTTTTAAAGCTTTTTTCCCTTTAGAAGGGTATTTTTTTGTCGCCCGCACAAGAGCAAAAGTACCTGGGTGTTTGGAGGAGCGCTTGGAAAAGTTACTTGTACGTGTTCTTGTTCTTGTTATCTGTATTTGAATCAGCATCGAGGAGGCAGGGAAGAAAGCAGCAGTAACTGATATCGGCATTTGTAAATAAATAACCGCGTCCTCGTAACAGCGATTCCTTAGTTTAAAGGAAAAGAAAAAAAGGCCGCGGCTGACTTCAGTGCAGTAAACGGGGAAGGATCAGCGGTGCGCAGGTAAGCAACCATCGTTAAGACGGCGATCGGGCACAAGGGGCTGTAGGAGCAAATAAGGTAGTAAAGTTTTATGTATTTGTTTATTTTAGATTTAACAGTTCTTAGCGGTCCAGAGGTTGAAGAGTTAAGTGGGCGACAGCTTAAAGGGTTCATTAATACGGGGGAATACAAACAGTGCAAGTGGAGAGCTTTTAAGTAAGAGGAGCGCAAAGTTAGGAGAAGAGACAAAGTAAAGTAAACCTCCTTGAACATTGTCGGGCGACCGGTGCGCCGCGAAAACTTTTGTAAAATATTTAAATTTGCTAGTGTTTTTGAACTTTTGGTTGATTAAAAAGATAATGTTTAAAAAAATATATATTTTATGTTGGAAAAACAGATAACGGAACACTTACGGAAATTATGTCTAAGAAACGCGAGAGACTTCAAATGATCGACAAGGAAATGCGCGTCTGTCTTTCGAAAATTGATCCTCGCATCAATCTCATATGTGCTGAAAAACAATCTCAACGTTCACATTAATTAAATTTAATCTTTATCCTTTGATTCCTTTATTAATAAAACGTCTTTCAAACTTGTAGAATTAACTGGTTTTATTGGCGATTGTCCATAGATTGTGTCGTCACGACTTTATTTATGGGCAGTCCCTCAGGTGCCCCGCGAAAGAAATTTTTTGGACTTAGTGCGCCGAAATTCGAAAAAGGTTGCCTTTCACTGTCCTAGAATGACAAACAGCAGGCAGCCGAGACGGAGAACAGTACAGGAGCTTAAGGGGAAAAGGTGTAAAATATCTGTAGCAGATCTTAGTGTTACCATTTAAGTTAAGGAGCAGCTGAAAGAAGAAGACATTTTAAGAAAACAAAAAGTTAAGGCAGTTTAGTAATCCCAAATCAAATTTTAATAATGAGGCCAGTGCAATGCAAGTCCTGTTGGATGTTGGACTTTTTAGATGATGGTTTGGAAGAGCCAGTTGTCTATGAGGGCTACATCTGCAAGAGATGCCAGCTGATCCAGCACCTCGAGCTCAGGATCGCTGAACTGGAGGAGGAGTTGGCTGACCTGCGTTGTAACAGAGAATTGGCAGACTTGGCCAGGTGTCCTTTAGAGAGAAAGTGTGCACCCCCAAGGTGGCGCGGCCGGAGATTCCAGACCAGACAGGTAGGTGGGTCGCCGTCGCAAGGCGTAAGGTAAAGGGTGCACACTGTCCCGGGCATCAACCCCAGACTTAGAACTGTCAAACTGTTATCATGTCCTTGCGGAGCTGGACGGTGACTCTGATAATTCTGAGGTGGTAGGCAGGGATGAGGAGCCCCAATGGGCCACCTCAAAGCCAATTCCCAAAAAGAGAGAGGTAGTGATTGTTGGGGACTCAGTCATTAGGGGGATCGAAGCGCAGGTGTGCTCCAGAGAGAGAGAGAGAGAGTCTCACATGGTGTGTTGCCTTCCGGGAGTACAGGTAGGGGACCTCCCTGGAAGGGTGGATAGGCTCTTGGCCAGAGCGGGGTGTATCCAGTTGCCATTGTCCATGTTGGAACAAATGACATACATAAGGGTAGTCTGTCAATTCTGCAATCCAAATTCAAAGAGTTAGGTGCCAAGCTGAGGAACTGACAAGATAGTCTTCTCCGAAGTTCTGCCTGTGCCACGCGCCAGTCCAGGTAAGATTGAGGAGATTAGAAGGCTTAACGCGTGTCTCAAATCTTAGTGCAGGGTAGAAGGGTATAGGGTTATGGGGCATTGGGATTCCTTTTGGAACAGATGGGACCTGTTCAGCCATGAAGGGTTACATCTGAACTGGAGGGGCACTAATGTATTGGGGAGGCGTATGTGTAGGCTAGTCGAGGATTGTTTAAACGGGGGGGGGGGGGGGTTTAGGAAGTTTAGGATAGGCCAGGTTTAGATCTATTCATGGAAGAACAAACAATGGTGTAGAAATAAAAATGCCTAGTAATGTAAATTCTAAGCAAACATTTAAATGTAGAAGAAGCAGAACATTACAAATAGCTTGCCTTAATGCTAGAAGTATCAAAAATAAGGTAAGTGAGCTGGAGTTGTATGTAGAAGAGTATAATTATGATATTATAGCAATAACGGAAACCTGGCTAAATAACAAAGATCGGGATGAGTGTAACATAGAGGGATACACATTTTTTGGAAGGATAGACAGAAAAGAAAAGGAGGTGGGGTTGCAGTTTATGCCAAACAGAATGGGCATCAAGTTAAAAGAAGTGGGAGTTCAGGGTGATGTTTTTAGATGGGTGCAGAATTGGCTCAGACACAGGAAGCAGAGGGTGATGGTGCGAGTAACCTCATCAGAATTGGCTGATATTAAAAGAGTGGTGTTCCACAGGGGTCAGTGCTAGGGCCTCTGCTATTTTTAATATATACAAATGATTTAGATAGGAATACAAGTAACAAGCTGGTTAAGTTTGCAGATGATACCAAGATGGATGGATTAGCAGATAATTTGGAATCCGTTTTATCATTAAAGAAGGACTTCGATAGCATACAGAATTGGGCAGATTTGTGGCAGATGAAATTTAATGTCAGTAAATATATTACGCATAGGAAGTAAAAATGTTAGGTTTGAATACACAATGGGCGGTCGGAAAATCGAGAGTACACCTTATGAAAAGGATTTAGGAGTCACAGTGGACTCTAAGCTATCAACTTCCAGACAGTGTTCAGGAGCCATTAAGAAGGCTAACAGAATGTCAGGTTATATAGCATGATGTGTGGAGTACAAGTCCAAGGAGGTTTTGCTCAACCTTTATAATGCACTGGTGAGGCCTCATCTGGAGTACTGTGTGCAGTTTTGGTCTCCAGGCTACAAGAAGGACATAACAGCACTATAAAAGGTCCAGAGAAGAGCGACTAGGCTGATTCCAGGACTACAGGGGTTGAAATATGAGGAAAGATTAAAAGAGCTGAGCCTTTACAGTTTAAGCAAAAGAAGATTAAGAGGTGACATGATTGAAGTGTTTAAAATTATGAAGGGAATTAGTCCAGTGGATCGAAACTGTTATTTTAAAATGAGTTCATCAAGAACAGGAGGACACAGTTGGAAACTTGTTAAGGGTAAATTTCGCACAAACATTAGGAAGTTTTTCTTTACACAAAGAACGACACTTGGAATAAGCTACCAAGTAGTGTCATAGACAGTGAGACGTTGGGGACTTTCAAAGGTCAGCTTGATGTTTTCTTGGAAGAAATAAGTGGATAGGACTGGCGAGCTTTGTTGGACTGAATGGCCTGTTCTCATCTACAGTGTTCTAATCTTTCCAACTGGATTGCCTGCTATGAAGTTTGCATGTTTTTTTCTTTGCTCAAATACATTTTTTCTTGTTATTCTTGTCCAAAACCTCCCCGACCATTTTGTCCAAACACACATCATGCTCTTTAGGCAGCAGCAATATGGTTTCATGCTAATAATCATCGAATAATATTTAACGTATGCCTGAATGAACAAATTCTTCTTTACAAGGAGCATAAACAAATAAATTTGGTATTTTGGAAGTCAATGCTAATTTCTCTTAATTGTGAGACACATCCTTTAGCCCCATAAACTTGCATTTTAACTGGCAGCACTGCGATATTCTGACTCACAGAATGGCTTCAGTGGTTTCTTAACATCCATACAATGGCCTGTTTATATGAAAATTAAACCTTGGCAGTCTCTGTGAATAGCAAACAGAACATGTATCCTCACAACTACAAAAGCTTTGTTAGGGAAGTGGGGATAAAAAATAAGCAGCATTTATAGGAATGAATGCCTAGCCAACTATTAAGTACAAGGGAGGGATTTATTATGCTTTGAGGGAGTGTGCAAGCTAAAGACATAGAAAGCATATTGGGAGAACAGAGAAGAATAGATTCCACTAAACCTCAACAACTCCTTGATGATTTCTTCTACATTAAGACAATGATTTAAACATAGTTTGAAATCTACTAGGACATAATCACAAGAAGCACAGGGTGAAGGTTTTGGAATGTAGTCCCCAGACTTGACTATTAATGAAAATCTGTGCTGTGAACACAAGAGAGGTCAAGAATACCTCACTGCTTGAAGTGATCGGTGAGGAAGAATAGGGAAGAAATTCCAAAACAAGAATCTGAAGACTCATAATGGGCTACAAAAAACATTTAAAAGCTGTGATGTTTCCCAAAGGAGATATGACTAAGTACCGACTAAGTGCCCAAACCTTTGCAAATGTCACATTCACATTGTATTGGCCATTACCAATATTATATACGTAAAGTCGGAAAGCTGCTCATCTAAGAGTATTTCTTTGATTACCTACTTATCAGTTCTATTATTTTGAAAAAGGAGAGGGAAAAAAAATGCTGTTTCACAGTTCAAGAAGTTACTCTGTGGCAGCAGCTAGCCTGCCACTGCTCTCAAGATGGGAATCACCGACCCTTTTGTGTAACAAAAAATCTGTTTGCTCTCCTGTTCTTCACTAAGGAGAAAATTAATAAAATGTATTTATTACTATTAATATATTAACAGGAGAATCTCTCATCTCCCTGCAGATGTCAGAAATTCTAATATGCACTTATTGGAAATTTATAATAATGAAAATCACAAAACCCACTCTTTTGTCAAACAGTATACAGCAAATTAAGAGTGCTAGCAAAAGAAGATGTGTATCAACGTTGTACATCGAGAGAAGGACCTTGCACGTCTAAACATGTTGTTAAATATGGGCATTTTCAATCTCCAGCAGGCAAGAACTGGTGATATTCACCAAAATATGTGGGCCGACAACCTGCCTAAAAGGAGCAATAAAACTCCAGGAGAACGTCATTGTTTAGAACATAAAATAAGAGGAACTCTGAAATTAATAATTCTGGTATTAACGGAGTCCTTCAGAAATGTATCACTCTGAAGAGTTGTGGTGTTAAAAAAGTCTTAAGTAAATTTTGAAACAAAACCTGCTATAATTGCAATTTCTGCAAATTTAACTACATCACTTAAACAAAATGCTGAAATTGTATTTAGTAATAATTAGATGACTTACTTATCACAAAGTGTACTGAGATTCAGGAGAAAGACCGAGCCATCTCAGTATCTCACAGCAGTCTGTGAATATCTTAGAATTACCTTTTTATTTACTTCCTTTGGTACTCTATATTCCTGGATAGCCAAAGACAATAAAATTGAAAAACTGCATGAAGGTTAAATAGGATTGAATGGTATAAAAGAAAAAGAAAAAAAAAAAAAAAAATCAGTCAATGCAACAAACACTATCATAACAAGAGGTTATATACACAATACAACACAAAAAATGAGTAAAACCTAGGGAACAGAATGTGTGAAATTGACAGAACTGTGTAAAGGTAAATGGACATCGGTCATAAAAGTAGCATAGAGACACAGCAAAATTCAAAAGAGGAGGTCAATCTGGCAATTTTATTTTACAAGTAAGGACACGGACAATCTCCCTCCCCCTATTGTTTTGAGCAGTGTATCAAACCTTTTTGTTTTATTTTCAACATCTGAGACAAACCACCTTTACAGAATACAGCCAAAAAAGAAAACCCTTTGCAAGTTATTTCAGTGACAACAGCCCATCACAATAAAAAATGTTTTTTTAATATAAAACTAAATTGACAGTAATTTACAAAAAGACAGAAAAGAGTAAGAAATCCAAAAAGAGCGAGACAACAGAAACAAAAAAATAGTGCTTAATGAATGCCTCTGTCTCTTCAGTTTATTAAACAAAAAAAAACACCTTTCCACAAAACCACACAAATACCTTATATCACAGCCTCTTTTATTTAAAACAACTGTGCTGAATTCAGATATTCTCTTCAGTTATACAAAGAAAAATACAAAGGGTAGCCAAAAAAAAAATCCAATGCAAAACATACAATGTTTTGTAGAAATTAAAACAAAATTTTCAAATTGAAATATTAAAAAAACTAAAAAAGATCAAACAAAAAATTAAGTTCATAGCAATTTATCTAAAGGGGACATTTTTGTTACAGCATTCACATTTTATTGGTGCTGGATTCACATTTGAGGACAGCACCAATGAATACAAGTTAATCCAGGTCTCCTTCAGAGTATCGCATGGAAACATAGCCTTAATCAATATTCAATGAAGGAACAACCTGGACCACAAAACTAAAAATGCAGGCCACTCCTTATTGGTGCTGCTCTCCCACAGCTTGCTCAAATTATTAATTTTTCCATGCTCAGCAGTGGAGAGGTGACAGACATATGCTTGAAAAAGGTGACGTTTTCACTAAAGAGAAATGTTCTGCTTTACAAAGAATCCAGCAGGTTGTCAATACGACTGACGATTTCCTGGCGCTTGGCAGACAGTTGTTTTTCATTGTCGATGTACAATTCCTTTTTCACTTTACCTGCCACCAACCGCTCAGCTTCTTGGCAGGAGCGCATCACATGCTCCTTCAACTGACCATCCAACTTTTGGATCTCTCCAACCTACAGCAAGATAATATTAAATCAGTTAATCATTATATATAAGAATGAGTGGACAAAAATTGTTAAAAAAAAAAAAAAAAAAAAAAATACTACACTGCAATGAGACAGCAAGATATTTACAAAAAAAAGTTTAGCAGAAATGGGGGGGGGGGGGCGCATTCAATTAGCAAGATTTACCAATACCTTGAAAGCTTGCATAATGTAATCTTTTTAGTTAGCCAATAAAAGGTGTCATTTTGCTTGGCTTTCCTCCACATTCATAATGGCTAACACGGTACAACACCCTAGTACTACAATACTGTAACCGATAATCCATACACAAACAAGTCAAGTATTTTGTTTACAAAAAAAACACACATTTTTATCAGTGTTAGGATTAAGTAATAAGCAGGAAAATAAATATTTCATTCAAGTTATATGCACACTAAGAAAACATACAAACCTTTTTTAGAAATAACAGAAAGGTGTTATACTCTGTTCAAAAAGCCAATGAAAAAAAATAACAGAAAATGCATAGGAACAACAGCTGATTCAAACACACCTTATCAGCCAAGTCAGAGCCTTCTGCCTTTAAGCGTGACTGTAAAGAAGCAATTTCATTGGTCAGTGTGCGGTGCTCAGATTCTAGAGTTTTGCGGCCACTGTTCAGTGCTCCAGTGTCCCGTGACTGCTTGTATTTGTTGATCACTTCATCAAAATGACGGTATAGCCCAAGGCGTTTGTTGACAGAGGTAAGAACCTGCTCCGTGATTGAAGCAACCTTCATCCTTACCTCTGCAGCAGGATCCTGATCACAGGGGGGAAAAAGCATTTGATTATCTTGTATATTCAAATTAAGTCACTATATTCAAATAAGAATTGAAAGCATAACACTTAAAACATTGAGTATTCACTATTAGTGCATATGCTTACATTTTGCATCATACTTAGCAAAGCAGGTTTTTGTTAAATAAAATGTTACTCCTATAAAAGGTGTTATAATAGGTTAGAGGCTGGTAAAACTTAGACAAGCCAAGGTTAAACAGACCTATTTTTTGTAGCTTAAATAGTATCACCAATCCTGTGGCTGTGTGTTAGGTTTGATTGATATAAAACAATTTATAACTGAGGAAGTTAGAACATTAAAACATTAGAACAATGTAGTCGAAAACAGGCCATTCAGTCCAACAAAGCTTTCCAGTCCTATCCACTTAATTCTTCTAAAAAAAAGTCTAGTTTAGAATTTCCCAAGTCTTACAGTCTACCATGCTACTTGCTACTTTATTCCAAATGTCTGATTCTGTGTGTAAAATAAAGCTTCCTAAAGTTTGTGTGAAATTTGCCCTTAAGTTTCCAACTGTGTCCCCATATTCTTGATGAACTCATTTTAAAATAACAGTTTCAATCCACTGTACTAATTCCCTTCATAATTTTAAACACACCAATCATGTCTTCTCTTAATCTTCTTTTGGTTAAACTGTATAGGCTCAGCTCTTTTAATCTTTCCTCATAATTCATCCCCTGTAGCCCTGGAATCAGCCTAGTCACTCTTCTCGGGACCATTTCTACCACTGCTATGTTCTTTTTGTAGTCTGGAGTGTTTTTGCCGATTTGTGTACCTTAGACTTTTTTAAGCAGAAGAAGTTGTGTATATTGATTTGCATATTCAAAGAGGCGTAATTCTGAGAGGAGTTGGGGGCGGGACAGCAGGCCCGTACATGTGTGTTACTTTTCACGCTGACCGGGATATATGTAGCAGAAGAATGTGGAACTTGGCACAGATTTATGCATCTAGATTTTTTTGTGCATACGAACATTTCCACTTTTGTCCGTACACCATGTTACAGTGTGAATTCTATGCACGGCGTTATACATGAGGCCCCTGGTCTGAAGAACCCTGTACCAAACAAAAAAAATATTTTTTGAAGACCAGTGTAATTCCTTCCATTAAATTTTACTGTAATGCACGTTACGCTTACTGGCCTACAGTTGATAGGATCTGCCAGGTCACCTTTTTTATGCAATGGGATACTATGCACCATTTTCCATTTCTTCAGAATCTCCCCAGTACACAGCGACTTCCTAAAAATGTGTGTCCAGGGTTGATATATGTACTCGCTAACTTCCTTAAGAACTTAAGGGTAAATATTATCTGGTCCTGGTGATTTGCTTATTTCAGCAGGTTTAATCTGAGCAGTACATCTCCCTCTACAATTTCCAAATCCTTCAGTACCTCCTTAGTAATCCGTGTTACTGCTGGAGGTCATCCACTTCCTCACTTGTGAAGACTACAGAAAAATGCAAGTTTAGGAGCGTCTAATATTTCGCGGTCTGAATATTTTAATTCCCCTTTACTATTTCTTGGGCACTTCACCTCCTCCTTGGCTGTTCTTTTATTACTAAAATACTGAAAGCGTTTACGTTTCACATGGTTATTTATAGATAAAAAGTAACACCAAAAAAAAAAAAAAAAAGCCACACACAAAGTCCTGTAGAATACTGTCCCACTCCTCCTCATAATACATTCCTTTCTGTTTGAGGAAATTTGTTTATGCACTTCTCTCTTAAGACCACACTTCTGACATAAAACGGATTCTAAATGTTAACAGATTTTCTGTTAAATAAAGAGATCACTTTTTAAAGTTTACACTAAAACAATAAAGGTATTTTAGGGAATAATCTGACTTTGCATAGTCTATAATTTACAAACTGCTCACAGGAAGGAAAACCTAAGCCAGTCACACAAAACAATGTTTGATGATGTAATACATACTATAGGCTTCTTGCCAACCTACAGTAAAAAACTACTAAAACCTGATATCACCAATACCTTGGTAATTGAGAAGTCCAAGCGAACATACACAATAACAGTGAAGAAAAGGATGTAGAAGGCCCCAACTACGAGTAGAGGCTCCTGCAGCATTAAGATCTTGTTAAAGGTGTAGTTTACCTAAAAAAGATTAGTATGTATAGAAATCAATGACAATAATAACTAAAAGTGAACCACATGCCTTTACAAAAACTATTGAAGGTTTCTTATTAAATGACACAAAACCAGTATATAACAAAAAAGGTAAGCAACTATGCCACTGCATGGATAAAATGGGCAATCAAAAGGTAACAAACCCCAAATTATTTTCTACTCCCAAGTCATTTAAACAACTGTCTTAAACCTATGCAAAGGGATCACTAACCACAATGTCCTGAATATGCTGCTCTACAAGGTTTTTCTTCTGAGCAACCACAACAGGCCGACCAAAGGTGTCCAGATAGGTATAGTGCAATTCATCAGGTAAACGTTGTATGGGATAGGGAGTATCCACATGAATGTTCCTGCAAACACAGAACTAAATTAATGTATACAAGACTAATCACATCTGTGAAAAGGTTGCACATAAAATTTTGATTAAAAAAAAAAAAAAAAAAAGCCTACTTGTTAAAGTTTTTTAAGTACTGGATCCAGGCTATACAGACAAGTCATGAGTAATGAAAATATAATGTGCTCAGGAAACAAAAATTTTAATCAAAAAAGTACTTACTGACCCAAATATTTCCTAGCAACTCACTTTAGCACAATTAATTGATTAATTGCTCCAACAAATTTTTAAAATAAAAATGTACCCTCCCAATCCTGTGAACATTTACATAGAGTTAATTGCTTTCATCCTGCTGCTACTGGCAAATAAATAAATAATACACATGCACAGGGTGTTAATATATATTTTACAGTCCTATTGATGCCACAAATGGAATGTTTCAGGTAATCTGGAACTTTGTTTACAACTGAAGTTAAGGTTGATCACTACTGGCACAGAGGCAGCAGTTTTTCCAAGCAAAGCACCAGAGAGTGTAAAAATTACAGTTTAGTCCTCAGATGAAGCTTTAAATTTATAAGTCAGTTTCACAGCCATCCAATGTGGGCACAAGCTCTTAGTATGGACTAAAAGAATTAAACATTTTGGCTGCTTGAATTTCAACTTTCTATGCAGCGATGCTGGGCCAGATCTCTCTAACAAAGCAAGAGCTTCAAGCAATACCACACAATTTTTAAAGAAAATCACTGTATCTTTGCATGGAAATATGACAATAAAAGTCGTTTGGGCATGTACTTAGGACACCTCTGGGGGCACCCAAATTGAGTATGGAGGAACATTTCTGACAAAATTAAATAAATGAAAACACAAATAAAACTGCATGAAATGCGAGCACAGTAAATGTGTCATGAAATATTTATGTAATTTTTCCCTAATATTCCTCCAAAAGCACATCATTAAATACTATGTAAAAAAACGGTTTGCCTCTGATCAGAGCTGTAAAGGTAATTGAAAAAGTAGCTACAAATATGCACCTGACTTTAGACTCATAAAACAAGGGTCAAATATTCCGTTCAAAATATTAGTTGCCGCTGTTTTGAGCATTCCATGTCAAAGTGCACTCTAAACTGATACAGGTGCAGCTCACAGTATCTCACACTGGCTCATTCGCCTTAGGATTGTCTTCTCTGATAAACCATATAGATGTGCAACCTATCAATTTTAAACTGCATAAAAGAAAGTGTTCTATTGACTCAGCTACAATATCAAAGGGTGGATATCCAGGGCAGGTAACTTCAGCACCTGAACTGGCATGTAACCTAGTCTGTTGCACCATTTCTTCAATGTTTTCAGAATGAGTTTCATTGATAACGTACTGTAATCTAAAAGGGCAGCCAACATTGTAATTTCTTCTGATAAACCTTCAATTTTCTCTTTTAAATATTTGACATCTTCAAAAGAATCGATTTCAACAGCAGTAGTAAGCATTTTTCTAATTCTTGTGCTCATTTACCTCCATCTCCCCCACGGACATACTAAATCGGGCATCACCAATCAAAACGCAGTATGTGCTACAGCCCACCCTCTCGACTCCCATGAGTGAAAGTGACATTTTTATTTCAAGCCACATTTTATGATGCATTAGGAGGAGAAAAAAAAAGCAACAAAAGACATATTTCATGACACATTTACTTATTTATGCTCACATTTCATGCAGTTATTTGCACATTTAATTATTTGTTTAATTTTTTCCAAGTATTCCTGCATAATTGAGAGGTTTAGCAGGCAAATCCAAATAATCATAGATTTCGCAAAAGGAAAATAAAAATCTACTTACTTTGCACCCTCTGGGAGGATAATTTTAACGGTGAGGGAATCAATAAGCTGATCATCAAAAACATGGTCCACCAACCTCATTTTCAAGGCATATTGGTCACCTGGTACACAGAGAGCAGAGAAAATTTACAAGAAATCCAGGAGAAAAAAAAAAAAAAAAAAAAAAAACACAACACAGATTCCCAAAACTGAAACACTGGCAAAACGTATAGCCAAAGCCTCCACTTTTATTCCGACTAATTTTTCATCTGTTAACACATCAGATTTACACAGTACTTTTTCTGCTAGATAAGGAACTTGCCAACAATTCGGAAATATATGATGCTTTCAAAATGAACCTACTCTACCGGAGTTATTTGCACAAATTAAGTTATGGTGCTGCTTACCAAGATTGTAGAGGTACTCATAACTTGGTAGGTTATAACCAATTATGTAGTGTGTTTTCCAGCCACCAAATAGAGGGAAACGTGGGCGAATCTCCATCTCTACAGAGTCATCCAAAATAAGCAAGTGGCTAGTGGAGATGTTCCCAATTTCATCTCTGTAGTAAACATCCTGAGCAGCTGCAGGAAGAATTGTCTAAAATGGAATAGTAAAATATTTTATTACTTTGAACCACTGCAGACACATATGAGAACATGATTATCTTTATAGCAAACATTAAATAAAAATAATTATGCCACTTCTCCTTTCAAATAATCGAGGTTGGGTGGGGTAGGGAGAAAAAAAATGCCCCAAACTAAGTATGGCCTGATTTTCAATATTAGAAGACATAACCATCCTTAAAAAACAGTTGTGTCACATAGCAATGTCCGAAAGGCAGAGAGAGAGAGAGAGAGAGAGAGAGAGAGAGAGAGAGAGAGAGAGAGAGAGAGAGAGAGTCACAATCTAGAAATATTTCTCAAGGAATGAACAGTCTGGGGTGACTAGCTCAACCCCATACACACATGCATAAATTTTATTGCAACATCAAATACTGACCAGAGAGAGCGACCAAGAAGAGCATCTCACAAAGCTATTCAGTTTACTGAATCTGCTGTATATTAGCCAGATCTCCTTTAAGAATAGTTTGCAACAAATGGGAAGAAGGCTGTTTGTCACTACCACACATACAATGATGAATCAAATACTGTCTTTGTGGCTTTATTCTTTTTGCCTAGTCATTATGAACTGAAGCATTCCACAGAACTAAGTCAAACAAGTATAGATACATTTTCTATGCTTTAAGCATACAAGATGGCATTTGATCATCAAATGAGCGAATTCTGCTGACGTGCAGGACAGTCTTGGCAGGAACCTGCTTTTTCCATAAACAGCAAATCACAGAAAAATAATTTAGAAAGGCAAGATATTAAATTCCTCAGTGTACTATACACGCCCCAAGTTCAAATATGGCAGCTGGGTAGAAGAAAACTAGTTGCAGTTGAAGATTATAGAAATAGAAGTTGCAGAAGAAAGCACATCCAAGGAGACAAACAGATGGTAATGACCAACATTATATTTTGCTAAAATGCTCTTATCCAATGCAACACTAAACTCAATTAATCTTTAAAAAAAAAAACAAACAAAACACACAACACAGGCCAGAAACACACAGCAGACTTTTAAAAACAGTAGGCAACAACAACAACTGGTGAAAGAATATTTTCAAAATCAGCTAGCTTGTGCTGTGCGTCTCAGAGATCAGCACAAAAATCCTTCAAGTTTTACTTCATAATACTCATAAATACTAAATGCACCCATATAACCTCTAACTAGTGTGCTCAAATTAGGGGCAAAACTATCCTTGCACCATTCAACACACAGCAGGAAGCAACAACACCAGCAATGTACTTATTATTATTATTATGGATCATTTGCACAATATAATAATAAGTAATGTCAGCATGTAATCAACAGTATTTTCTGTATAATTCAGGCGTTGGCAATAATCACTGACACAAACGTTAAAAATGGTCTATTTTGTTGTTGGAACAGTAAAGGTGGATATACCAAGGTTACCCCACTACACAGACTACCAGCAACTGCAGCAGCAACAACTTGGTAAGTGGAAAACTACGAATGAATAACATGCCTTTGTCGTTTATTCATTTGACATTATTATCGAATGCTAGGATTTTAATCAAATGGTGGGTCTTTAAATGAAATACCCATAATTAGCTTTGACCAGCCCGTCACAAGACGCAAGTTGATACATAAAATAAACAGCAAGTGTACAGCAAGAAAAACTCATAGCAGAACACCTAGTGCCATGTTCTCACCCTACAATAATCCTCAATGTGCACAAAGACAGTAAATATTAAAATAACAGAATTCCAGTCTTCCAATTTTCAAAGTACAATAGAAGATTATTCCCTCTCCAATTTTTATGACAATTCAAACCTTGAATGATTTGATGGAGGAGATTCCGCTATCAGACTGCCTCTGGTAATCGTAACGGGAAAAGGGCCCCTTAAGGATAGCACCTGTGTGGCGGAGGTCAATGGTTTCTTCAACTGCAATATTACCCCAGTGAGAGACTTCAATAGTGCGTGTGATAGCGCTGATAGTCAAGAAGGGAGAGTTGTTCTCATAATGAATCTTCATAGTATCCTACAATTGATGCAAACAGGTCAGTACATATTAAGAACATTTTGTCCAAATTCAGAAATGAGACTACTTCAATGCATGCAAGAAAAGAATGGTTATATCTTTAGAATGTAAATATATGGATAGCATTTATATAAAATTATTTAATGGTTAACAAGTAAATTATTTAAAAAAAAAAAAAACAGGTACCTGACTGTAAGAAGCTACATCCTGGAAAGGTCCATACTCTATTATTTCGTCACTTTTGCTGGGGTTTCCCAGCTTCGTGTAACTCTCCACATTCTTGGAAGCGAGTCGTACTCGGGTGCTTTGAGATCGGGTAGGGTATGGAGAATAGAAATAGTGATTTCCTTCAAACACCACAAACTGTCTTTCGGCCTGGGTGATGTGAGTAGGATAGGGTAACAAGGCGTGTGTGTACACAGTGTCCACAGAAAGCTTTAGCTTGCTGCCCTTAGCAAGGGGAGAGTTGAAGCGTGCAATGAAAAATCTGCCACTGTGGGGAGGAAAAATAATAAAATATATTATTTAAAATGAACAAGCACAAGAAATGTGCAAGCCAACATAGGCAAGATCATTTTTTAGTACATCAGCTGTGTCATACTCAACTAAATTGCATCATGTAACCTGAACTTTCAAGAGTTTGAGGCATTTACATTTGATTTCGATTAAACAATCAACTGCTCACAAATTTAACTTCAATTAGCAAGATGTACAGAATTTGACAAACATTTGTTCTTTTCTATACAGGAAACAAGTAGATCCAATGACTTTCAAGGGACAACAAATCACTTGGTGATTAAGACAGTTGGATATAAAAAAAAAATGTAACAGTATTTAACACAGTCCACTGATAAATTCTATTGAACACATCTTGCTACATAAAAATGTTCCTAAGTTTGCAACCAATGACAGATGCAATTCACAGTACCTCAAAAAAAATTAACCAGATTGAACATACACAGATTTGACCCCTTATAGTTATTAGACTGATGGAAGAAAAACAGTTATTGTGACTCACTCTCTTTCTTTCACTGTCGTCTCCTGGAGCTCCAGGCTACTATCTTCTTCTTCTTCTCCTTTAACCTATTAAGACACAAGATTTTACTATATACCCAAAAACCAGTCCGTCACAATTTTTGCTTTATTTGTATAGAAATAGCAATGAATCTAGCTCTTTGCCAACTCCATAAATGTTGGAAAAGTCTCCATGCATTTGAAATGAATGTTTATAGCTTCGTCTTGTATAGAGAGAATTAGATAAAAATCATAGATTTCTGATGCAGCAGAGGTAACACTAACAGGGCTGTTCTAGTTTTTTTTTTTTTTAAATCATGACCAGTTCATAAATGTGCGGGTTATATCACAGAAGTAGAGGATAACGGAATCAAAATGGGAACATGGTATAGTGAATTAATATGGATCCTTTAGGTCAGTCCTATTGATATAGGACATATCAAGTAATATCACACCACCCTTAGCATATTTGGACTCCAATAGCACATCTCTTCAGATAGTAACACGTTAACACAGGAACCCAAACAGGATGTTTTAAACCTTAGTCAAAAAGTATGATTATTGCTCAAGTCATGGGTGTGAAACCTCTATTCTGCAATTGCTACAGATTTTCATTCTAATCATTTTCGTACATAGTGACCAGCTCTTGCAGCCAATTAACTTCCTTCGCCTTAATTTTAGTGGACTTGCTACTCAAGACTCATACTTCTTAATTGTTCTTTCCTTAATTAGCAGCCAAACACTAATGAAATAAAAAAGCAAGCCAACAGACGACCAGCTTACCTGTATCCATCATACAATACCTAAAAATAAAGAAAGATGAGTATCATTGTTGATCTGTTCAGGTCTACAAGACATTGACAGTGCTCTTAAAAAAAATAAAATAAATAAAAGTAAAGATCAGTTTTAGAAATGTCTGCTAAGGTAGAATGAGAGCATCAACAAGCCATTAACTTAAATAACGGGTTTAATACATTTTATTTATATAGCGTCTTTCCCGTGCTCAAGGGAACAACAAGCATCAGCTTCTGATTAGGAAACTGATTGGAGTGCAGTTGATTGATGTTTAACATCCCAACTTGTGTGGTCATCTGTTGGTTCACTTGATATCTCATTTTTTTGTTTGGCTGCCATTTAAGGAAAAAAGAAAAAATACAGAGTGTCAAGGGCCTCCTGTACAAAGGGTGCGTACACATAAAAACATTGCACACACCTGTTCCACTTTCTATTCAAGATGTATAAAAACTAAACTTGGCATAAAGACATGAACATTTTTCACAGCAGCCTCACACCATACATACACACGTTACTGCTCAGTTTAACAAATGGACGTCACCCAGCATCAAAGCAGTGCTACTGCTTCTGTGTATTTTCCCTTTCTTTTTTAGATTTGGGCTTTATCAAATACGCAAAAATTAATTGCATATCATTTACAAAATTTAATTTGCGTGACTGTAATAATTCCATAAAAATATAATGGTGTACATAATGGCCAAACTATTCCAAATAACATAGCCTCTTTAGTGTTGTTAGAAGACATTGCAAATCGAAGAATTAGAAGACAGCACATATTTACAGATGATGATTATTGGCTTCCAAGTCGAATTACATTTCCAAAAGCTATCCTCTTGGAGCTATATGCTATTAGAACACCAGGATGTATACTTGATATCATTTCCTTGATGAAATGCATTAATGTATATTACATTTCACAGATAAATTCTTAACTTCATTTAAATAATGTATACTATTAATAATCAAACATGTGGGGGCACAATGGTGTGGCGGAAAAGCTGCTACCCTGCAGTAAGGGGGTCATTCCCAGGTATTCCCTGCCTGGGGCTTTTATGTTTTCCTCTATGTGCTTCAGTGTCCTTCCAAAGCATGCAGGTTAGGGGATTCAGGGATGCTAAATTGACACTACTAGTGTATAGTCGTGGTTAAATGTTTTGAGAATGACACAATTAAAGTTTGCTGCCTCAGTTTTTAAGATGGTAATTTGCATATACTCTATGTTGTGAAGAGTGATCAGATAAATTGCAAAGTCCCTCATTGCCATGAAAATGAACTTAATCCCAAAAAACTCATTTCCGCTGCATTTCAGCCCTGCCACAAAAGGACCTGCTGACATTATTTCAGTGATCCTGCCTGTAACACAGGTGAGAGTGTTGACGAGGACAAGGCTGGATATCACTCTGTCATACTGATTGAGTTAGAATAGAGAGGTTCAATTGTTGTGAAGGAGGCTTCAGGGCACCCAAGAAAGTTCAGTGAGTACCAAGACCGTCTCCTAAAGTTGATTCAGCTGTGGAATCGGGGAACAACCAGGGCAGAGCTTGCTCAGGAATAGCAGCAGGTAGGTGTGAGTGCATCTTCACGCAAAGTGAGACAAAAACTTTTGGAGCATGGCCTGGTGTCAAGAAGGGCAGTAAAGAAGCCACTTCTCTCCAAGAAAAACATCAGGGACGGACTCATATTATGCAAAAGGTACAGGGATTGGACTGCTGACCACTGGGGTAAAGTCATTTTCTCTGATGAATTCCCTTTCCGATTGTTTGGGGCATCCGGAAAAAAGATTGTCCGGAGAAGAAAAGGTGAGCACTACCATTAGTCCTGTGTCATACCAACAGCAAAGCATCCTAAGACCATTCATGTGCGGGGTTTCTTCTCAGCCATTGGAGATGGGCTCACTCACAATTTTGCCCAAGAACACAACCATGAATACAGAATGGTACCAAAACATTCTCCGAGAGCAATTTCTCCCAACCATTCAAGAACAGTTTGGTGACCATCAAAGACTTTTCCATCATGATGGACCACCGGGCCATAAGGCAAAAGTGATAACCAAGTGGCTCTATAAACAAAACATCAAAATTTTGGGTCCATGGCCAGGAAACTCCCCAGACTTGAACCAATTGAGAACTTGTAGTCAATCCCCAAGAAGTGGGTGGACAAACAAACACCTATAAATTCTGACAAACTCCAAGCATTGATTATGCAAGAATGAGCTGCCATCAGTCAGGATTTGGCCTAGAAGTTGACTGAAAGCATGTCAGGGGGAATTGCAGAGGTCTTGAAAAAGTAGGGCCAACACTGCAAATATTGACTCTTTGCATAAACTTAATGTAATTTTCAATAAAAGCCTTTGAAAATGATGAAATGCTTGTAATTATACATCTGAAAAAAAGATCTAAAAACATTAAAGCAAACTTTGTAAAAACCAATACTTGTGTCACTCTCAAAACTTTTGGTCACGACTGTATGCATACAGTTGTATTCACCTTGCAATAAGCTGGAACTCAGTCCAGGGATTGTTCCTGCCTTGCGTGCTATGCTTGCTGGGACTGGCACACCCTGGATGGACGGAATAATTAAACATGTATAACAAAGATTTTTCAATGTTCCTTAAAAGCTTTGAAGTATCTGCATTCTAAGCTTACAGCTGGTTTTACATTTATTATTTATTGTCCCCACAAGTTTAACAAATGCTTTAATTCATTTCATCATGAGAATGATATCCGACATGACATCTTAGTATTCTAGAATGCTCAGAGAGCTGTAATATCATGAATGTAATGTGTTCTGTATTGAGATCACTGCCTGCGCACTCCTGTCGGTGTAAGAGAAAGCCCGTTTAAGAAGCATGTAGCAATTAAGGACTGGGTCGGGGAATACTTTGAATACAAAGCATTTAACGAACTGGTTTAGTCACAAAAGGGTTTGAGAAACTCACTCCACCACCCCAGCAATTCCTTTTGTAGTGTATACCACTGCTAAAGCCACCAAACAGTATGCTTTTCCTTGCCTACTTTAGAAACTCCCAACATTTTTTCTTTAATTGGAGGTTAAAAAGCAGAAAGACTGATGAAGCTGTGAAAGTGTTTTTTTTTTTTTTTTTAAAATATAATCCATCTACTGTAAATGCTAGTTTATCCCACAATTAGGAACAAGATGAAAAAACACATTTCTAAATTAAAAATGCACATTCTGGAAAATTAAATTTAATCTAAACCAAGGGGGACAGGGCCTTTGCAGCTGCTGCCCCTCGCCTGTGGAACGCTTTACCTCATCATATAAAGGAGTTGTCTACAATTGAACTGTCCAAAACAAGTTTAAAAACTCACTTCCATTCACTTGCATTCCGTGACCTTCAGTAATTCCTCTTTGTGATTATATAACATTATTTCTATTTATTATGTATCTTATTTTATGTTCATATATTACTATTTATGTTAATTGTTTTTCTTTTATTCTATTATTGTAAATCACTTTGGCCACAGCCTTATTATGTTGTTTTAAATGTGCTATATAAATAAATTGACATTGAAATATTCTTGTCCCATTTGAAATTTAATACAATGAAGATGTCTTGGGCTGAACAAAAAGTCAGTGTCCTCTTGCTATTCTACAATTAACCGCTTTTACTAACAGCAAGCCAATGTTGCGAGAAAGTTACTGTTTTGAGATAAAATTTATCATAATCTTTTATAATAATCCAAGAGCATACTTTTATTCTTAAGCATACAACACCAACAACAAAGAATCCAATTTAAAAAAAGGCATATATCATATGCTAAGAACACTGCCAGGGGTACGAAATAGAACAGTTTATAAGAATCTTTGAAATATTTTAAAGGATAATGTCTACTTTATTTTCATATTTTTACAGTACAGTAGATAGTAAGATCTTTAGAGTAGGTACACATTTACATCCATTTTAAAAAGTGTTCAAATGCAAGATTATTTCAGTCCATTTCATTTAATTTTATATATAAAAAGTTAATTACAAATGACATTTTTAAAAATTTTCTGTGGGGATGTACTTTACCATTGTATCTGTTTTTTCAAAACCAGTATTTACATTAGTTTATTTTGAATTCCAAGTTTGTAACTGTATGTAGGTCTTTCACAATGGGGCATAACCAAATCAAATGTTGAATAATTTACAGACAGACTTATCGTCTGTATTCACTTTAAACTGCTGAACAACTAGTCTTCACCTGATAAATATATATTTTTGTGTGAGCTCTTTAAATTTAAATAGTTATACTGTTCTTATTGGATGTTCTCCACATTTTTTTAATGTTTTCCAAATAAAGCATTCCAATATACAGTCCTTTAACAGCAAGCATGTGGTTATCTTGCAATAAAGTCTAAGATCTTAAAAACTGATTTTTACATCGAAAAATTTTACTTAATGTAATTTAAAGCTATATATTCTTTACAAGTTACTATTGGACAAATCACCACAAAAACAGCCAACATTTCACCCAATTACATGTATTGCGGGACAATATTCAAGATTAACGTGATATTGACTAATAAACTCCTTAGAATTAAAACGAATCACAATTATCGTTTAGTATTTAATCAAAAATGATACCATTATAACCAAAATTAAAAAAAAAAAAAAAAAAAAGTTTTATTTCTAACTTCAATATATCTATTGTTTCAAATATTAACTATCAGAGGGAAAAAATGTTTATACAAATTCGGCCGTATAAGGAGAACCCATTTATGGAAACCATCAACATTCAAAGGAATATTCCCAATGTCAAAAAAGCATTTAAGTATATATTCTGTACCACAGAATTTTTGAGATACTAAAGAAAAAATATGGCATTTACTATACTAATTTTTAAAATAATTTTGAATCCGTTTTATTTTAAGAATGTCATCAGCAGTTTTAAAGTCCACAGCATTTAGGCCCCCTTGTGTCAGCGGACGACAAATAATCTCTTGTAAAATGATGGGCTTTATTTCCTCCATATCAAAATTGTCTTGTGTCAATCGAGGGCACACATTGTAAGTCTTCAAGTATTGACTCAACAGTTGTCTATCCCAGAATGCTGTACGAACGATGACAACCGAGTTTCTCGGCATGCTGTACGTCCTTCCTTTTCATAAAAAGTTAATACGACAAGTTCAAGCGTACCTCAGCAATTAAAACATTCGCCACCACACTGCCATCTGTCGGTAGGAGTGCGCTTGTTAACCTAAAGCCTCCATTTTACAGAGACTTGCTCGGAGTCTAGTGCTTACGTGTCAAACCAAAGATTCCTGTAGTGACACTAAATAAAAAAACATGCCAAGCACCAGTTCATTCTGACAACTAGCTGTTACTTTACTTACTAACTTCATACGATCGGGAAACATTATGTGGCTAATAACCCATGTTGAAGCACCTTGGTTTTTCGGATATTTATACAACTCGGCAGGATGTAACGTTTTCATAAACAGAATAGTTATACTGTAAAAAGTTTGCACAAATGGGGCTGCTTGACAATTTCTCTTTAACCGATCAGATTTGCGCAGCCTTCTCCATAAATGCGCAAATCTTCTAATTGCATCCGAGTGGCATTTAATTGTAGCTACTCACCCCAACTCCAATGTAAGCCAGGTGGTCTTGCAGTTCTGGATCCAGAGCCAACAACATGCTGGAGACAGACGTAGCCCCTTGGTTTGAAACAATCAAGTCCACTGTGATCTTGGCCAGGTGGGAACTGAGATCCAGTGTGCGCTTCACATCCTCATTTACAAGGGAGGCCTCATGCAGCTCGGCGGCGGCCACCGCAAGCAGGTAGCAAGCCAGGAGGCTAAAATGTGAATGAAAAAGCCGCATCTTTAGTAACGATTTAGGGGCTAACCTGCAGTCCCTGGCTTTCTTGAGGATAGCCTAGGAAACGGAAGCCGACTTTTCAAATGGGAGGAGACTGGGCCTTTAGGATGACGACTCATTCAATCCCGCGTCGGGGTGGGGATGAGATGGTGGCACCCTCGCGTCAGCCTCTCAATAGCTTGTGTGTAGAGCACGTGGAAACTGTAGCCAATCGCGATTGAGCGCGTGTCTTCACGCTGTCGCTGCAGTGGCTTCACGGGAATGCCCAAAAATGTGCGGCAAAATGAATCCGTTAAAATGTGGTTAATCAGAGAAAACGATCGGAACAAATAATCACATGAATGTGGATTGTATTTGGGAAGTTAACGATGGTGGTCTACAAGCATTTGGCGTTACAAGTTTACATTCGTAAGATTAAGTAGCTGAAATCCTTTTTAGCAGCACTTCTCGTACAATATCCTTCAATTCAGCAGTACTAGGGTGTTGTACCGTGTTAGCCATTATGAATGTAGAGAAAAGCCAAGCAAAATGACACCTTTTATTGGCTAACTAAAAAGATTACAATATGCAAGCTTTCGAGGCAACTCAGGCCCCTTCTTCAGGCAATTCAGTGCAATTCAATTCAGTTTTACTTTGCCTTGACGTAAAATTAGTTTGTAAGCAGGCTGTATAGAGAGATCACGACATAAGATTAAAAACGCATAACAAAAAACACGACCATAAAACATAAACTTAGTACAAATAGATTAAATGTAGCAATGAACACCTTACACCTCCCATCAGCTCTAACGTATTAAATATATGAATTAGACTACCAAGTAGACTTTACTGACGAATGATAATGATAACTGTTCACCCTATGATTTATGCCTGTAAATGTTTGTTTAAATAGAATTTTTAGAAGATTAACAGCAATTGAAATGAAAGAGTATTTGAACTGGTTGCTTTTTATGCTTGGGACCCTGAACCTGTGACCTGATGGCAACAAATTGAGAAGGTAGTGGGTGAGTCCTGTCAGACAGAATGCACTCTGCTTGTTAAACAGGTCTGTGAGACTGTACTGTAAAGTCTTTACTTTTTGCTCCATTTTAAAATTTGATATATTGTATTTTTGTTGCTTGCCTTAATATTTCCAAACCAGACCAGCAGAACATAACAAAAGGCAGACTCAATGCAAGATTTGTAAGAGTGACATGATGGAAGGAGTCACATTAGAAAGATTTGGCTACCATAAACAGTAGAGGCACTGCTGTCCCTTTATGAAAATGGCTTCTGTGTTTTATGTAAAAGTCAGTTTAGAGTCTATCATTGTCCCTAGATATTTATAATAACTGTCATCAACCACCATTTCCAGGTCTTTGATGATTGTTTCTTGTGGGTAAATGGTGTTTCTTCTGAAATCAGTTGTATGTTCCTTAATTGTGTAACGTTTGTTGACTGGCTGTGCTACCCATCTAAGATGGGTTGAAATCAAAATAATCAGCTTTGTCCTCAGCATTAACATTTGCAGTGTACCGTTTACTGGAATGTATTTTGTAATGCAAGTATAGGGTGGTCCAGATCTAATTATGCAATGTTCATTACGCTATAACTTATTAAGTTTATTACATAGAAAATCACCCGAAAAATCCCAGACCATTGAGAATTGTGTGAAAAGACGACATGAAAAATCATCTTTGCGCCGAACTGGAATCATTCCCACATAAATCAAAATCATCCAGGCGATCTGGATCTGCATAATTAGATCTGGACCACCCTGTAGTAATAAAATGCCTTGAATTTGTCTTTCCAACAGATGGTACATCTAATGATTTTTAAGACTGAAATTTACCAGGGTCCAGGTACACACAGACCTTAGTGTTTTATTTTACAGTATAATGCATATAATGTATGATATTTTCTTAAGCTACTCAGATGTTAATTGCTTATAGAGTATATTATTTGTTTAAGATATTGATATGACTTTGATGTTTACATTTATTTATTTTTCAATATTGTTAAAAAAAACTTGCCTCTAATGAAATGCATGTGTACCAGCCAACTAAGCATATATCAACATTGGGTATATGGTGCCTCACAGAAGAAAAAAAACTTATAACATGTCTTCTGGCCTGGGAACATCTTGTTTCACAGGCCTTATTGGATAGCTTTGACATGCTCACAAACAGTCTTTTCTGCCTCTTGGTTGCTAATTGACTGTTTCCTGACAACCATGTGCAAGAAGCATCACAAGAGATTTGCCTCCTCATGTGTTGGGTGAAGGGTGGTTTGTGGCTTGCCAGAACTATCCAGAGACCACACTTGGACTTCTGCACTTGTTAATGCTAACTTGGGATGGAGCCCAGGGCCTCGTGGGCTATATCCAGAAATTAACTAACTAACCGGTTTTCTTTGTTTTTCATCATAACCTTTTTAGCATAATTATTGTTAATCATGAGATAACTTGTCCATTGCTTGTTACATACACATTGTGGTCTCTGAGTTTACTCATCTTGAGAACATTTTGAGACGCAGAAAACAATTTGTTGTGTTAGTGACAGTTCTTCAGAAATGTTTAGTGACTGCATTATACAGTAGATTCCAGTTCCAGTGATGGTGAAGCACTCAAAGGTGATGACTTTAATTGATCATTTATGGTTTGCAAAGGTCATTTGGCAATGAAAAAATATTAAACATTTCTGAGAATCATAATCCAAAGAGGCTGCCACCTAGAGTATTGGGGGAGAAAATATTTATCAGTGCTCATCTCCCCCAGTCCTTCCATTGTACTGGCCTCCTGGCCAGGTAAGAATTCTTGTTCCGTCCTGTTCGGGATACCAGTCTACGTGTGCTGGCTGTTTCACATGGGACACTTTGATCTGATGGCTATCAAGAATCATTCTAAGCTCTGACATTGCATACTGTCTCTTTTAATATATGTATATTCAAGTTAAGGAGACTCTTAAATTTTGATATTACATGCTAGTTTTGCAGTGGTTCCCTCATAATACCCTGTGGGAATGATGGTTCAAGCCCTGGGGACCACACTTAGTTCACCCTTGCCCGAAACTAACCCATGGTGAACAATTCAGGCAAACAAGAGGGCTAATTTATCTCTCCTTCCAATGACTGCCTCCATCCATTTAATAAAGTTCTGGGCCTGTGTTTTCCAGCTCCCCTTTTCTTTCTCCATCTTCTCCCCACTTGACACCAGTACCTTTGTAATAAGTTCTAGTTTATTGTGAAATGTACAGAGTATGTAGAAACTTTTACTTCATGTCTCCCCGTGTTTCTTATGTAGTATCTTCACTGGGTAGTGCAGTTCACAATTACGGAGGAATATTTCAAATAATGGGAACTCTTAGAATACAAATGGAAATTATTAGAAAAATTTCTGAAAATAGATAATTATAGTGATGATTATTATAATCAACAGTGATTTACTATTGAAATGATACATTGAGCCACTATATTAGGTGCAGTGAGTTATTCCCAGGCTTGTCTCCAGAGCAGCCTTACTTTTTGTGGGTATGGATCTGAAATGTCGTCAAACTGGTTGCAAAAGTACGTTTGCTATTACCAACTCTATTGTGATACATATTTGTTGCTGATTAGTTAGTAATGGATGTTTAGTCTAAGTAGTTTGATCCAGTCATATCTTTGATGCTCATTTAGATCGGTATTTGGAAACTGGTGAAGACACTGCACTAGGAAAAATTAATTGTCAGTTTCCCCAAACTACTACAAGACTTTCCAAACACAGAACATTATCCCACACAAAAAGCTCATTCACAAGAGTTTTACCATTAAGGGATACATTTGATCTTTAGATATTCTGTGACAATCAAACATTTCTTTACTTATATCAAGTGATCCAATGTGTGTTAATAGAACATATCCCAAATCATTACACTGCCCCACGAATCAATGGACTCATTTAACATGGATCATGTCAGTACAAACTGTATGTGGGCTTGGGGGAGATAGAGTACTGCAGTATGTAGAAAAGCATCTGATATCTCCCAAAAAACTTATGGACATACAGCCCAACAAATGTCACAGATAGCTGACCCTCTGACAAGCAATAAATGACACAGAGAGAATAAGGTCTGCAAAAGAACACAAGAGGCATAACTCCTGGTAGTTAGGACCTATGAAGGTATACATAGGGCATTGCTTTCCTTCTATCTAAACAAGCAGTCAATTAGTTGCTCATTTAAGGGAAAGTGAAGGCTCTCGGATGCAGCGTCACCAGGGGCTGCTAGAGATTGTATTAGCCTGATGTCCTTTTTGCAGTTTTTGTGGTGCTCTTATATACAGAAGTAGGAGCTAGGGGATCCCAGACATTAACAATGGCAGGGAATTTAAAGAAATTTTCAAACACAGTGGCTCACTGAGTGTGGAGTCAGGATTAGAAGGACAAGCAGTTAACTGCTGTGAGGAAGTGACACCTATTGTACCTTGCTGGCTAGCCGTGATGCAAAAGAAAATTGTATAACAATAGAAGATGTTTTGAATCAAGTTTTATCAGTCTCTGCCAGCAGAAAAAGCTGAATATTTCTAAACACACTGTTAAACACAGGTGCAGGTCATCCATTTTTTAGTGTATTACTTCTGAGTTGAGGTTTTCCAAATGCTAAGAACTGAATCCAAAGGCTATGGACCAAAATGTGATATATTAATATTTGGGTGAGCTCCTGAAAATAGTTTACTATGCTAACTAAATCAACATTATCCAAAACTAATCATTTTTCATTTGTTATTGATAATTCCTCTGTCTCCCCTTCCCACAGGTTAAGAGTCTGGGTGTCATCCGTACTTTATCCTTTCAGTCCCACATCAATAACATCTCCCGGTCTGCATATTTCCACTTGCATAACATTAATCGTATTCGCCCATGCCTCACTCCCCACACCACTGCTATCCTTGTTCATAGGCTTATCACTTCTCGTTTGGATTATTGCAATTCCCTTTTCTTTGGTCTTTCTCGCAAATCTCTTTATAATCTTCAGCTGTTCCAGAATTCAGCTGCCCGTATCATTACTAGAACCCCCTCTATTCACCATATCACTCCCATTTTGCAGCAGCTTCATTGGCTTCCAGTTCAGAATGCATCATTTCACCAACAAACCTATTTACATTTATTTATAAATATTTCTAAACTTTGCAAACTAATCGCTCATCTCAAGTAGTCCACCTGCATCATTGATCCTGTTCTTACAGGCTTTTCCAAAGGAGTTTCTGAGTGCTTAATAGAAAGCATATGTGATATTGTTAACTGGTCAATATAGTTGAATATTTCTCCAGACTCTTTAAAATCTGCAGAAGTCAAACCTTTGCTTAAGAGAAAGAGTTTTGACAGTTCTGCTTTGGATATTTTTAAACCTCTCTTTATTCTATGTTGTGCGTGTGTGCATGGGAGACAGTTTAAAGGCTTTTGTGACAGTAATTACCCATCAAACAAGGGGTTGGTGCTGTGTTCTAATGCCAAATTTTAGATGCCCTAGCAAAGCTTAGAATATCACATTGGTGTTGAATTTCCAGTAGTAGGAAGGAAATAGTTATGTGGGATTACTTCTTTATTCATGGCATAGTGGTCAACAGTGTACAGACAGAAGCCACTTGCTCTTACTAGAAATGTATATTTTGGAGAGCCATGGTGATGTGTCCACTAGTTCTATGATGCCAGTCTAACAGAATTTGTTGTTCTGTAATGACTCTATTTTGACTCTATTAACCAATTTACAATTTATTTTTAGTAGTACTAGGGTGTTGTACCATGTTAGCCATTATGGATGTAGTGAGAAGTTAAGAAAAATTACACTTTTTATTGGCTAACTCGAAGGATTACAATATGTAAGCTTTCGAGGCAATTCAGGCCCTTTCTTCATTACACCTTGCCTGAAGAAGGGGCGTAAGTTGCCTCAAAAGCTTGCATGTTGTAATCTTTCTAGTTAGCCAATAAAAAGTGTAATTTTGCTTAACTTCTCACTACAATTTAATATATGGGATTACTCACATTTTTTGAAACATACTGTTTATATACACTTGGCTCTCAGACACTGTCCTTGCCTGATTCAGTTCATATTTGTCAGAAGTTAAATATGGTGTCTTGCAGGGCTCAGTACTCGGACTTTTACTCTTTCATTATTACATATTTCCATTGAGAACTATCATTAGAAAGCATGACATTAATTTTCACTCATATGCAGAGAACACACAGTTATACTTTTCATTTAGACCAAATAAGGTTTTTCTAATTGTATCCTTAATTAATTGTTTCAATTAGTTAAAAGAAGGGATGGATAACAACTATTGGCAGTATACTAAGAAATTAATTAATTAATTAATTTGTAGTAGGATTATCTACTACAATGTGTTATTCACTGGCTATTTCAATTGTTTCTTAATTGAAAATGCTGCTGCAAGAATCATTACCAGAACCAGAAAGTAAGAGGACATAATTTCTGTTTGTAAGTCCTTACACTGTCTTCCAGTTGAATTGATTTCAAAATTCTCCTTTTAATATTTAAAGCCTTAACTGGCTATGTTTACCTATCTGAAATTATTACTTTTAAACCTAAGAACACAATAATATCTTAAGATGTTGGCCTACTTAAGATTCCAATGATTAATAAAATAACAGTGGGTTCTGAAGCTGTGTAATGATCTGCCTGCTTAAACAAGAAATACCCCATTCAGTCTCATCTTTTAAATCCAGGCTGAAGACTCACTAGTTTAGTCTGGCATATGCTGATTAGAGCTGATGATTAGCTGTAAATAATGCAACTCTGTTTATTAGTCATTTGTGCAAAAATATAAGTAATTAAATATTTATAAGCCCTTACAAACTCTCCTGTATTCTGTTTCTCTTCTCACTATCAGGATGCGTCATTTAATGCCACTTCTCTACGGCCAAGCTGTTCTGCTGCCCAGGTAAAAGTCATCTCAGATACTAGAAGCGCTGGAATCATTGAATGGAGGGCTTCTTTCATCAGATTGGACGACCCAGCGTGGACTGAACTATAGAATGGCAAGGTGAGGGTGGACAGCCAGTTGGCCAAAGTCTGAAGGACTGTAAATGTATCTGACTTTTTTAAGATTTGTTTCTCTTGCAATTAACTGTCGACACCCTAAGATGTTTATTTTCTCTATTGATGCTGTTGATTGGAGTTTTTGTTTTACTCGACTCTGTTGCTAATTGAGTACTAATTCTATATTTAGTGAGTAATCTGTAAAATCCATACTTGCATTGTATATGTGTAATTATTACAGCACTCTGCACCTGCACTCAGTGAAGAGCATCGTACAAATATAAAACTAATCAAATTGAATAAGAAAATGGGTGCCTACTAACTCACTGATGTTCTTTATTCTATTGGTAATAATATAATAGTGCTTTCAAAAAGGTTGCATAGTGTCTTGAAATCTTAACTAATTCAGTAACCAGTTTGTACCTTTTTGGCTGTTACTCACTGCAGCAATGGCCAACAAGTTATTATAATCATATATATGTAATAATAACAATTGAAACTGCAGAAAAAGAAATATCCTATACCTAACCTGTGTATACATGGAGCTTTTAAGTCAGTTTAAACCAGAAAATTAAAAGAATAAAAGAAAATATCAATCTAAAGTAGTTTAATACCACATGATTTGATATTTTTGAGTGCACATCCACTATTATGCCCTTTAAAAAGATTGCCTAAATTACAATCCCAATTCTAAAAAAGTTGGGACGCTGTGTAAAATGTAAAGAAAAACAGAATGCAATGATTTGTAAATCTCATAAATCCATATTTTATTCACAACAGAACATAAAAAAAATATTTCATAAAAAATATTAGCTCATTTTGAATTTGATGACAGTAACACTTCTCAAAAACGTTAGGACAAGGGCAACAAAAGGCTAGACAAGTAAGTTATACTAAAAAGAAACAGCTGGTGGAACATTTTGCAACTAATTAGGTTAATTAGCAACAGTTTAGTAACATGATTGGGTATAAAAAGAGGATTTTAGAGAGGTTCGCCAGTCTGCCAAAAACTGCATCTACAAATTGTGGAACAATTCCAGAATAATGTTCTTCAAAGTAAAATTGTGAAGATTTTGAATATTTCATCATCTACAGTACATAATATGATCAAAAGATTCAGAGAATGTAGAGAAATATTTATGACCAAAATCAATATTGGATCATTCGACCCTCAGGCTGTCATTAAAAATGGGCATGATTCTGTCATGGAAATCACTGCATGGGCATAATGGAAAGCTGTTCTGTGGTCAGAAGAATTGAAATTTGACATTCTTTTTAGAAAACATGGATGCCGCATCCTCTGGACTAAAGAGGAAAAGGGCCATCTGGCTTGTCATCAGTGCTCATTTCAAAAACCTGCATTTCTGATGATAAGGGGGTGCATTAATGCCTATGGAATGGGCATCTTGCACATCTGGAAAAGCGCCATCAATGTATATACAGGTTTTAGAGTAACCAATGCGCCCATCCAGACAATGTGTTTTTCAGGGAAGGCCTTGCATATTTCAGTAAGATAATACTAAACTACATACTACATCCTTTAGAACATCCTTTAGTGTTTTTTAGTATAGTATAACTTTTAGCATTAGTTCTGCTCCTTCCTGTTCTCTGGATATTATGAAGTATTTGAAGTAAGGATTCGAATATCATAGTTTATTCAAATGACTTGGTCTTGGTGGAGAAAGATGATGTGCCTCATCTACAAAACTTACAAAGTGTCTTACAATCTCTCCAAAACTGTGGCATGTGAGTAATCAAAATGTAAGAGTGAGCCATGTCAGGCAGTATATCTAGCCAATATGTTTGATGGTATTGGATTCCAACTATGAGAGGACAACGTAACAGCAGTTCAGAAGGCTAATACACCTTGGAGCTCAGGGCGTTCCTAAGCATTGTAAACTATTACGGGGGCTTTATGTCAAAAGAGAGCACACTTTTAGCAAAAGAATCAAAGTTAAACAAATAGCAGCGATTCCGACACACTAGTCAATCAAACACCAGATTGAAGAGATGGTTTGTAACAAAAGGTAAGTGCCACCATGAGCTGGCATCCTGAACTGATCCAAATTAACTAATACCATTAGAACAGACCTGCTGAGAATTAAAGTTAGAGTTAACCAAAGAACAGCATTAAGTCCAGGCAACTAAAACAAAAATGCAACCAACTTAAAAACACATTAGATGTTGAACACAACAGTGTATAATAGGCATAATATAAGAATATAGTAATTAAATGATATATCAATAAAATGCTGAGGACTATATTAATTACTCAATCAACACCAAAACAGACTAAAGCCAAGGCAGACAGTACTTGTACTTATAGTTTAAAGACTGTAAACACCACCACAGGTGCAGGATATGTACATGTACATCAGAGCAGAGGTAGAAAGAGAGAGAGAGAGAAAGAGAGGTGAAAATATTCACTCACCCTCTATACAGCTCCCTCAGTATTTGTTCAATACATTTTTTACAGGCTTGCCTATGCTTGTGTCATCCACAGTGAACGAACATAGTAGATGTGATTCAGTTGGACACTGCTCAGTGCTGCATTTGCTGGATTCTGACAACATCCATGTGGGTTTCTCCCTTGCAACATCAGATTGAGAAGCACAGTCCTTTCCAACTATGTTTGCAATTAAAACAGTGGGTACCAATCTTAGCCATTTTCTTACATGCACAGTGTATTTTTTATATGACGTCTTGAAGTTGCATCTCAAGAAGCATAAAAATCCTTCTGTGTTTTCAATACAAAGAAACTTTCATTATTAGCACTTTTATCTGATTGTGGAATTGGTTCAGCAATAAATACTGATTTTGAACTTGTTTTGAGAGTGTACTGATGTTACCAATCAGCTGTCAGTTGAAGTCATGTTAACTTGTCCCTTCTTTGAATTAGGGAGTTGAAATGATGATCATTAACCGTTTAATACAGCATCATACAGTACCTAGGCTTGATAGATTAACAGAGTCTATTCATTCATCATTTGACTGTAATGATATGCCTGCAGTTGTGTGTCCAACATCCCATCTATTTTATAACCAACGTATCCAGATTCAGATCAACATTCAATGCATTAATGGAATTGCATAATCTTGGAGAAGCTCAGTAGGCAGGGATACTTCATTGCTGAAACAATATATATTTGGATGTATGGGAACTAACAGGATTAAGTCTCCAGCTGTCATATCTCCACTATGGTTCCTCCCCTGGCTGGGATTCAAATGTTCTTTTTGTGTTTTTGTTGAACATTTGTGATGTGCTTGTATGTTTTACTATTTCTTTTGTTTAAGATTTACAATGTTCTTTACATTTTTTGTATCTGTATCTAAGCCTGTGTTGTGTTCCATGTGTTTTGTGCGTGCTCCCCTGAGAGTTGGGGCACATGTCAGTCTTGGCCAAGAAGCTGCCCTACATTCTGTAAATCTTGACGGACTTCCACAGTTCCTGGTGGTTCATTTCAAATGAGCTTAGGAGTCATTAGCTCTTCAGTTTTTGTGTATTTAAAGTGCTTAGTGAATTTCTGGATTTTTGACATTTCATTCTGTTTTTCGAATATTCTTGGGATTTCGTATTGGGATTTTTGGTTGTATTGGAATCACTTAGTATTTTAGGCAAATCCTACTGCCTTTGTGCTTCATGGAGCATCATTGTTACTGAAGAGCATTTTTTGTGAGAAATAAATCTTTTACTATAAAAAGATTCTATGGTTACAGTTTTGTATCACAACAGGGTTTTTCATGGAATTTCCCTCTCTAGTAGACATTTTTGAAAGTGCTTATAGAATCTCCATTAGTATTCACAAATCTGTGTTGGATTACTCCAATTCATTCTGTTTTCTCCCCAATTCCACAAATGCTTGTGTTAAATTAATTTATTTGGTAAAAATGTGTTTCTTGATGTATAATCTGACAAAGATTGATGCTCCATTCAGGACCAAATAAATTCCTGCACTGTTCCCTATGCCTACTCAGAAAGACTCCATCTTCCAAGTGACCCAGCTCAGGAAAAAAGTGGGTCTGATATGCATGGATGGATTTTTCCTTTGGCCAATGCTGTCTTTATAGGCTTTGGTTCAATGTGGCCTTATAACTAAAACAGTGACTGTAGAAAGTGGATCAATGAAGTAATTTGTACATATTTTAATGTAACATTTTCTAAGCCTACTTACTTGTGAGTTGTGGGGAGCTTTAGCCTATCCCAGGAAGAGGGTGCATGGTGTTGGACTCATCTCACATTCACACACATACACACACCATACATACACTACGACCAATTTAGCCTTTGCCAGCTCACCAAACCTGCATGTCTTTGGACTGTGAGAGGAAATTTAATAAATCAAGCTCTTGCCAAGTATGACTTAGGAAGATTGTTTCTTGAGCAACTGGATTCTATTTGTAGAATTGTTGGGTTGACTGATTAATTGCACCAGAGAAGCACATCTTTAGAACAAATCTGCAAGAATTTTGTTGCTTAATTCATTAGATGGTATAGGATATCGATTTAGGCTTTATATATATTCAAGTAAATGTGCAACTGAGAGGCTTTAATACTCACAGCAATATTTTAGCTAAATAGCAAATACTTTAGAATAACGACATTCATATCCAAACAGTCCTGCAAAGAATTGTATTAGTTCATCCGGAGAGTATCAGGTCCCATTCTGCCCTCAACACATATAGCCTACTGTGGCTACGTAAGCCTAGAGGCAGATGTCCTAATTGCACAGAAATAAGCATAGGCCATCTAAACCGAAACATTTCTTTACATCACTATTTTGTGTGAAAATCGTGTATTTCCTCGCAACAGACATATCTGCAATATATGCAGTATCAATAGAAATGCAAGACGATGCGAACAAAGTTACAGTATATGTTTGTCACTGCTTACCGGGCGCGCATTCATCCGTCAAACGAAGGAGGAGGGGCAACAGTTAATTCGTGAGCGCGCACGCAACAGAGTGGGCGGGGCGTTGTAGACGTCCACAAGTGTTCCTCCGCGGTGACGTCAGCCATTACTGACGCCAGACGCTTGTTTTGGAGGAAGTGAGAACGAGAGAAAGAGAAGCGAGCCGAGTGAGCAAACCGTTGGAACTCGCTGTCAGTCAGCGGGAAAGGCGTGCAGCACCCACTCAGCCGGGCATCGGCGAAGGATTCCTTCTCTGCCGAGCTAGGAGACACCAGGGAAGGTGAGGTCAGACCGAGCAGGGAGAAATGTACTCTGGGGAGGTAGGGTAGGGGGAGCCGTGGCGCGGCCCGAAACGCCAGGCCGGCGTCGTGATTCTGGTTCTTCTTGGGCGCAAGGTCAGCGGTTGGCTGAAAATATGCCAGGCTTCTGAAAAAATGTAACATTCAGAGTCGTCATTTTTGTGTGTTCTTTACAGTGGTTTTAGGTGTCCATGGCGCTCATGGTGACACGACTTTAGCCGTGTTACTTGTACTTTGGGTCTTCCAGTGCCGCCTATGCCAGACTGCGGCTGCTTTATGATTCATGATATTGTAGTTTTTAGCGATGTCTTTGCCATAAGTGTAGTCCAAAGTTTATTTGCTTGCCCTTGTTTTGCCTGACTAGTAGATTCTGTTACGTGTCCCAAAAATAAAAACAGTGGTATCAAATACTGTTACAGAGGTCAGGAGAAAAAAAAAACCTGGAAAACTTTAGATACCTAATTGAAACGCATCTCGAAAACGTCTCCTCTCAGAACAGAACGATACTCCGCTACCAGATAATAACGTATTTTTTTCCAGGCTTGCGTCATATCTTCAACTTTTTTTGGTAGCACTGACAACTGCATGAGGTTTCTTCGTCTCACTTCAGGCTATTAATTATGTGTGTTTTTATTATTATATACTTTGTCAGTACCCACTCAAGCATTTAAGTAGATGGCATTGTTTGGGCCTTTCAGAAGCAGAATGAATCCTTTTCAAAGGCACCGTTTCGTCTTCTTAGAACTGGTCTCATTGTGGATCATGTCAGGTGGTAAACCAAGTTGGTTGCTGTTATATCTTCTTAAAGAAAACGCAAAGGAGCTATATGTATGCATCAAATCTTGCAGAGGTTTTTTTTTTGTTTGTTTGTGGACACTCAAAAGATGATTTTGAAATTATAGTCTTTATCAAACTGAGCAAGAAACCCAACCACCCATGCGAAGGATAAGTCACATTTTTGCTATATTTTGAATTATGACTATTTGTAACTTAAAATTCATTTTTAGCATTATAATCTTATGTCTGGTCTTTTGTTTCTTAGTGCCAGGCTAGTTGATTTAAAAAAAAAAAAAAAAAAATCTTGCAAGTGTGTCAAGTTTCTTTAAGGGTAATATGCCTGGTATGCTGCTTTTGAAGATCCCAAAGTGTATATTTGTTCCATGTGCAAACCATCCAACTGCTGTACATTTACATTTAATTACTTGGCTGATGTCTTTATCCAAGGCAACGTGTAACATTTATAATACAATTGGTTACTTTCGGTTTTGCAGTTGGAGTACAGGCAGGTCAATTGACTTGCTCATGGTCACACAGTGTCAGTAGTAGGATTTGAACCCACAGCCTCTGGGTTTGCAGTCCAAAGTCTACTACTACACCACTCTGCCAGCAATACCTCCCTTTGGTCCACAGAACAGCATTTCTATCCTGAGTGAGTCCATAGGCCTTGCATTGCAGTTTGGTCACAACTTGTACTAGTGATCTCAGTCTTTGTACACTATCCAGACCTTGTGACCATAATTGAGGATGGGGATGTAGAGTAATAGTTGAATTGAAGACTCTATCTGCTTAACCATCATGGTCCAGCGCAGTGTTTTCAACACTGCTGCAGCTGCACTGATTCTTTGGGCAACTTTACAGTCACTTCTACTCTTGCTCATGAGAGTATTCTCCACTCAAAGTGGCTGGTCATCTGTTAGCTTTTCAGAACTAAGTGGGAAATAATGATGACCTCAGATTTGGAGGTACTAATTCTTATTCAAGCCATATCACACTTTACTTCGAGCTACGGCAAAATGCATGGGAGATTAGCCTGATGAGTCCACCATGACAGTATTATTTACATACTGTACAACAGAGGTGCAACCCTCCCAAATTGTATGCCGTCCAAACCTCAGGTTCAGATTTATCCTTGGCAGAGTTCAGCACCCACATAATATAAACTTAATGCTAAGCATGCAAACACAACTGTTACTCTGCACATAAAGCAACAAAATAGCAGAAAGCTGCATCCCAACCCAATACACCATTTTCCACATGATACTGTAGGTTGGTTTTGCCAAGTCCACACAATTATACAGAATCTAGACTGGATTGGCAAAATGCCTCAGATATATGTGCAGTGATATCCCCCCGTAATATCTTAAGTCTTAAAATATTTCTACTTGAATCCCATCCATACTTCACAAAGCTTTTTAGTTGTTGCAGCAACTTCAGCTACAGAAGTGAAATCATATCTAACCAATGTACATTGCACTGCCTGCTTAGAAGAAGACTTATCCTTTGTTTTAGCTGTTTTCAAAGTATTCCTTCCAATTTTATTTTTATAATATTTCCCTATCCTTGTTGGGACAGGGTTGTGTGTCTTTTCTTTCTTCCTTGAGTTGTTGACTTGTGAGTTCAAATCTCTCTCTAGAATCACTGAAAGTCATTCTCTGCTGTCTCGTTAAATTCACCAGAATTCCTGGGCCTTCTGTCCAGTCATTGCTGCAGCTGACACCTTTATAAAAATTATATTAGATATGTTGAATGTCTTGGTCAAATTTAGACTTAATCTTACAAATAAAGTATGCAAGGTTTCTTTTTGCTTTTGGTGTCCACTGGTGAAACCTAGGAATGAAGTCTTGAAAAGCGCCAACAACATGCTGATCATGGCTCCTTGTAGCAGCCTCTGCTACCAAGATCTTAAACAGAGTCTATCCAAACTACATATGCTGTCCTCTGGCAGAATGATGGAGACTCTGTTCCGGAGGCGTGATTTGAACTCATCCCAAATTCTGGCATTGCTTATTGTTTTCTAGGCCCCTCTGGCACAGTGTTTCTCATCCAGTGGTTTGCCATTGTTGGGTACGAGAGTGTGTTGCTTAAATGATTGGAAGCAATTTGTGATATTTATCCCCGTTTTGTGTCTTTGCTCGTTTCACTGAGGGAGTTCCCCCTCAACACACCCTAACCCCACCATCACCATAACTGCAAAGGTGATCATTGAACTTTGGCCCATTGGACTCTGATACCAGCTCTACTGATGGAGCAATCTCTTTTTTTAAGCACAAAGTTGCCATCCATAAATGCAGTTATTAATGACATTTTTTTACCGTTATGTGATTGTTTATGTTGTAGGGATTTTAACGGTTATGCTAGAATTGGAAATGAATGAATACTGGTTCCCATAAAAGCATGCATAGTTTGTTTTTGAAGCCATAGGCTGAAATAGTAAAGGTGATGCAGAGCAATAAATGTATATGTTTGTACAGAATACAGGAAAATTCTTACTTTCATGTGCTAATCAACATACAATATGTTGCAGCTCCCTGGCATCATAATGACTGAGTATAACAAAATTAAATGTGTCACAAAATGTTTGTGTTCTTTGTGCTGTAACATATTTGTTCTCTTTCTACAAATATTGTAGAGACTCCTATTTTTTTCATATCGTAAGGAAAAATATTGTTTTCCCTTATTGACATTATTGTATGTTCATACCCAGCTGAGAATAGCTGTCTATGTGCTGTAGAAAACTAGACAATAATAACTAGAAAGTAGTGCTGAGAGGTATGCCAGTTCATACTGAAAACCGTTTTTTATTTTTATTATGATATGGATTTTCCTTATACCGGTTTAAATAGCCTAAACAATGTTTGGAACGTGGCTCATCGGGGAAGTGTTTAGTGGTGCAGCAGTGAAAAAGTCCCCCCTTAAACACTCATACAATGGAGTATATACGTTAGTGGAGGTATTGAGCAGTGAAAATGGACAGAGAACATTCTGAAACTGAAGCTGTAGCAGACGATAAAGTTGAACATGACGACAAAGAAGAACTTTTGCCGAAAAAAGGAGTCGTGTCTGTTGTCTGGATATACTTTGGTTTTAAAAGGTCGGATGTGGACCAACCTACTATTTACTGCAAATGCCGTAGAGCTAAAGAGGTGTCAACGCAAGCAATTTGCTGCAAAACCTTAGCCGTACACATGCTTTGGCGTACCATGAATGTATGGAACTAAGATTGGCACCCTCCACGTCCTCGGGTAAAACTGAAAAAGCTAGAGGACACTCAAGTCAGATGTCACTTGTAGACGCGTTTGCTAGAGGTACTGCCTATGACAAAAAGAGCAAGTGATGGATCAAGATAACCAACGCCATTACAATCCATATAGCTAATGTGTCAGTGGACAGAGATTGTTAACATTAACAGAAAGTGTACAGTAGTTGGTTTACAAAAAAATTTAGTATTTATTCCTTTACTACGACATGTTCAGTGCAATGCAACATTTGACAAGCACCTCTGAATATTTTACTAGGTCTAAATGCCTCTTTGGATGGTTGAAAATATGTTGTTAAAATTTTAGTTTAAGTTGTTTGCAAAATTTGTTCAATAAAAAGGTTCTATATTTTGACTGCAACTGTCATGCAATGTGATTCCTTCTCTTCATTAATGCCACCCCCTTGAAAACTATCACTTTATGGGACCATACAAACCTGTATTAATACTTGTGTGCACATTTTTTTTTGTGTACAGTGTACAATTCTCATGACAGTGGAATAGGTTATTCTTAGCCAGTCTACTGTAGTAATTGCAGTGGAAAATGTGGTTAACATCCACTCATGCATGGGGAAAAAATACTGTTGGAATACCGTGAAACCGGTGTAATTTTGAAAAATACTGTGATATAGAATTTGGTCATACCGCTCAGCGCTACTGGAAAGTCACATTATTGCTCACATTCTGTTGCTACATGGAAGCTTATTTCATTATTTCGCAAAGGTACTGCTTGCTGATTCCAGTATGATAGTGTGCACATGTGCTTCAGTAGTGTAGCAGGAGAAATATTGAGCATGTCCGTAGCATTCAATCAAGTGGCGATAACTGAACAGACATCATAGGCATAGATTAGTTTTGATGCGTTTTGAAGTTTAGTACATATTCTTTATTTAGCTTAGGCAGAGTTGTAGCACAGAGCTGTTACTGCTGCCTCACAAGACCAAAATCTGCATGTTGTTTGACTGATTGGTTTCCAAAGGAGGCTAGCAAAAAATGTCCAATGTTATACATTAACTTGGTGAGTGACTGTGTCCCGTGTTAGAAGCTACCCTCTATATGACTCTGCTCAGTCGAGATCCAACTTTCCATCTCGAAAGTCTCCGCTAAAACATTTAAATGTTAGCTGTTTCTAATGCTTTATAGTTAGATTTTCCTCTGACTAAAAGTCCCAACTCACTAACCTAATGCTTGTCCATTTGTTTTATACATCGTGTGCTCCTAACTTCCATTGATTTTTTTTTAAAGACGGTGTGAAAAAAAATTAATAAACTACTGTATATATTAAAACACCAAACAATATATACAGTTTATTTATATGGCATCTTTCCCATGAGTGGTGCGTGGTATGTTTTGGAGCAGTGTCAGCAAAATGACTGTTGTCTCTGAGCATGCAACCAATTTAGACTTTAGTTGAAAATGAGGTGTTTATTGACAGCACAGTATATATACATCTCTATTCATATCCATGATAATCTAAGGTTGGCCTCTTCATCTTTTATTCCTCTAAGTTGGATTAAGCAGGTTGTACGATTGTACAGTGTTAATTTATTATTATCGCACTTGTTTTAATATAGTGTGTTGTAATATTGCATACTTTTGTTAGGTGTTCTTTGCCACATTGACAGTTCAGATAATGTAGGCCTGCATGTGTAGATAATGTTAAAAAGCTTGTGTGTGGACAGTTCAGAGGAATAGAGAACAAGAGTAAAAATGTAAGTACCTTTTTATATGGCATAGTACAGGGTGTCGGTTATGAAGGCCATAGTACATGAAACATTACAACTTTGCTGAGGTTTTTACACTTGATTGTGCCAAGGATGGTTTGAAATTGTACTAAATTAAACATTCAAACAACGGTTCTGTGGTTGAAAACCAGTGTTGTTTTAAAGGTCTACAAAGGGAAAATAGCTCATTGTAAATTGTCAGAAATTAAATATAGCAGCAGATGACACAACAGAGTTCCACTCTTGTCCTTGAACATTGGAATTGGTATTTGTAGTGGCTTAAAGAATAACAATATTAAACACTGGAGAAATCCTAGTTCCTATTGTTTAAATCTGTGGAAAAGATCATGATATTGCAAAAAGCCATAACATTCATCCTAACATTGGTGGCAAGTTGGTGGTCTCAATATTGAGGAATTATGTAAATGTTTGGGTTAAGCATTGTTTCCCTTTATTTGAATGTCACAGAAAGTCTGAATACTGTTGCCAATCAGATAACTTACATCATGATAGTAGTGTATACTACCCATTTTCAGTCTTTTTCATTAGGTTTATATTTAATACAACTACTACAGGCAAATAATATATCGGGTCCTTACTTAATGCAGTGACCTCCATAGTTAAACTTACTTCAGTCTTACAAAGCATTGTTTTTATGAGAAGTAAAAGGATTTTGAATGTAGATAAAGTCTCCACTTATTTGCAAGAAATGTGAGTGCTGACATGGGCCAGCATTCTGTACCTTGAGCCCCAAATGCTTATAGTGAATCATGGAGATCCGTTGTTGAATTCTTTGAATATAATGGCAAATACAATGTCTTCCTTTTTAAAGCCAAGTCAGGAACTCGTATGAAGATGTGCCTACCTAATATCTCAATGTAGGTGTTTTGTTTCCATTTGGTGCCATCTTGAACCTGGGACCTCTTGAATAATAGTTTCTATTCTCAGTAAACATCCTTTAAACCTTATGTGGCTTACTTATCAGTCATACATAACATTATCAGTAATCATCTGTCTACTGGCACCTACCTGAAGACTCTGTGGAGTTTGTCTGGGTTATAAGCATTTGCTTTGACATTTTTAACATGCATTCACCCAGTCAGATTTTCTTTAATTTGCCTATAATTCCTCCACTTTCTGAATTTACATATCAAGTTATTGTGTTTCACTGGACAGAAAATATTCTTATTTTATAGTTCTGTAAAACATTACAAGATTCTTTGGCCCTATTGTACATTAATACCATGTATGCTGAAAATATGTAATATACTGTATATTGTTTGGTAAATGTGTAAGACAGCAGTATAAAAATGTTGCAGCGTAGTATATGTTCATTTATCCCTTTTTTTTTTTTTTTTTTTTTTTCCTTTTGTTTATCATATAAAGCTGAACTGGACCTATTATAGCAGCTTTGGGTTAGAGGTAGGAATCAATGCTGATTCCTGTCTGTATACTGCACTGAAGCACAGTCTAGTCTAATATAGTCAACCTGTTTCGCTACATATCACCACCTTGGAGTTGAGTCTTTGCCTGACCACTCATCAGTGCAATTAATCATTTCTTTTTGCTGTCAAGTTTTTGCTTCAGTACTGTGAGATATTTTCTAAAACTACAGATGCAACATGCATCTTGTCTGGATCTCAGTCAGTCATTTTCCAACCCACTATATCCTAACACAGGGTAATGGGAGTCTGCTGGAGCCAATCCCAGCAAACACAGGGTGCAAGGCAGGAACAAACACCGGGCAGGGCGCCAGCCCACTGCATGGCACACACACAACTCACACTAGGGACAATTTAGGATTGCCAATGCACCTGACCTGCATGTCTTTGGAATGTGGGAGGAAACCCACGCAGACACTGGGAGAACATGCAAACTCCACACATGGAGGACCCGGGAGGCGAACCCAGGTCTCCTTACTGCAAGGCAGCAGCGCTACCACTGTGGCACCCCTTCTTGTCTGTATGTTCTAAATTTAAATTGGGTAGGTGGGTTTCCTATTCATATCACTTTACCAAGCATTTTGAATTAAGACAAATTAATCTTTGATTATAAATGAGACAGATCACTGGGCCTTACTACATAGCTTGAAAATGACGACATTCAGTGTTCTGTGTTGAAACAAGAACTCCAAAGAGAAAATACCTTTAAAACTTATTTATTTTCTTTATTATGGGCATTACCTGTATGTCTTTCTAATAACTTCAAAGTCAGTCAGTCAGTCATCATTCAACCTGCTATATCCTAACACAGGGTCATGAGGTCTGCTGGAGCCAATCCCAGCCAGCACAGGGTGCAAGGCAGGAAACAAATACTTGGGCATGGTGCAAGCCTACCGCAGTGACTTCAAAGTTCTTTTAAAAAATATCCATATACAAAAGTTACTTGTCGTAAAGCTCAGTCCTCTCAATCAAAAGCTGATGACACTGACATATCTGGTTGTGACAATAACACGCTGTAGTGAGTTGTGACATGTACCTACTGTAAATTTCATGTTGGCTTGTATCAAGTCCAGAAAGACGAGTGGAAAGTGCTGAGGAGGTACATGGACAGAAGTATATATACAGTATATATATACTCAGCAAAAAAAGAAACGTCCCCTGACTTTCAACTGTTTTTACTTTCAGTAGACTTAATGTGTAAATATTTGTATGAACACTAAAAGAGTCAACACCATAAGACATAAACTAAAAATGTTTCACAATGTGTCCCTGAATGAAGGGAGGCTCAAAATCAAAAGTACCAGTCAGTATCTGGTGTGGCCACCAGCTGCTTGAAGTACTGCAGTGCATCTCCTCCTCATGGACTGGACCAGATTTGTCAGTTCTTGCTGTGAGATGTTACCCCACTCTTCCACCAAGACACCTGCAAGTTCCTGGACATTTCTGGGGGGAATGGCCCTAGCCCTCACCCTGCGATCCAACAGGTCCCAGACGTGCTCAATGGGATTGAGATCTGGGCTCTTCTCTGGCCATGGCAGAACACTGACATTGCTGTCATGCAGAAACTCACGCACTTTTTGCCACTCCTGTCTGGTCCAGCGAAGGTGGGTTTGTGCCCATAGGCGGCGTTGTTGCTGGTGATGTCTGGTAAGGACCTGCCTTACAACAGGCCTGCAAGCCCTCAGTCCAGCCTCTCTCAGCCTATTGCGGACAGTCTGAGCACTGATGGAGGGATTGTGTGTTCCTGGTGTGACTCGGGCAGCTGTTGTGGCCATCCTGTACCTGTCACGCAGGTGTGATATTCGGATGTACCGATCCTGTGCAGGTGTTGTTACACGTGGTCTTCCACTGCGAGGATGATCAGCTGTCCTTCCTGTCTCCCTGTAGCGCTGTCTTAGGCGTCTCACAGTGTGGACATGGCAATTTATTGCCCTAGCCACATCAGCAGTCCTCATGCCTCCCTGCAGCATGCCTAATGCACGTTCACGCAGATGAGCAGGGACCCTGGGCATCTTTCTTTGGGTGTTTTTCACAGTCGGTAGACAAGTCTCTTTAGTGTCCTGC